>OY856409.1:947835113-948435113 GCA_963693085.1 Alisma plantago-aquatica
AATCTGATACTCCAATCAATGCGTCCAACACCTTGAACCATACGATATTGAGCCATCGACTGATTGAGTGTTTAATTGAACTACTAAACTCCTTTAGTAATCAATCTAAACATTGCTTTGTGGACAAAACTCCTCTTCCAGGTTAAATCCTATGTGTGTGACCCTGTAGGTCCATTTCACGTTGGCAGTGAAAGTCCATAACACTTATGACTTCACAAGCAAAGAGCGGTGCCTAGTCACACATCATTGCTACCCAAGTGAAAGTAGAAAGTTGGAGAACAACTTTCATCCTACAATCCGTGAATGGTGTTACAGTGAATGTATAATTCCTTTGTCACTGATATCCAGAATGAACTCGAGGCATGGAACAGTCATCCTGTCAATGTTCATTCATTTCCTTGATCTGAGAGTAGACCGAGTGAGATGTGTATGACATCAATATCACATATTGATTCACACGTGCATGCGCATGCCTTTCTCAATCCTACTCATCAAGTGGCCAAGGATATCAAACTCCCTTAAGAGGGACAAATCTCATATCTATCACTCACCCCTCAAAAGCCCCCTGTGTCAAAGCCACCCAATCATCACCTTTATAACAACCCATGTTTCAGGACTGCGTTTGATGATGTCAAAGTGTACCCAATGACATGTGTTGAGTGTAGTGATTTCAGGTCTAAGAATCACACTCACCACCATCACTGTGAGAGCTGACTGTGACTACCATGTCATGGTTCCATGTGTCACTCTCACGGTGGGTCTGTCCGGTACCTTGTTCTCTAACAAGTACCTATGTGCTTGGTTTGATATCACTATATCATGAATAATGAGATTTTTTCATCAACCAACACACAATCTAGTCTTCAGTGTTATTGATGTCTATGGCTATTTCCACAATAACAACTGACTAGGGACCAAACAAGAAAGAATACCCTTAACATCCGTATGATCTCATCGTTTAGGTCCTCAACCCAAAAGCATACGTCATTGAGTAAATCAATCTTTAGACATCTATCATGTTACACCATCATCTCAGAAACAGTTTAAACATATAGATTGGAAATTGCCTTTATTATTATTCAAATCAATTACAAAGTATCCCATTGCAATCATCATATGACTTGCTCTATGGGCATACATACCAACAGACTCCCACTTGCACTTAGAGACAGTCACCAAGGAAACACAGTCCTTGTGACCTAGCATGACCATCATGCTTCTTCTGAGAAAGGGCCTTAGTCAGTGGATCAGCTATGTTGTCTTCAGTTGGTACTTTGCAAATCTTCACATCTCCTCGCTGTACGATCTCTCGTATGAGATGGAAGTGCCGCAGTATGTGCTTGGACCGCTGATGTGATCTGGGCTCCTTAGCTTGTGCAATAGCTCCATTATTGTCACAATAAAGCTCAATTGCATCACAGCTACTGGGAACTACACCAAGTTCAGAAATGAACTTCCTGATCCACACAGCCTCCTTTGCTGCATGCGAAGCAGCAATATATCCGGCCTCTGTAGTAGAATCGGCAACTGTTTCTTGCTTGGAACTCTTCCAGCTCACAGCTCCATTATTAAGGCAAAACACAAATCCTGACTGCGATCTGTAATCATCTTTATCGGTTTGGAAGCTTGCATCGGTGTAACCCTTTACAACCAGCTCTTCCTCGCCGCCGTATACAAGAAACTGATCCTTAGTCCTTCGCAAGTACTTGAGGATGTTCTTCACGGCTGTCCAGTGAGCATCCCCGGGATCTAACTGGTACCTGCTCGTCATGCTGAGAGCATACGAGACATCTGGGTGTGTGCACAACATAGCGTACATGATGGATCCAATGGCTGATGCATATGGGATCCCATTCATACGCTCCCTCTCTTCACAAGATTGGGCACATTGAGCTCTAGAGACGGTAACTCCATGTAGCATAGGGACGTTGCCTCTCTTTGAGTTCTCCATGCTGAACCGCTTCAACATCTTGTCAATGTACATGCTCTGACTTAGTCCGAGAAGCCTTCTAGATCTATCTCTATAGATCTTAATTCCTAGAATATAGGATGCTTCTCCTAAGTCCTTCATTGAGAAAGTTTTCCCAAGCCAAGTCTTTACCTTCTCTAAGGCTAAGACATCATTCCCCATCAAAAGTATGTCATCCACATACAATATGAGGAATGTGGTCGAGCTCCCACTAACCTTGTTGTACACACAAGGTTCATCTTCATTTTGAATAAAGCCAAACACTTTGACTTCTTCATCAAATCAAAGATTCCAACTCCAAGATGCTTGCTTCAATCCATAAATTGACCTTTGTAGTTTACAGACTTTATTGGCATTCTTTGGATCTACAAAACCTTCAGGCTGTGTCATATACACATCCTCATGAATATTCCCGTCAAGGAATGCGGTTTTAACATCCATCTGCCAAATCTCATAGTCATAGTAAGCTGCAATAGCAAGCATGATCCTGATGGACTTAATCATGGCAACTGGAGAAAAGGTTTCGTCATAGTCAACACCTTGAATTTGTCGAAAACCCTTTGCAACCAATCTACCTTTATACGTTTGCACATTGCCATCCATGTCGGTCTTTTTCTTGAAGACCCACTTGCACCCTATGGGTTTTACCCCTTTGGGTGGTTCCACCAAAGTCCATACTTTGTTGGAGTACATGGATTCCATCTCGGATCTCTTGGCTTCAAGCCATTTCTCAGAATCTGGTCCCTCCATAGCCTCTACGTAGGTAGTTGGATCATCATCTATGATCAACTCTCCACCTTCCTGAGTTACAAGGTATCCAAACCTCTCAGGTTCAAGGTGAGTCCTACTAGATCTACGAGGTCCTTGTGTTACCTGAGGAGACTGAGACTCCACAACACCTTGTGAATCTCCATTTTCCTCTAGTACATCTACCGGTTCAATGTTTTCTTGTTGGTCTTGAACCTCTTCAAGCTCTACTTTCCTCCCACTGTTTCCTTTGGAAATAAATTCCTTTTCTAGGAACACAGCTGTCCTGGCAACAAACACTTTGTTGTCAGTAGGGTGGTATAAATAGTATCCCCTCGTTTCCTTGGGGTATCCAACAAAATAACATTTATCGGATTTGGGTCCAAGCTTATCAGGAAACATTTTCCTAACGTAAGCCTCACAACCCCAAATCTTCAAAAAAGACAAATCAGGACGCTTCCCAGTCCATATCTCATATGGTGTCTTTTGAACCGATTTAGATGGTACACGGTTAAGTTTAAACGCGGCGGTTTCAAGAGCATAACCCCAGAAAGAAATTGGAAGATCAGCAAAACTCATCATTGATCGCACCATATCTAACAATGTGCGATTCCTTCTTTCAGACACACCATTATGCTGTGGTGTTCCAGGCGGAGTCCATTGTGATACAATACCACGGGCTCACAGAAGGTCCTCAAACTCCTGACTCAAGTATTCTCCACCTCGATCGGAACGAAGTGCCTTAATACTTTTACCAAGCTGGTTATGTACTTCATTCATGAAATCCTTGAACCTTTCAAGGGTTTCTAACTTATGTTTCATCAGGTACACATAGCCATACCTACTGAAGTCATCAGTAAAGGTAATGAAGTACTGATACCCACCTCTGGCATTAGTTCTAAAAGGTCCACATACATCAGTATGTATGAGTCCTAATAGATCACTAGCTCTCTCACCTTTACCTAAAAAGGGAGTCTTGGTCATCTTGCCCAACAAACAAGATTCACATGTCTCTATTGATTCATAATCAAAAGAGTCTAGATAACCATCTTTATGGAGTCTAGAAATGCGCTTCTCATTTATGTGCCCTAGATGACAATGCCAGAGATATGTTTCGTTTGAGTCGTTGAGTTTTTGCTTTTTGGTGTTTACGTTGTATACACTTGTCTCCAAGTCTATCAAGTATAGACCATAAGACATAGGGGCACTGCCATTAAAGATCCCATCTTTAGAAATGGAACACTTTCCATTCTTAATAAGAAATTCAAATCCATCTTTGTCCAAACAAGAGACGGAAATGATATTCCTATTTATGGTAGGTACATAATAGCAGTTCTTCAACTCTATTATCAGCCCACTAGGTAGAGTTAACTCATAGGTTCCTACGGCACTGGCGGCAACTCTTGCCCCATTAGCAACACGTAGTTCAACCTCGCCTTTCCCCAAAGGCCTACTTCTCTTAAGATCCTTCACATTTGAACAAATGTGAGATCCGCATCCGGTATCAAGTACCCATGACGAAGAAGTAGTAAAGTTAATCTCTATTACGTATACACCAGAAGTAGAGATCTCTATCTCCGACTTCTTCTTCCATTGTTCCTTCCATCCTCTCCATGTAGAAGAAATTGGTTTGGCGAGAGAACACTTCTCTCCCTTACCTACTTTCTTCTTCACCAACGCATTAAGCATACATAGAGTGGATTCTAAGGTTCCTGGTATATCTGGATTGTGCAGAACACTTCTCACAGTCCTCAACCAGTTATGGAATTTATTCTCAATTAATTTGCCCATTTTAAAAGATGATTCTTTTGCCATTCTACAAGAGAAAATTTGCATTTGTCAAAACCTTTTTGATTTGATTTGAATAAAATTTGACGATAGTTAATTAGGCCTTTAATTAATTACCGCTCCCACTATTTTTGACTCAAATTGATAGCCCTCACCATCAATTCAGAAGATTGCAGCGTACAATCTTCTAGTGGGTCAAGATCCTGAAATCCTGTGAGCCATGGACCAGCTTGGGCTGTCACCCACAACTCAGATCTTCCAGGTAGGCAACTCTTGCCAATTGCATCATATGCAACTCTTAAAAGATGTCATGTGCAACTCCTTGCAATGAACATCCCCATGCCTCAAGGCGCTAGATCCTATCTATGTCACCTTGTTAAGTCCGACCCAAAGCCAACACGATGAACATGCACCCTGCTTGGGCAGACCCACACATTCATCCTTCACGCTTCCACGAGATAGACGGTGCACCACGCTTGGGCGTGCCCACACTTGGTCGATCAAGCTTTTCACGTGTGTCGCATTTGGAAGGCATCTAAAACTTAATATTTAATGAGGGATTTGGTTTTATATACATATACATATCCAATCACCACAATATATAGTACGTATCATATACATGCTATATCCCACAGAAAACATGCATAAACGATAAAAAGCAATGATTATGGCCATCCTATTTGTGATTCCTCGAGCCAAGAAGAATCACGGTCATGTTGGTCTACATCACATGCAACCTGTACAAGATGAAATCTGTGCCTTCCTTTCTGGGTTTGATCAGCTCATCTCCATGACTGATCGGCTCGCCATCAGGTAGGTTGTTCAGGTGCCACCAGCCGATCGACTGGCGCCTCCAGCCGATCGGTTCACCGGTCATCGTGCATCTCCTCAGGTTGCCACCTACACATCTTGTTCCTCGAACCGGCCGTCTGGATCACCAACCGATCGATTCACTCCTTGAACCGATCATCTTCAGGTTGTCCGCCGTTCTTTGACATAACAAGAAATAAAATCTATCCTATTTACAATTGAATTGAGAAACCCCGAGTTACATTCGGGGGGAGCAAAGGTAGGAAAAGAATTCTCGAATTATTTCGAGTTACATCAGGAATATGAGAAAGGGAATCGGTGCGCAGACCGAGATGCAAGCAACCATACAAACAACCATACACAGATATAGGGGTTTATAGGCCATAATCATGCTACACATCCACCACAAAACTCATTTAAGGGCGACGCGTATCGAGTGCATTAATATTACATATCATATATGTATATTATGGATTTGTGGATTGGACATGTATAAAGCCGATATTATTCGCATCGCATGCAATAAATAAAGGCGACAAACCAAAATCGATCATATCGATAATCCTAAAATATAGAGCGGTTGACCTGGCTTTGATACCACTGTTGGGTTTTGGAGGAGGCAGAGAAGCAGCGGAAACAAAAATTTCTCTCCAAACCCGGAACAAAAGGAATCGCGTCAACATCTATATAATAGGAAGGATGGTTTGTGAATCATACCTTGTCCCGAGGCTTGCTCGGCGACAATACCACGCGCCTTGCGCGGTCTTCAGCTCGGGTCTTGGACGGTGTATGTGCAGCTCCTGGTCGCACCGGGACTGAAGACTCCTCCTCCTACCGGACTGTCGGATGACAGTTGTCCTCCTGAGCGGCAGTGACCTCCCGCCTCTGAAGTAGTCCACACGGACCACCCGGAACTCCACTCTCCTTGTCCCACAAGGAAGTGGAAGGAGTCTCACCCTCCTGTTGACGTACTAGTCGCCAACACACTCTCCTGCTGTCAATTGCAACTGCTGTTGTCCTTCCCTTGCTGCACCTCCCTTTGCGGGAAGCACTTGCTCGGGCTCTCTCTCGGTTACCAAAACCAGAGAGAACGACAACTTTGAAGAGCATTCAACTTGCACTGAGTTGTATCTTGAGAAGCCCCCAATACCCCTATATATATAGGCGGGTCATGGGACATGGTTCTCTGTGCCCGGAAATACGGGACTAATGCAAGAGTAGAAGGGTTCGAGAATTTTCCACAAAAAGCAACTGGTTCGCAACTTGAAATGATCGGTTCACAACTGAACCGATCGGTTCGGCCATTGAGCCGATCGGTTGGACCTGAGCCGATCGTTTGGGGCACTCCAACCAATCGGTTGGTGCCCTGAACCGATCGGTTCATAGTCCTAATCCGGATCAAAAAGACTTTCCTTGTTTCGTTCCCAATTGGTATCGAATACCAATGTTATTCCCAATCGAATTGGGCAATTTGAAACCAAAGGAAAATTCTTGCCGACATGACCTTTCCCAATTGGTCAGTTGCACCAGTTGAGCCGATCGGTTCAACCCTTGAACCGGTCATTTCAACCTGGGCATGAGCCGATCGGCCTGGACACTCCAGCCGACCGGTTCAGCAACCTCAGCTGACCGGTTCATCACATGAACCGATTGGTTGGGAGCACAGGTTGGGGAAAATCAGTCAATTGCGATTTCAATCAATCTGATACTCCAATCAATGCGTCCAACACCTTGAACCATATGATATTGAGCCATCGACTGATTGAGTGTTTAATTGAACTACTAAACTCCTTTAGTAATCAATCTAAACATTGCTTTGTGGACAAAACTCCTCTTCCAGGTTAAATCCTATGTGTGTGACCCTGCAGGTCCATTTCACGTTGGCAGTGAAAGTCCATAACACTTATGACTTCACAAGCAAAGAGCGGTGCCTAGTCACACATCATTGCTACCCAAGTGAAAGTAGAAAGTTGGAGAACAACTTTCATCCTACAATCCGTGAATGGTGTTACAGTGAATGTATAATTCCTTTGTCACTGATATCCTGAATGAACTCGAGGCATGGAACAGTCATCCTGTCAATGTTCATTCATTTCCTTGATCTCAAAGTAGACCGAGTGAGATGTGTATGACATCAATATCACATATTGATTCACACGTGCATGCGCATGCCTTTCTCAATCCTACTCATCAAGTGGCCAAGGATATCAAACTCCCTTAGGAGGGACAAATCTCATATCTATCACTCACCCCTCAAAAGCCCCATGTGTCAAAGCCACCCAATCATCACCTTTATAACAACCCATGTTTCAGGACTGCGTTTGATGATGTCAAAGTGTACCCGACGACATGTGTTGAGTGTAGTGATTTCAGGTCTAAGAATCACACTCACCACCATCACTGTGAGAGCTGATTGTGACTACCATGTCATGGTTCCATGTGTCACTCTCACGGTGGGTCTTTCTGGTACCTTGTTCTCTAACAAGTACCTATGTGCTTGGTTTGATATCACTATATCATGACTAATGAGATTCTGTCATCAACCAACACACAATCTAGTCTTCAGTGTTATTGATGTCTATGGCTATTTCCACAATAACAACCGACTAGGGACCAAACAAGAAAGAATACCCTTAACATCCGTATGATCTCATCGTTTAGGTCCTCAACCCAAAAGCATACGTCATTGAGTAAATCAATCTTTAGACATCTATCATGTTACACCATCATCTCAGAAATAGTTTAAACATATAGATTGGAAATTGCCTTTATTATTATTCAAATCAATTACAAAGTATCCCATTACAATCATCATATGACTTGCTCTATGGGCATACATACCAACATCTAAGACTTGGGCTTTATATAGATGGCATGAATCCGTACGAGACATTGAGCAGCCAACATAGCACTTGGCCAGTTATGCTTGTTATATACAATCTTCCTCCCTGGCTGTGTATGAAAAATAAGTATGTTATGATGTCATCTTTGATAATGGGCCCTAAATAACCTGGAAATGATATCCCTAATGAGTAAATCTTAGATGGATTTCTAGGCCAAAAAATACATGTGCTGTCATTATTATATATAATAAATGTGTATAAACTACAGGCAACATGGTTAATCCTAATCTATAAAGCATTATTAAATAATAAATCAAGAAATCAATAGTTTCAAACATGCAATAATTCACAGTGCAATGTTATAAACTACATGCAACATGGTTAATCCCCACACTCTAGTAGACAGACTAACCTTAAATATAGTGATGTATAAGAGATTAAGAAAAACATTTCTTAGGTAAGAGTAAGATGAAGCTCATTGATAATATAGAAAAGGGGGGAGGGGTGGGGCTGACCTTGGGCCCTTAGTTGATATTACATCAATGTACTACTGATTTCCAAGATAGGATAGATGAGACTAGAGTTCATATTAGATGAAAAAATAACAACTTAGGACAAAGTCCATCACTAAAATCCCAAACTCAACGTATATGCACAATTAGCATCAAATATAGGACAAAAGGGTAGATTAGAACCCTAATTTACACAAACATGTATAAAAATTACCCTAATGACAAAAGGGCTAGGAATCTTTACTAGACATTATATGTAGCCCTAATCATCATATTTAACATACTACATTATTATGAACATCCAACAGATTAAGATCATACTATGTTATAACCATTGGTTTAATAACCATATTTCTACATGTACATGATTATCAACTTTAAAACCCTATAATTCATTGAAATCATTCTATGTCAATTTAAGATGTTGGGATCACATAATTATATACTGACATCAAAATATATAAAAGAATCATAATTAACATGATCAAACTAGGTTTTTCTTGAATATCATCTAATATTCGTATACTAACTATACCTTTGTAACAAAAAGAATAATAGAGCTTTAAGTATATTTTATTCACAATCTACACATTGTTCTGATCAAAACCATATACAATATGTCTATAATTGGAGCTAGCATTCATTTCCTACATTATTGGCAATATTAATGTGAATCTGACCAACCAATGGTACTCGTCAAGCAGGAGTAGGGTATCTTCTTGAGGCGGAGGAAGAAGAGCAAGAGCAGGGTACCTTCATGGTGGCGCCGACGGAAAATAGGTGCACATGAGATGTGGTCAGAGCAGTGACCTGGAGAGCAGGGAGAAGAGCGTGTAGGGAGCAGGCCTAGGAGAGCTGTGACCGGGGACGACGGTGACCAGAGCATACACTAGACGGTGGCGGAGGCGGAGGCAGAGGAGCAGCGAGCGACGGTGAACATAGGAATCTCCAACTAGACCTAAAACCCTCAATCGTGCGGAATGAATGAAATAGAAGGGGAAGAGTCTGGCTCGCGCGGGTGTTGTTAAGTTAACAATAGGCGTCGGTTATTAAAAACAACTGACCCTAAAAACTATTGGCGTCGGTTACCAACAAAAACCTGACACTATTGTTCATGTATAGTCGTCGGTTCCAACTAGCAAAATCGACGTCTATCTTTATATGCTGACAAAAATAAATGTTTTCAATTAAGATCATAGTCGTCGGTTTCCGTATAAAAACCGACACTAAAGGGAGGTGAAAATTTTCGCGGTTAAGCACGTGAAAACACAACGACATCGGTTATTGTAAGACAACTGATGATAAAAATGGGTCAAATTTCTATCTCGTAGAAAATCATTAGTCGCCGGTTTCTTTTTTAACAACCGACGTTGTATGTTAAATTTTTAAGGTAATTTTTTTCACTGGAAAATTTGGATTTGGTGGTTAATTTTAGGCATCGGTTGCTTATTAAGGAACTGACACTAAATAAAAGCGATACCCGTGTCTGGTCGCCCTTCACAGATAGATGACAGTTTTTTTATTTAACTGACGCTTTATGTTTTAGGCGTCGGTGTATTTATACAACCGACGCCTTTAAAAGTGACGTTATAAGCCATTTCTGTAGTAGCATTACATACTGTGCGAGTAACTTTGTTGTTATATGAGTTTTGAGAACATTAATAATATAATACTTACACATATTAACACAATAACTACTAATACTTACAATTATTATAAAGTTGAATTATACAGTTAATATGTAAGGAGTGTATTTTTCGCAAACATAGTTTACAATTCAACATTCATAGTTCATTTTGTTGTTTATCACCTTAATTTATTGCAATATTAAAATTTGTTTAGTGGGTACTTCTTACCAGTGTAAGTGAGCTGCCGATGCTATCAATATTTATTGATATAATGACTGATCATGATATTTATATACTTATTGGTCAATTTCAGAATCATTAATAATACCTACAACCCTTCATAAATAGTAGATCTAATATATACATATAAAAGAATTGTGTACCTGAGTACATGTAGCTTACATGTACCCATCTCCATCTATGAAGATTACAGAAGCACAAAAAATAATCCAACCTTTTGGATGTTATACATATCCCTTGGATACACATGTGCATCAAAAATTACTTCAAACCGATGTTCCTAGATCATCAAATTAAAGTAAATACATATTTTCTAAACAACGGTAAGTTGCAAAAATTGTGAAAACCGTCAAATGATATTTTGTTATATCTCATGATATACATGAGATATGGTTGTGATTTTTCGAACATATCTAATCTATTAAATTTTGATTCAATCCATAAGGTTGGATTTAATAAATGTATGTCACATATGTCATTTTAATAGTAGGTACACATAAGTTGCATGTACCAGCCGGTACACACTTCCTAACCTCTCTCTCTCTCTCTATATATATATATATATATAATATTTTTTATACTCTATGGTTTAACTGCTATGATTTTAGATCGGATTGAATTTAAAAATTAGAAGATGTGGACCAGAGCAGTAGTAAAGTCGGTCCAAGATTGGACTATATACAAAAATTAATCTGATCTAGTCCACCGATCTAGACCTATACTTATACATCCATAAATGCATGTGTTAGCAGTTTTTCTTCTTCAGTTAAATCTAGCCAAATGCACCGGTGGACTAGATCAGACCAAATTTTCAGTCAGGTCCAATCTTGGACCGATTTGACTACTTCTCTGGTCCACATCTTCTAATTTTTAAATTCAATCTGATCTAAAATCAGTACAAATCAGTCTGTACCAGTTAAACCAGAGAGTATAAAAATATTTTATATATATTAATTAGATCTACTATTTGTGAAGGGTTGTAGGTATTATTAACGATCTGGAATTGACCAATAAGTATATAAATATCATGATTAGTCATTATATCTATAAATATTGATAGCATCAGCAGCTCACTTACACCGATAAGAAGTACCCACTAAACAAATTTTAATATTGCAATAAATTGAGGTGATAAACAACAAAATGAACTATGAATGTTGAATTGTAGACTATGTTTGCGGAAAATATACTCCTTACATATTAACTGTGTAATTCAACTTTATAATAATTGTAAGTATTAGTATTTAATGTGTTAATATGTGTAAGAATTATATTATTAATGTTCTCAATAGTCATATAACAACAAAGTTACTCCCACAATATGTAAAATTTAACTGAGTAACTTGATTTGTGTTACAAATGACTCATCAAAACTTTTCATCAGTTCTTTTATATTATATATTTTTTCTATTTTATAATTAGGATTGTATGAATATTGGTACAAGCTCTGGTCACAGTTTGATCTAGGTGTGGGTATGGTCCTGATCCAGTCACTGATATTTCCTATCTGGTCTGATCTCCAGACTGACTTTATTCTGTCCATCTTGGTCTATGAATTTTTGTTAACCAAATCTCAGTCTGGTTTCTTTTTTCTTAAACTCCAGCTTCTAGGAGTGGTCTTTGGTTTCTTCCAGCTTGATCAGGTTGAGGGTTTGTATCTTCACCATACCTCTCTAAGTTGTTATACTAGTGTTCATGCTATTTTGGAATCTGACTGGACTGTACAATGTATGTTATTGAATTTCCAACTAATTTGATACCTTTGAGCTCTTTTGCTTTACTTCTTTGAAAATTTGACATCACATCAACCATTGGCCTTGATTGTCCCTCCCAATAGCACACACTGATTGTGTGTTATTTTTCTTATTTTCTAGTTTCTACCATATCTAGATTTTTATCATGTTGTTTTGTTGTGGTGGTGTCCAACTTTTTGCATTAGGAACATCATTACTTTCCTTGTATCTTAGTTGTTGATGTATGTATAAATACTTTGACACATTTCACATGTTGCTTAACTACCCCTGTGGGAAGTTGTCTAACATATAGTTTAGTACCTTCAAACATCCAATTGTGTCTCCATTTATAGATCAGCCAACATGCCAACACAAATATGGAGAGCCATTGTGTATCAACTTTTATTTATTAATTGCTACATGAAAACCTTGTTGAAGAGTGGCATGTGTAAGAAAATGTGGTTGCAAGTTGTGTGAAATAGATTATCAAAATTTCCTGGCATACTCACTAATACTTAATGCATGGATGACTGTATCATGATTAGTTTGACATGTTAGACACTTCGAGTTTTTTTCCATTTGCATGAGATGTCTACATGTATTAGTCATGATGTCTTTATGCATACACTACCATAAAAAAACTATCTTTGCAAGTATATGTAATCTCTACATAGTCATCCATTTACCCTGAGTAGGTATCTAGATCTTCTTCAATCTTTCTTTGTTGAACAACTATGTATGCATGTTTCCTATCTGGCTTTTGTTCCATATCCAATTGTGTTCTCCTACTTATGGATTTGTTACTTTAATGGTTTCAATTTAAGACACTATATCACTTGTGAACCATTCCTCAATGAATCCCATACCTCACTACCCATTCTTAGTGCATATGGATGCTACCTGCATGTCTTTAATATCTCTAGGTATTGATTACCTAGTCGAAGCTTAGGGTACTCATACCTTCAATCTAGTTTCCCTTCCCCTATTAATATTTACCTTCCATTCATGTTGCATTGGGTGAAATTGTTCAAGATTTCACCCATCACACTCCTTACAGTTATCCAGATCACAGATTCTCCACTTGTTGTATTTGATATTTTACTATATTTCCCTTCATGTCTATGCATATGGTCCCATGCATGCTTTGTTAATAATGATCCATTCCTTATTGATGTAGACATGATTCCCAACCCACCTTCCTCTTTGCTTGCAATCACCTTTCTCTAAGACACTTAGCTTCTTGGTTTATTATCCACATTTCCATTCCATATGAATCTATTGACCATCTTATCAATTTCCCCAGTTACTTTGATGGTTAACTCAACTATCTGAATCATGTACATTGATATATCTATTAAGAAAGCTCATCTTAAGATTACCCTTCATGTCATAGATAGGGTGTGACCTGACCATGAGGATAGTCTTTCTCTCATTGTCACTGTGATTGCAACATAAGTGCTTCTTTTGGTTCTCCCATGTATGATAGGCGCACCAAGATATTTTCCCATATATCTAGTATATAGACTTTTCATGTTTCTACTGACTCTCTTCTTTAAATGTATAGGTGTATTTTTTTGATAAATCGAGAGATGATTTTTCTTTAGAAAGTTGTTGTCCCAAATATTTACTAATCTCCTTTGCACAATTAAGAATTTGTCTCACTCGATCAGTGTTGGAGTGTGAAAAGGTTAAACTCACAGAGGACATACACTTCCAATCCAATAAAGAGTCTAGTTTAGGTCTTTTCACTGAGAAACATAGTTGTGCGACCATTGGGCTTTGTCTTCAACATTTGATAGGTTTATTGGTTCTTTTGTATGATATCCTTAACAACCTAGCATAATCTATCAAGGCATTGTATAAATATGTATGGTGATATTAGATCAACTTGCCTCAACCCATGATTAGGTTTTGTTGTTTGTAGAGGTTCTCCATCCCAAACAATCATGGCTTCTCCTTATTTTATCAGTTGCATGATTATACTGATCAACAAATTTGGAATTCTCATTCGATTTAGTGTATCTTCAATGAAGGTCCAACTGTGCCTGCCATACACTTTAGATAGATCAATCTTCAATGCCATATGCATTTTCTTCCCCATTTATGGTGCATCGAATGGATAAGTTCTTGGAATGAAATGATGTTTTCATGGATTTTCCTACCTCACACAAAGCTGATTGGTATTCTGATATCCAATTAAGCATTATCTCTTTCAATCATTTGATGATAATATTACATATCAGTTTGCCTTTGCTATTGTTTAATGAATGGGCTTGAGTTGATTGTAGGATGTAGGATAATCAGCCTTTGATATTAGAACATCTAAAGAGTGGGAAATATTTTGATGTAGTGTTACCCATGGAAGACTTCTTTGATAAAATCTACTATGAATTCTATGATAATATCTCATTTCTTATAAGAATATTGCCTCAATTCCATAAGGGCCTTGCATTTTATATGCAGACATCTTCGTTATCGCATGTTTCACTTCTTCACTATCAACACACTTATTCATATGGATTAAAAGTTCTAAATTTGGTTGCTCAAACTCACCAATGTAGCTTCTACAATGGATGGTACTTCGACTAGATATTAGTTCAGTAAAAAGGTGAAGGAAATAGTAGTAAATTAGTGCTTGTATGGATGTGTGGTCTTCCACCCATTCCCCATTGCCATTATTCAGTTTTGTTATTATATTTTTCCTTTTCCTTTAGTTTACAAAAAAACTAAAAATAATTTTTTTTTACATCTTCTATTATCATTCGAAAGCAATCAGACTGTTGATGTCGATTGATAGCCTCCATATGTAGAATAGCTTCATACTCCATCTTAGCATTCCACAAGAAAATGCCAATGTACTCACTACAGTGACATGCCAGAATCTATTCTAAACATCTTATTATCCTCAATAGCTATTTTTTTAATTTGTATGTCCTTCTTTGTATATCCCATTTAGAGCTTGTGATACAAATTTATTTAATGTTTCTTTGTATGTGGTGTGTGATTCCCAAGATTTTTTGAGGAACTTTTGAAAATCTTGTCTTCCTTCTATGCAACTCTTGTGCAAAATATAGTTATGTTTTTTCTATTTACCTTTGATACTAAAACTAAAATAGGGACACAATCTGAAGTGATGCAGGGCATCACTTCCACTATGGTATTGAGGAATGCATACATCCATAGGTTTGATAAATCTAATTTGGCTTGCATTGTACCTCATTTGAATGTGGTGATACACCCTCTTGAGCCAAGATCTTCTAGGTTGGCTCTCTTTAAGGAATTCAAAAAAACTTGAGCATCTAAACTATTGAAAGATTTGGCTTCAACTCTCTTTGTCAAGTGTAGAATTGTATTGAAATCTCAAACAAGTATCCATGGTAGTTGTGTTCCTTGTGAAATACTTCTGATATGATTTCATAGATATGTTTTAGGACCATGTCTTAGGCTTCCATACACAAAAGTGACTAGTATTGATTTATGAATTCAATAATGAATGTATTTTTGTGGTTTTTAATGACTTTCACTTCACCAGTTCCACCATTCCTTATTACCCAAATGGCTCATATAAACCCATATCTTCTTCTCTATGAGGCCTATAAAATCCTAGTCTCTTAATAACATATGTATCTATTTCACCTGATACTCTAGTTTCTACAAGCGCTAGGATCGTAGTCTTATATTTTTCTTATATCCCTCAACTTATTTTGAGTATTTCCTCTAGCAATACCCTTGACATTACATTCTAGAAACACAAATCAAACCCTAGTTCTTGGCCCCCCCGTATGCTATTTCAAATTCTTCCATTTTTTCTTTATTTTCCTCCTTTTCTAGTTTTTTCAATTTTTATTGTTTTCCCCTTATCCTTGAGAGTCATGCGACTTCTTCTACTTTCATTTACACCTTACTATTTCTATGGTGTATGATTTTTGAACCACATATCACACTACCTTCATATGAGAATATAAAGTTTGGTAGAATCTCTCGCATGAACATGGTGTTTTCAAGTGTTTACTACACTATTCATAATCATCAACTAGTACAACTCTATGGTTCTCCTCCTTTCTTCCACTAGGTGTGTGACCTCCATTTTTTGTTGTCGTATTTATTGTTTGCTCATGTTGACATTTCTTCTAGTTCTATATTCTCTATTTCTTTTATTAGTATTCAGTTGTTGACCTCTACTGTATTTCCTACTAATGTGGTTCTTCTTGTTGCCTCCATTTCTCTATTTGTTAATTTGTTGTGTTATCTTTTCATGACTATCTCTTCCTTATCTTAGTTGTCTCCTCTCATTGTGTTTTCTTCCTCTTCCTCATCTTCTAATATATGAAATATATTGTTGTTTCTATTCCCTTGGTGTTGCTATCCGTGTTTGGTTTCTTTGTCTTCTAGGTTCTTTCTTTCATGCATGGTCTACACAAAGTCTTTTCCTTCTTCCAATTGTTTATTCCATTACTATTTTAGTTTGTATAATGATGTTGTTTGCAATTCTTATTTTAGTGTGGAATATTTAGTTATCTATGATATGACTGATCTTACCACATTTAATACATAATAATTGCAGATTTTTTTATTCCATGATGTACTTCTTTATCCTAATGATAACTTGTGGTTTTAGTGGTTTCCTTGTACTAATTTATACTACTATTTGAGAAAACCTTCCTCTTTTCTTTTGTTAGGTGTTAGAGTCAACTTTGATTATGTTTCCTATTATATTTCTCACTCTTTCAAGAATTTGTTCCATGTATAGACAGGGTGGGAGGTTTTAGATTCTAACCCAAACTGTCATAGATTCCATGTCATTACTTTCAAATGGAACTCAGGGTGCCATCTTTGGACTATCAGATAGGATCCAAACATCGGTCGTGGTCCTTTAGAAAGTTATGTTGTAGAATCTTCCTCCATACTCAGTTAAAATCATATAATAGATAATATTAAGGTCTATTATCTAGAAGACACCTTTAGGATGCCACATAATGCACATCTTCTCTTTTAGGTTCAAATACCCAATTGTACTAGCCATAAATTTCACTACAACAATGATATTCTATGTTTGTAATATTTTTTTAATGCTTTCTCCTTAATATCTAGTGACAAATTTGATGCATATTCATCTATGATAAAGTCTTCATCCAGTAGAATTAGCCTATGAATGTCTAGAGAGATCATACTTTTATCTCTTTGAGAGTATGTTTTGAGCATACAATAGAGAAATATGGAGACATATATGACAACAGAAATAAAAAAATGTAACTATCATATTCACCTTAGATAGCAGAACACATCAACAACTATGAATTGGGAAGGAAAGGTTGCAATGCATTTACTTAGTCCTGGAGCAAGTCCAATGACTATCTTTGCAACTGCGTGCTTCTTTCTCAAGTTACACCTAGGCAACTGTCGACGGCAGCCTCTTGGTTGATCACCATTGATGGCGATGGATGATGTCCTCCTTAGTGAATGGAAAATGCCTCCTTTACATAGTCCACCCAGAGCACCAAAAACTCCATGTTGTGCTACCAGAGCCAACAGGAAGGAGTTGTCCCTATGAACATCAACGTTCTAGCATTGACTTGCTCCTTTGATTGGTAAAACTTGATCGGGTTCTCATGTTATCACAACTGTGAGAAGACAACAATTTTTAGAGCTTATTATTGTGTCTTATGATAGACTAGACTGTCCCCCTTTATATACTATGGCCAAGGTCAGGGTTCCAGATCATCTAGGAATCAAAGAGACTAATTTTCATAAATATTCCAGAACTTGCAAACCACAAACCAAACGGTTCACTAGTGAACCAATTGGTTCACACGTGAGACAATCAGTTCAACCCTTGAACGAGTCGATTCACTATATTTCCTATTCATAGTCACATTACCTTTAAATACTCAATTAATACACAACATGAAGTCAAGATCAATCCTTGTTCCAATCGTATTGATCATTGAACCGGACGATTCACAAGTTGAACTGATCATTTTAGACCTTGAACCAGTCAATTCACCAACTGAATCGGTCAATTCATGTCCTAGTTCAAGCAATGATCATCAAATATAGTTTAAATTGACAACCTAAACACTTTAGTAACCAAGTTAGTCATCATTCATGAATAAACTCCTATTCCAGGTATATCCATTTCCTGTTACCATATAGGTCCCAAATTATATTGGAGTGAATATCCATAACTAACTTATGACATCGTAAAAATGATCAGTGTCTAGCAAAACATCATTTCTACCCAAGTAATTTGAAAGTTAGAGAACAACTTCAACCTACAAGTAGTGATTAGTGTTACAGTGATCGTATAGTTCCTTTGTCTTTGATATCCATATTGAACTTAAGGCATAGAAACATCATCCTCTCGACGTTCAATCTATGTTCCTTGGACTAGAGCAGACTTTCTGATATGCATATGAGCTCACATATCATATATTGGTTCACATGAGTATGTCCATAAATTTCTCAATCTCTCTTATAAAGTGGCCCAAATATCAACTCCAGTACAAGAGACAAATCCCATCTACATCACTCACAGGCAATCCCCATGTGTCACAATGTATTCAAGCATCACCTTTATGTTGGTATGGATACCCATACAAACAATCATATGATGATTGTAATGGGGCATTAGATATTTGATTTAATAATCATAAAGGTAATTTCATATATTATATTTGATATAATAGGTTTTTAAAGATTGATGTGACTCGATGCCATATGTCCTCAACCTGATGACCTGAACAATGAGATCATATGAATGATTAGAGTACATGCATTCTTGTTATGTCCCTAGTCAGATATTAATGTGGAAGAAAAATAGACAAAATTAATTCATATGAGTAGAGTGTGTGTTGGTTGATGATAAATTCTCATCAGTCATGATATGTGATATCAAACCAAGCACATATGTACTTATTAGAGAGTGTACCGAACAGACCTACCCTGAGAGTGATACATGGAAACTATGTATGGTTGTCAGAATCACCTCTCATAGTGATTGTGGTTCTTAGACCTGAAATCACTACACTCATCACATGTCGTTCGATGTGCTTAGACACCATCCTATGTGACCTCGAATAAGGGTTTTCCATAAAGGTGATGCTCGGGTACACTGTAACACATTGGGATTGAGTGTGAGTGATGTATATGGGGCTTGTCCCTCCTATAAAAGATTGATGTCTAGATCACTTGACAAGTGAGACTGAAAAATGTATGGCCAGACTCACTTGACTCAATATGTGATATGTGAACTCACATGCATCTCAGACAGTCTACTCTAGTTTAAGGAACATGGATTGAATGTTGAAAAGGATGACGATTCCATGCCTCGATTTAATCTAGATATAAGAGACAAGGGAACTATACAGTCACTATAACACTTATTATAGATTGTAGGTTGAAGTTGTTCTCCAACTTTCCGAATTACTTGGGTATCAATATTGTTTGCTAGACACTACTCATTACTTGTGATGTCATAAGTTAGTTCTGGACATTCACTGCCAACGTAATTTGGAACCTATAGGGTCATACACATAGGATACACTTGGAATAGGAGTTTATTCATGAATGATGTTTAACTTGATTACTGAAACTGTTTAGGTATTCAATTTAAAGAACATTGGTTCAAAATTGAGTAATTAAACTTTGAAATGACCGGTTCATGTGTTGAACCAATCAACGGGTCAATTGGAAACAATAATTGGTTGAATATTCGCCTGAGCTAGACATGTCAAACGGCCATTTCACATATGAAATGATCATTTCATGATATGAAATGACTGTTTCATGAAGTGAAATTGTGGGTTCATCATCTGGATCATTGATCAATTGTATTGGATCAAGGATTGATGTTGATGTCATGATTATGAATTAATCAAATTTTAAAAGCAAATATGTTTATAAATAGGAAACATGTTGAACCAACTAGGTCAAGGGTTGAACTGACTAGTTCACCCATGTCGAATGATTGGATAGTGAATTGACCGATTCACCATCTCAAAGGTTATGGAAAATTCATGAAAATTTGTCTCTTTGACTCCCATATGGACTGGAAACCCTGACTTTGGCCCTCCTATAAATAGAGGGGTATTGGAGTCTTCCTAGACACAACAATAAGCTCTCACAATTGTTGTCCTATCTAGTTGTGGTTACCAAGAGAGCCATGAGCAAGTCCTACCCATCTAAGGGAGGGATAGTAAGGGAGAGACAATTGGGAGAGCGAATTAGCACTAGTATGCTGACGTTCCATGGGACAAATCCTTTTTGTTGACTCTGGTACAACAACGTGAAGTTCTTAATGGTCTGCGTGGACTGCTCTAGAGGCGGGAGGCGTTTGTCCCTCTAGGAAGATGCAATCAACTGCCTTCCATGGTGATGAACCAAGATGCCACTACTGACACTGTCCAGATGCAACTTGAAGAAAGGCACACACTACTGTAGAAAGAGTTGTTGCTAGACTTGCTCTAGGACCAGATATAACTCTTGTTACCTTCTTTCCTAGATACATTGTTGTTGATGCAATTTTCTAGCTAGGGAATCATGACTTAAAATTTTTGTTTCTGCTGTCTTATCTATTGCCACGATTTCCAACATTTTATGGTAACCCTTATTTAAGGTCATGTTGGATGATGTCAAGGTACATCAAATGACAAGTGATGATTATAGTGGTTTTAGGTCTAAGAACTACAATCACCACTATCACTATGAGAGTTGATTTTGACCACCATTCAATGGTTTCCATGTATCAATCACAAGGTGGGTCCATCTGATACACTATTCTCTAACATGTACCTATGTAGTTGGCTTGGTATCCCATATCATGACTAATGAGACCCCTTCATTAGTCAACACACACACTCATATTTTGTATTATTGTTGTCTATTTTTCCTCCATAATAATATTTGAATAGGTACATAAGAAGAATGCAAGTACTCTTATCATACATATGATCTCATTGTTTAGGTCCTCAACCTAAAGATATATGTTATTGATTAACTCATTTTAAAAACATCTACTATGTTTGTGTCATCATCTCATGACTGAGACAAATGTAATAGATTGAATTACCTTTATGATTATCTAATTAGTTATCTAATGGCCCATTAAAATCATTGTATCACTAGTACATAATCAACCTTTAGTGTCTGATATTTAAGGCCTTTAGTGTCAGTTTTCATGCGACACCTATGTGGGCGCCGCTAAAAGGCCAATTGTTAGGCGTCGGTTCTCAAACCGACGCCACAACCCTTCGTGTGCCACCGAAAACAAACCAGTAGGGGGGGTATAGGCGTCGGTTATTAGCTTTGAAACTGATGCCATAAACCTTCATGCCACGGAAAGGGCGCTATATGGGGCATTATCAGCGTTGGTTTATTAGTGATAACTGATTCCATCTCACCTGCTGCCACGGTCGTGCTGGCCAGCACGGCCGTGTTGTCTGGCCCACTGCCACAACCGTGCTGTCCAGCATAGTTGTGGTGTCTGGTCCGCTACCACGACTGTGCTGGCCAGCACGGCCGTGGTGTCTGGCCCGCTGCCATGACTGTGCTGGCCAGCACGACCATGGTGTCTGGCCTCATTAGGGAAATCAACGTTGGTTACTAGTAGGGAAATCGACACGAGAACCATCAGCGTCGGTTTATTATTGATAACCGATGCCACATCACATGCATTAGGTGTCAGTAATAATTATTTATCCGACGTTGTAATCATTTGTCATCGGTTTTAAACAAATAACCAACACATATTTCATGTTTTCTTTCTTATCAGTCTGCAGGCCTGCTGTGGCTGGTCGCAGGATGAGAAACCTACAGTTCAGTTATGAACTATAGGTTTTACGACATCCATTGATATCAACCAACAACATGCCAAAAACCTGTAAAATTAACAACATTAATTTTCACACATTTAGCAACTTGTAGTTCCATTCGATTTTCACACATGTAGAAACATTCATCTAGCAATTTGCAGTTCCATTCATTTTCACATTCACACATGTAGAAACATTCATATAGCAACCAACAGTTTCATTCATTTTCACATTCACACATGTATAAACATTCAGACACATGTAGAAACATTCAGACATGTAGAAACATTCACACATATTATAATTTAGAAATTCATTTACAAAATATCATTCTTTAGTCATTATTCGCTATTAACATCCCAATTATATGTTAAAACCCCCACTACTTGTATGGTTGTTGCCCATTCTTCTCTTACATCATTTAATTCTTCCATCGTATAGGGAGCATGTACATCTGGTAAGGCCTTTCCTGTAGTGTGGTCAGTTTTAAACACCTGCAAAGAGAATGATGTATATATATAATTAGTAATATATAAATAAGATTGATATATTTCATATTATCTAATGAGATTATATATAATACCTTAGGAATGGTATCGATGTCCACTATGACATATTTGATAATCATGTACATAAATCACATCACATAGTATGCACATGCACATCCATTGTCTTGTGTAGCAGACTATAAATTAAAACATACAAAATATTAAAAAATACAACTAATTAAGTATTATTCACACAAATAATATATACATTGCATTCGGGAACTTACTTCCATGTTTTTCCAAATTATTGGCTGGTTCTTTTTCCTGGGGACCTTTCCTCCAACCTTTTTGAACTCATCTAAACCCGTACATGTTAATGTAACATTGTACATTGCATAATTAAATAGTAATGTAATAACATATGTTCACAAATATGAAAATGAAATATTTCTCACCGGAATAATGCCATTTTCATTTTTTGTCCATATTTTGAATTCAATTTAGTCCCCTTAGGATCTAGATAATAGACAGTGAATATCTCGGGGACAATAACTAGTAATTCCCAATGCATACAACTAGAGGTAAAAAAGTTAAAAATTAATAACTCAAAATCCACAATAAAAATGTAATTTTCTTAAGTCCAAATTATAAGCAAAGTAAACTTACTCCACATTGAATGGAGCTATTATCATCGTCTTGTTATTTTGAGCAAAATTTGTAAAAGCATCACAACAATATTGTTGAACTTACGGAGGGTCTTAACTACTAGACTAATTAAAGATGGAATAAAAAATCCTACATGTTTGAATGAAAAATCTGCACATATCTTGTCTAAGTAGTTGCAAAACATGTATTACGTATGCATTAATAAATAAGAAACCAGATCACCAGATCCTACACAAGGTATATGGATGTATAAAGAAGATCTCACCTTATCCATAGCTCTATCACAGATGTATTCATCCAATCATATCGAAACAACTCCAAAATATCTTGTATAAATAGGTTGCTTTCGTATGATTGACCTGCATCATCCACACCTATAGAAACAGTTATAGGGCAATTTATATCATGTTCGCCTAACCATATTACCGTACCCCTACAATTAGGACCTAACGGGACAGGTAGATCATGTGGAACCCAACTTGGTAATGTAGGAGGTGGAGGTGGAGGCCTAGATGCTCTGGGTGTCTTCTTTTTAACATGTATATATATACATATATATATATATACATATATATATATACACACACACATATATATATATATATATATATATATATATATAATTTTAGATCCATTGACATCATATACACACACTAACAATTTAATGTAATATAAATTTACTATACAATTTTAGTATAGGGGACATCCACTTTTGGCTACAATATCACTCCGCCTTCTACCTCACCAAGCATTTCACAATCTTGGTGGGCATATGGCAATGGAAGATCCATCCAATTGGGGAATATACGTAGAGGGCTCACACGAACCTAACCAGCTGGTAATGGAGACCCATGAAACATTTCCCCTGGTAGGGATGGGTAAGTCGACGTCTCTACAATGACAAATTCTTTACTTTTTAGATGGCATGGCTTCAACCCCTACAAATTTATGTGTAAAGAATGTTATATACATATCATCTTGAAAACATATCATCTTGAAAAGACTAGTTACTATGTCATAAAAATACTTAAAACGGATGTGCTAGGTGGTGGGTCTACAAGATTACTCCCAACCTCTAAAGTAGGAGTAGAGTGGGACGCCATAGGTATTGTCTGCTGAGTGGAAGTCAGAGATGCCTGCCACTTACTCATTGCTTCTTCGAGTTTCCTATCAACTATCTTATCTACCTATACATGGATAAAAGAAACGTTAGCTTCTGATTATTGAATTCTCTTTTACAGTAACATTATAAAGAAAGAATAGGTTACCTCTTCTTGTGAAAGTCCCACTTTTGGGACATGTTTGTGCTGGGATGGCCCAAAGAATGCTTTGATGCCCACACCAGCGCATGCACCCCTAACACGTCCAGGATGCTCTAGGTTACCCAGAGAAACTATCAATTCATCCCTTGTGCCCTCAGAGATGAACTTGTCTTGTTTCCTCAGTTCGTGCAGCTCCCGCTAATCTCCAAAACAAAAATTTGTAATTAAGTAAACACCACAAATAATCAATATTTGAACGATTGCTCTAAGAGTTGTATTTTACCATTTTTGCAGCCGCCTCAGTAGTTGCGGGGTTCCTTATTTCTCCCTACTTATTTTGCCTCCCAGCTATCCAGACATCATGACGAGGTAGAGGTGTGGTACCTATAGTAGAGGACTCCTAAGTAGCAGCAGACTGAGCATTAGACTCAGCCTATAGTCTTTGGCGAATGCCTGCATACCCCTTTGGACCCATTGTGTGGTCATGCACATTCAGTGCACGCCTTGCTTTTTGCACCTCACTGAGGGCCTAGTTAGTATGCACATTAATGATTTGGTTAGTAACACTAAATGTTAATCTTGAATAGGTGAATACAATGTATATTAATTAAATTGGGAGTGACGCCTAATACCTTGAATTCATCAGTTTGTCTTGAAGCAACAAACGCGTCCCATTCTTCTTGGTCCAGGAAGTTCCACTGTTCAGTGGCTGTCTTCTTCTTCTTGTCACCTTCTTTTATGTATTCTCAGGTGATATTTTTCATATAGTTCCTTAGGACTCTCCCATAGCATTGCATCACGAATTTATGATGCATCTTTTCATCCAATTCAAATATACTCTACAAAATAGAATTGCTATTAACTAGTATCCAAAAATATAGTAATCTACAAAATATAATTGTAAATTAATAATAACTCATGTATAAATCCTTCCATATTATGTCTTTCTTCCCCTTAGGAATTTTATGCCAAGAATCTATCTTACAACCGCAATGGCTACGAGTAACATACCCAAGATATGAAACAAACAAATTGCGATTCACTCCAATTGTATTTCCTACATTCTTAAAATCCACAACAAGTTTGGGTCCATTGCCCCTTTGCGCTATTAACTTCTTCATCATAGTGATGCCCCTTCTCTTATCAACTTTTTGGTGCTGCTCATCAAGTGCCTCAAGTGCTTCAGAGGGTACATGTGCATCATCAACCTAAAATTTGACAAAATAAACACACTTGCATGATATAACTATAAATGGACATATATATATAAATATATGATATATTTTTAAAACTTACATTGTGAGGCGGTGCATTGATGTCCTCACGCTCACGGTAATCATATGCATAGTCATCAGGAGAATGCTCAGCCATCTGAAAGTTCAAATTCACATTGTAAAGTTCACATTGTAAAGTAATTTACATTGTAAAGCTCACATTATAAAGTTCACATTCACATTGTAAAGTAATTCACATTGTAAAGTTCACATTGTAAAGTAATTCACATTGTAAAATTCACATTGTAAAGTTCACATTCACATTGTAAAGTAATTCACATTGTAAAGTTCACATTCAGAAAAATAAAACATATAAAAAAATATAAACATGCCTCTAATATTGCGATTTTTTATCAATTAACAATCCTTCATTGTGATCTCCGCGCACATACAAGTCATCATTAGCTTCAATATTTGCTAGTGTTGGCAACCCAACTGAGAATGGATTGGAGTCATCATACTTATCATAGTATTCTTCTTCATCTACAGGATCTTCAATGAACTATCTTTTACCATGAAGAACAACCGACCATTTATCATTTGCAAGAACTTCGATATAAAATACTTGTTTCACCTGTGATGCCAATATGAATGGTTCACCCTTCTCGCTAATCTTTTTAATGTTCACTAAAGTGAAACCCAATTCATCCACTATAACACCTTTGGTGTTATCAACCCAATTACATTTGCAGAGCGGAATTCTAAAATCTATGTAGTCAAACTCCGATATGTCTTCAATGACACCGTAATATGACATTTTAGCTTCACATGGACTCTTATCCTTTGCACTTGCAAAAAACATAGTCGACGCTTGAAGGGTGACCCCACTATTTTGGACGACACTCTTATCATCTTGGCACTTTGTGTAATATGTGAATCCATTAATGTCATACCCTTCATAAAACATAACATTCAATTTTGGTTTAAAGGAGAGGCATTTGATAGTTTCAGTAATATCATCTGGTGTTTGAGATAGTTGATGTAAGACTTTATCTTCAAACCACTTAATAAATGTCTTATTATGCTCTCAAGCAAGCCACATTGTATTGGCTCGAGGATATTGTCTCTTGATGAAATTGGTATGTTCCTCGATATAAACACTCACTTCATCCATGTTGTGTAAAATATACAAGTGACCTTGTTCCAACTGCTCACGGCTGATTACTTTCACCTGTGATCCCAAAATTCCTTTGCCAAATTGCTCCTCAATATTCTTGTCATTATCAGGAGTGTCATTACCACTAAGAAAGTCCTTGCAAAAATCCATAACCTCTCTCGCCACATAACCCTCAATAATACTCCCTTTAGGCTGATAACAGTTTCAAACATCACTTTTAAAAATGCTCATATATCGTTCAAAGGGATACATCCAATGCAAGAAAATTGGTCCCAACATTTTCACTTCCCTAGTCAAGTGGACAACAAGATGTACCATGATATCAAAGAACAACAGAGGAAAATACATCTCAAGCTGACATAGGGTAACAACCACTTCTCTTTGCAAATTATCGAGAGTATCAGGGTCAATAACTTTGCTGCACAGACTGTTAAAAAAGAAACAAAGTCTGGTGATTGCAAACCTTACATGCTTTGGCAATATAGATCGAATTTCCATAGGCAATATTTGTTGCATTAGAGTGTGACAATCATGAGATTTAACACCTATCAACTTCAGATCTTTCATTGATACCAATCTACGGATGTTGTATGAGTAACCTTGTGGGACCTTAACATTTACCAAACATTCACAAAAAGCTTTCTTCTCCTTTCTAGACAATGTGTAACAAGAAGGAGGTAAGTATGTTCTCCAATTTCCTATTTCACATAATTCTGTTAATTCTGACCTTATTCCCATTTCACATAGGTCCAGTCTAGATTTTATCCCATCTTTTGTCTTACCTGGTATATTCAACAAAGTACCAATGACACTATCAAAGACATTTTTCTCAACGTGCATGACATCGATACAATGCCTGACTGTCAAAGAACTCCACTAAGGAAGATCCCAAAATATTGACTTCTTGAATAAAGATTTGTCACTTTGTGTGGCCATAGTACATTGTGATCTCTTACCAAATTCATTGACAAAATCTTTTACTCTTTCATAAACAACCTCCCCTGGTATAGGTTTAGGTGCACTCCGTTCCTCATTCAATCAATTGAATGCTTTGTGCTTCCTACGATACAGATGGAATTTTATAAGAAACCTTCGATGACTGAGATATGCAGTCTTACCGCCATGTTTTAGTCTTGTTGAATCAGTGTTCTCTTCACATATAGGACACACTTTAGCTCCTTTGACACTATATCCAGACAAATTCCCATATACTGGAAAGTCATTAATAGTGCAAAACAACATAGCATGCAAAAAAATGTCTCTCTTCGTGAAGCATCATAGGTCATCACACCTTCACCCTAGAGTTTCTTTAAGTCATCAATCAGAGGTTCAAGATAAACATCAATATCATTTCCATGTTGTTTAGGGCTCAATAGCAACAACGACAACATTACATACTTAATTTTCATACGCAGCCAGGGAGGAAGATTGTATATTACAAGCTTGACTGGCCAAGTGCTATGTTGGCTGCTCAATGTCCCGTACGGATTCATCCCATATGTACAAAGACAAAGTCTTAGATTCCTGACTTCTTCACCAAATTCAAGGTACAATAGATCTATTTTCTTCAACTGTGGGGAATCAGACGCATGTCGTAGGATCCCATCATTATTTTTCTTAACATCTGCATGCCACCTCAAATTCTTTGCATCTATCGGATTGGAAAACAAGCATTGAAACTGTGATATTATAGGTAGATACCACATCACCTTGGCAAGAGAACCAGTTTTGGACTCCCCTGAAGTTGTCAATTTATACCGTGACGCACCACATTTTGGACAATCTTTAAAATCCACATAGTACTTTTGAAATAATACACAATCATTTGGGCATGCGTGTATCTTCTTGGCATCCATTCCCATTGGGCACAACAATTTCTTTACCTGGTATGTTGAGATTGGTAGCTCGTTTCCTTCAGGAAGCATTTCTTTCAACAAAGGCAACAATGACGTGAAGCTTTTGTCGCTCCATCTATTGTTAGCTTTCAACTTATACAATCTCAACACAATGCTAAGCTTCATAAACTTAGTACAACCTTTGTATAATGATATCTCAGCATCATGCACAATGTTTCTAAAAATGGGAGGTGGATCAATGTGCTCTACCCCACAACTATCCCGCATCACATCAACGATGTCTACTGGAACTGGTTCATTCACATCTACGTCATCGGAGGAAATTTCTTCTTCCACACAAGCACTGCTATCAACATCCACTGGTTTCGGGTTTGAAATATCTCCATGCCAGTGTCATTATGTATAGCCTTGTATAATCCCGTTGCACATGACATGCTTTTGATTTCGTCACCAGTGCTGACTTTCAAGTTGTTATCGCAATGCCTACATGGACAGTAGAACCTATCTTCAGGTTGTTTCCTATGTTCCTCGAAAAATCTAATAAACTGGTCAAGACCATAAATAGACTCTAGGGTGCAACGACTGCGAATGGACATCCATGATCTATCCGTTCTATGATCAAAGAGAAAACAAGTATATATTACAACAAGATTAGGGTCTAGGGTTAACAGATTAGAGTTTTTGCATGGTTAAAACTTTAGGCCAACAAATACATCTGTTGTCATTCTTATATATAATAAATGTGTACCACCTATCCCATTCTTGAACACCTAATCTCACTAGTAAGTGTATAATGTTTATTGGGTTTTCAAGAAAATTTCGGCAACATTTCCCCACTGGTACTTAGAGAACAAATGGGGAAATGATGCCGAAATTTTCTTGAAAACCAAATACACATTATACACTTACATCCTAAGTGAGATTAGGTGTTCAAGAACAGTCCCAAACCGGGGACTATCCAAAATTTACTCCTAATGAGTAAATCTTGGATGGGTTTCTAGGCATACAAATACATGTGTTGTCATTCTTATATATAATAAATGTGTACCACCTATCCCATTCTTGAACACCTAATCTCACTAGCAAGTGTATAATAAGTATTGGGTTTTCATGAAAATTTTGACAAAAATTCCCCGTTGTTCTCTAAGTACAGATGCACTTAGAGAACAAATGGGGAAATGCTACCAGAAGTTTCTTGAAAACCAAATACACATTATACACTTACATCCTAAGTGAGATTAGGTGTTCAACAACAGTCCCAAACCGGGGACTATCCAAGATTTACTCCTAATGAGTAAATCTTGGACGGGTTTCTAGGCCAACAAATACATGTGTTGTCATTCTATAACATTGATTTCAACATTTTGAGTGTCCATGCATGTTCATCATCAAGATAAAGATTACACATAAATTAGTATGACCTAGGGATGGAGAGATTCACAATTGATTTCAAAATTTCAAACTAGCTCATGTATTATCATGAATCTACATCATACAATAGGGATTCATGTAGATGTTAGGGTGACACATCACTACAAAATCAGAGATTTAACATTAGGGTTTTAATATCTTACATCGATTGATCACAAGATTTCAAAAATATAGTTAATTCAAGATTATGGTGCAATGTGTATTAGGGTTTTAATATCTTAATTCAACATGCATCAAAATTTATAGAATCAGGTCAAGCATTAGTATTCAATTGCAAATTATCTTCTTCTTCCTGCTCCCTCCTTACCAAATGGATAAAAGCAAGGCCACGACCTTGTGGGCTGGCCACAGTCGTAGCTGTGTTGGCCTACCATGGCCGTGTCGGCCAACACAGCCACGGTCGTGCTGGTCAACACGCCGTGGTCGGCCAACATAGCCACGACTGTGGCCAGTCCACACGATTGTGGCTGTGTTGGCCTACCATGGCCGTGCTGGCCAGTACGGCCGTTGTCGGCCAACACAGCCATGGTCATGGCCAGCCCACACGGTCGTGGCCTTGCTTTAATGCATTTGGTAAGGAAAGGGATCAGGAGGAAGAGGAAGAGGGGCATGGAGGAAGAAGAAGAGGACTACCTATGGAGCAAATAGTAGCGTGGAGAAGAGCAGCTGCAGTGTGAGGAGCAGCAGCGATGACGAGAATCGAGCAGTGAGCTGGAAGCCGGAGCAGCTAGGCGTGCGTCCCACAGGCGTAGTAGGTGTCTGGGTGGCAGAGGCAGAGGGCAGCAGAAGGTGTCTGGGCGGCAGAGGAGTCGGTGATCACAAAGGGTAGGGAGTGCCGACGGCAGTGAGTAGGGAGAGGGTGGCGGCGGCGAGCTAGGAGAGGGTGGTGGCGGAATCGTAGAATCGCCAGACCTATTCTCAATCACAATGAAACAGAAGAAGGGGAAGAGTCTACTTTGCGTGGGTGCTATTAAGTTACCAATAAGTGTCGGTTAATTAAAAAACGACACTTATGACAAAGGGTGTCGATTATAAAAAAAACCGCCACCTATACTCAATTATAGTCTTTGGTTTTTATACCAAAACTGACAACTATTCTCATTTGCCGACAAAAAACAAAATGTTCTCGAATTCTGACCATAGTCGTCGGTTTCTTTAGAAAACCGACGCCCAAGGGGTGTGAAAATTGTCCCACGAACAGTGCGGGAAAACCCATAGGCATCAGTTATTGTAGTAAAACCGACGACCAAAATGTGCCCAATTTCTGTCTCGCAAAAAACCTTTCGTCGTCGGTTTAAGAGTTAATAACCGACGCCATATGTTAAATTTTGGAGGTAAATTTTTTCGCTGGAAATTTTGGATTTGGCGGTTAATTTTAGGCGTCGGTTTCTTAATAAGGAACCGACACTGAATAAAAGCGATACCCGTGTCTGTTCGCCCTTCACAGATAGATGTCGGTTTTGTTTTTTAATCAACGCTTTATGTTTTAGGTGTCAGAGTATTTATACAACCAACACCGTTAAAAGTGACGTTATAAGTCATTTCTATAGTAGTGTATGATTGGCTCTCTGGGCATACATACTAAAAGACTCCCACATGCACTCAGAGCCAATCACCCATGAATCTTATTCCAAGTGATCTTCAACATGTCCATCATGTTTATATTATGGAAGTGCTTTTATGGTGGCTTAGAAACATTTGCTTTCTTGTCAGTACTTCACAAATTTTCACATCTCGTCATTGTATGATCTCTCGTATGAGATGGAAATGTCATAGTATGCTATCTGGGTTCCTTTTCATATCAAGTAGCTCCATTATTGTCACAATATGTCTACTGTGTCATGAACGGTTGGATCCTCCCACAATTTCATCCAAATGAACTTCTTGAACCATACATTATCTTTTGACATGTTCAAAACAAAAAGATACCCAGCTTCTATTATAAAATTAACAACTATCTCTTACTCAAAACTTTTCCAGCTTACAATTCTTATTTTAAGGTCAACCACAAATTTAGATTGTGATCGTTAATTTTCTTTGTCATTGTGGAAGTTTGTGTTGGTGTAACACTTTACACCCAACATTTCCTTATTACCATAGCCAAGGAACTAATCCTTTTAGTGCTTCTCATGTACTTAAGGATATTCTTTATGGTAGTCTAGTGACTCTCACTGGGTTCTGAGAGATATCCACTTGTCATGTTCAATACATACACGATAACAAAATGAGCACATAACAATGCAAACATGATATATCCAATTGCGAATGCATATGGCATCTTACCCATGTTTTTCTATTCTTCACAAGAACTGGGACACTGGGCTCTTGAGAGACAAATTTCACAAATTTTCCCTCATAGAGTCATGCATGTAGAACCCCTTCAACATATTGCCAATGTAAGTAAGCTTTCTAGATTTTATCTCTATAGATCTTCATTTCTATCATATAGGATGCTTCACCTAAACCCTTCATAAGTAAGGTACTTCCTGACAAGGTTTTAATATTTGCAGGATAAGGACATTATTCCCAATTATTATGTGGAATATAAATGTGCTCCCACTAACATTTTGTAATTATAGGTTTCATCTTCACTTTGATTAAAGTAAACTCTTACACTATCATTTCAACTTGAAGATTCTAGCTCTGAGATGCTTGCTTCAATCCATAGATTGACCTTGGTAGCTTATAGACTTTATTTGCATTATTTGGATTTATAAAACCTTTAGGGTATGCCAAGCACATATCCTCATAATTATTCTCATTAAGGAATATAGTTTTAAGATCCATATGCCAAATCTAATAGTTGTAAAAGTTGCAACGGTAAGCATTATCCATATAGTTTTTACCATGGGAACTGGTGAAAGGATTTCATCATGTTCAACAATTTTAAGTTGTTTGAAACCCTTTGCAACCAATCAACCTTTATAGGTTTGTACACTACCATCCATGTCAATCTTCTTTTTGAAGACCCTATTGCACCCTATGGGTTTTACCCCTTTAGATGGATCCACCAAGTTCATACCTTGTTGGTGTACATGGACTGCATCATGTATATCATAGCCTCAAGACATTTCTTAGACTTAGGTCCCTCAATAGCTTCTAGGTAGGTTGTTGGCTCATCATCTATGGCCAACTTACCATCTTCTTGTGCTATAGGATATCCTCGTCTTTCAATCTCACGGTGTGATCTGCTAGATCTATAAGGTTTTATGTTACATAAAGAACTTGATATTCTACAACAATTTATGATTGTACTTGTTCCTATTAGACCTATTTTAGGTTAAATGGTTTCTTGTTGGTCTTGAAATTTTTGAGCTCTACTTTCTTCCACTGATTCCTTTGGAATCAAATTCCCTTTGGGAATATATCCATCCTGGAAATAAACACTTTTGTTATTGGATTGGAATACAAAAATAATAGTCAACAAAATAACATTTATATGATTTTGGACAAAACTTTTCAAGAAACTGCTTTCTCATACAAGATTTCTATTCCAAATATTCGTAAAAGACATATTGGGACATTTACATGCCATATCTCATATGGTATCTTTTGAACCATTTTACACGGTACATTGTTTTTGTGTAAAGCATGTGCCAAAAAGGAAATTGTAATATCAACTAGGGTGTCATTCCTTCTTTCAGATACATCACTATGTTTTAGGTGGAGTTCATTGTGATAAATTATCACAGTCTCCCAAAAGTTCCTCAAACTCTTGGTTGAAAATATTTTTCTCATTGATCATATCAAAGTGTTTTAATACTTTCACCAAGCTATTCATGTACTTATTCATGATCTCCTTGAACACTTCAAGAGATATTGACTACCATATCTATTGAGATCATCAATAAATATAATGAGGTACTAGTAACCACCTTTAGTATATACATCAATATGTATTAGGTCTAGTAGAATACTTTCTCTCCATAGTTTCTAGTGAAAGGTGATTTTGTCATATTTCCCGATGAATAAGACTGACATGTCTCCATTGGTTCAATAACCAAAAGAGTCCAGACAACCATCTTTATGGATTCTAAAAATGCATTTCTCATTTATGTGCTCTACGTGACAATATCATATTGGTTTTTTTAGTCATTGAGTCATTCAATATATGTGTTATACATATTTTATTCTATAACTATTGAGTATAGATTATGAGACATAGGACACTATCATATAAGATCTTATCTTTTAAAGAAAAACATGTGATACTCAAAATATTCTTGTCCATGAAAGATACATGATGTTTTTCATTAATGGCAGGTACATAATAGCAATTCACTAATTCTATTACATGTCAATTAGGCTTAGATGAATGATAGATTCCAACTGCGGTCGCAACAACTCTTGCTCTGCATAGTTCTAGCTTACTTCTTCTCAGATCCTAAAGTGGAGATCTCTATCTCTTGTGTCTTCTTCCTGAGTTCCTCTATATAAAGAGGATAGTTCCTTTACCAGTGTCCAGGCTAGTGGTAGTGGTGGCACTTCCCTTCCTTATTTACTCCTCCCTTTGCTTTAAATATTTAAGAGTTGGGTTTCTGGATGGCTTTAGAACTCTACTTGTCCTTTCCTTTCCCTTGGACTTTCCTTTTCCTCTGTTGATCATCATCACATATTTAGGATTGTCTTTCTTCATCTATTCTTCAACAGTTCTTAACATTCAAAGAAATTCTGACAATGGTTTATCAAAATTGTTCATGTTGTAGTTCATGACACATTGGAAATATGATTCTGGTAATGACTGCAGGAATCACATATGTGGCCTACTTTTGGCCCAAGGAAAATACTAGTCTTGCTAGGTTCTCAACATACGCAATCATCTTGACCACACGAGGTCCCATTGGATCTCTATCTACCACATTGCTCTTGAACAACACCTTTGAGATATAATATCTCTCTTGTCTTGCCTGATCCAAATATATGTTCTTGAGATGTGTTACCATCTCGATGACTTTCATGTTTTCATGTTGTCTCTGCAACTCATAGTTAATTGAACATATCATCAAGAACTTGACATCCATGACATCTTCGGTATGCTTCTTGTAAGCATCCCTTGTAGCCTTAGGTGCGGTGGGAGGGGGTTGATCTAGCTCTGGTGTCTCCAGGACAAAGATCTTGTGCTCTTGAGTGAAAATGATTCTCAACGTCATGAACCAATCATGGAAGTTATTCATGTTTAACTTGTCCTTCTCAGGGACCGATCACTATGAAAACATGTTTGTGTTTTCCGTTAGATTCTACAAAAGAAAATTTGCAACTATTGTCAAAAAAAAATTTGATTTGATTTTATTATATTGGTGATATCAATTAGGCCTTTAATTAATTATATTTCTCACTATTTTGTTCAAATTGATAGACCTCACATATCAATTTGAAAGATTGCAGCATACAACCTTCTAGTGATCCAAGACCCAAAACAATTGACTTATTACTCGACCAACGCCAATGTCCATAACCAATTACTAAGGTAGGAAACTTTTGTGAATTACATCTCATGCTATTTTTGGATAGATAGTATGTGCAACTCTTTGCCATAGTCATCTCCATGCTTCTACGAACTTAATCTCATTAAGGTTAGCTATTTAAGTCTGACCCAAAATCCAACACAATAGTAATGCACGATGCTTGGTAAACCCACATAACTGCCATCACACTTCCACGATATGGATGGCATACCACACTTGGTGTTACCAAACTCAGTCGATCAAGTTTTCATCTGTGTCTCTTATGGAAAGCAAGCACGACTTAATATTTGTTTGAGTGATTTCATATTTACACAACTGCATATACATATCCAATCACTACATACTTTTTTTTTGGTCGGAATCACCACATACTTATATGTATCATATACATACTATATCCAAAAATAAAACATGCAATTATAAAACGCAAGCGATGGTTATGGCTACACTAATGCAATTCCTTAGATCCATAAGGAATTGCTACCACCTAAGGTCCAAATAATATGTAGCAACCTATTTTTTAAGAAGATATATGGTAGAACTATGCCTAGTCGATCGATTCAACTCTTGAATTGATCAGTTGACCCTCTGGTTTCTCAGTTTGTCTCTCAGATCGATTGCTTGGTCTCTGATTCAAGTAACGTCTGGACTCCTCCAATCGATCAGTTGAGTCACTAGCCAATCAGTCGGCTCCTCATGTCGTATGGCATCCTCGGTCCTTCAACTGATTGGTTCAACTTCTGAGTCGATCTGTTAGTTTCGAGTAGAATGCCTACTTTGCCATAACCAGAAATAAAACTATCCAATTCCTATTTAACATATTACATTGTAATAAGGAAACCCTGAGTCACATTCGAGGGGAGCATTGGAAGGAAATCATTAATAGTTTTACATATGAAAAGGAGAGAGAGGCTCAGTATGCAAACTGAGATATAAATTATAGATTATAACCATCTAACCAAGCACAAAGATTGAGGGGGTTATTGTCCATAACCATTAGGGTTGTCAATGGGTAAGGGTAAACCTATTTATCCTTTACCCATACTGTGTAGGGGAAGGGTAAGGGTAATGGATTTTCTTACCCTTTACTCAGCTACCCCCTACCCTCTAACCCATTACCTTAGTGGGAAAGGGTAAGGGAAAGCCATTACTCATACCCTCTAACCAACTACTCGCCAATATTTATGTATAATATATTAAATCTATAATCATTTTGTTGTTTGAGTCTATGGAATATTTAATATCATTTGGTCATCATTTTATATAATACATGATATTCTTATCTACCTCTTATGTAGTTAACTTGGTTGTGTATGCAACACCATTTCATAGGTGCATGACACATGTATAAAATAGTCTATGTTCCATTAAATATTTGTGAGGTGTTAGAAAAACATGTATATAATAAAAAAAATCAATCTTTGATGTACCATTTGATATATGTGTGAGGTGGTGTTATCAAATTTATTTTTTTGGATGCAACAACATTTTAGAGGGTATAAGGTGTGTATGCTTCTAATAACAACTCTTTGTGACATATTTTCATTTAATTTCCATTTTAGTGTAGAAATATTTATCTTTTAAACAATTTATTGTTCACATTCCAATGTTGGGGTACTACATTGGTAAACACATTCAATACAATACAAATTATTTATATAATGTTGTAGAACATCACTTAGAATCATTTTTTATATTTAAAAGCCATTCTGAAGCATTTTGATATTTCAGTCAAATATATAAATGCATTAGCTAGACCATTATTGTTAATATTAGCACAAATGTGAAGAAGACATATAAATTCCTCACTCCACCCTTACCCTCCCCATTTACCCTGTGGGTAAGAGGGTAGTGTAAGGGGAGGGTAATGATATTAGTGGAGTGGGGAATAATCCATACCCTTACCCGCCACACTTGGTGGGTAAGGGTTAGTGTAAGACTTTACCTTCCCATACCCTCCCCATTGACATCCCTAATAGCCATGCTTATATCAACCATCAAAACAAACTTTTAGGGCAACACATATTAATTTCATATATATATATATATATATATATATATATATTGGGCTCATATGTGATATTTAATAGGATATGCTAATTAACCATTTAACATATACACATCGTATGCAATAAATAAATGATAAAACAAAATTTTGATCATATCGATTAAATCCCAAAAGATAGTAAATTGGCATGGCTTTGATACCACTGTAGAAAATATGGAGACAAATATGGAAGTGGAAACGAAATTTTATTGCCATATTCTACTTAGACAATGGATTGTGTCAACAACTATAATTGGTAAGGAAAGGTTGCAAGGCATATATACCTGGTCCTGGAGCAAGTCCAACGACTATTCTTACAGAAACATGCTTATTTCTCAAGTTTCATGTAGGAGGTTGTCAACGATGGCCTCTTGGTTGATTACCACAGATGAAGGTTGATGACATCCTCCTTAGCAGATGGCAAAGGCCTCCTCACCTCTATGTAGTCCATGCAGACCACCAGGAACTCCATGTTGTGCTACCAGAGCCAAAGGAAAGGAGTTGTCCCTTCGACCATCGAGATACTAGCATTGACTTGATATCCCTTATTATCTCTCCCTTACTGTTTCGTCCTTTGACAAGTAAGACTAGCCCAGTTTCTCATGTTACTACAATTGTGAGAAGACAAGAATTGTCATAGCTTGTCATTGTGTCTTCTAAAAGCCTAAACTTCCCCCTTTATATAGGATGGCCAGGGTCAGGGTTTCTATATCATCTAGGAGTCAAAGAGATAGATTTAATTTTTTTTTCAAAAAATGTGAGCCAGAAGCTGATCGGTTCACTAGTAAACATATCAATTCACATGTGAGATGATCAGTTCAACTTGAACCAGTCGATTCACTATGTTTCCTATTCACAATCACATTGGCTTTTAATATTCAATTAATGCACAACATGACATCAACATCAATCTTTGATCCAATCGTATTGATATTTGAACCGAGCGATTCACAAGTTGAACCGGTTGTTTCATATTTTGAACCGGTCATTTCATACCTTGAACCGGTTGCTTCACCAACTAAATTGGTCGATTCATGTTCTTGTTCAGGAAGTGTTCAGCCAATGTAGTTTGAATTGACTACCTAAACACTTTAGTAATCAAGTTTAATGGCATTAATGAATAAACTCATATTCTAGGTGTATCCTCTGTGTGTGACCCTATAAGTTTAAAATTACATTGGCAATGAATGTCCATATTAACTTATGGTATCACAAACAATGAGCAATATCTAGCAACACAACATTGCTACCCAAGTAATTCAAAAATGGAAGAACAACTTCAACCTACAATATATGTTTAGTATTATAGTGATAATATAGTTCCTTTGTCTCTGATATCCAAATTGAACCTGAAGCATGGAAACATCATCCTTTCAATGTTCAATCTATGTTACTTGAACTCGAGCAAATAGTCTGAGATGCATGTGATGTCACATATCATATATTTATTTACATGAGTATGGCCATATGTTTCTCAATCTCTCTTATCAGGTGGCCCGGATATCAAATCCAGTAGGAGGGACAAATCTCATCTACATTACCTGTTGGATAAATTGGATATTATGATAAATCCCTTTGTTTTGATTATGACAAACATTTCATTCCTATTTATCTGACGAGCTACTTGAGTGTGCAGGATGACAAAACTATAAGGGAAATTCAACAAGAAGTATTTATATTTTCATGCAAATGTAAAAACTTGTACAGAAATATAATGTACAAGTACTTAGAATCGCATGTAAATCAAGCATTGGATTTTCCCTAGCTAAACACCTTAGTCATCCATTCAATAGGATCACCTATGCACACTCACACACATAATTAATGCCTAACTTGAAATCTTAAAACAGGATCTATCTCGGTCGACCAACTCCTCGACCGAGACACTCTCGGTCGACAAACTCCTCGACCGAGAAAGATCCAATGTAGCCGTTAGACACAACTGACAAGTTAGTTGGCAGTTGCAAATGAACGTTAATCCAGAGAGCCTGTCGGTCGACAAAACTTCGATCGAGTAGGTGTCTCGGTCGACCATTCTTCGACCGAGACGATCTCTGACAGAAACTGCAGAGTAAAGTAATTAGCCGTTGTTAAAGCAACAACTTTGTACCTAACGGCTAGTTAAGCACTTAGAAACCCCTAGAAGTTGTCTAGAACGTCCTTAAGCATACTTAGGCCATTCCTATAAATAGGACAAGCCATAGGACACTAGAATACACTTCTTACACTTGATATACTTGAGAAAATACTTGAGCCCTCTTGTGCAATCTGTGTGAACTGAGCTTTGTGATCAATTGGCCATTCTTCCTTTAGCTCAAGCTCGTCCTATAGGCTAGATTTTCCTAACCCTAGCAATCACAAGTCCATCATATTGGCTAGGAAAATCCAAACGCTTGATCTAGGGAAATCAAGCCTTGAGCTACAAGGATAAGTTGTATTTTCCTTTATTCCTTTCTTGTTCCTTGTATTACTTGTACTCTCCTTGCTACTCCAGGTAGGAGGCTGCGGATTGGAGAGGGTGAAGCTCTTCGTGGTGAAGAGGAAGACTTTGGACTACTTCAGAAGGCTGTCTTGACGGGAAGCTACTTCGGGAGGAAGGCTACTTCAAGGGGGAGCTTGAAGTTACTTCAAGGAAGGCTGCTTCGAGGTTGGCAAGACTACTTCAAGGTGAAGGCTGTCCAAAGGGTGTTTAGAAAGTATTGTAAATTTTATGTAACATCCTTGAGAGGTAATAAAATTTAGTACTTTCAAAATCCCGGTTGGGTAAGCAACCGGGTAGTGGACTGACTCCTTAGTATTTGCTAAGGTGGAACCACTCTAAACACCTGTGTTCCTCTTCTTAATCTTTACTTTGGTTGTTTGAGTTTAAATTACTTTAAAATAATTATAAAACTCTATTCACCCCCCCTCTAGAGGTTTTCAATTGGTATCAGAGCAGGGCTTCAAGGAACCTTAACACGGTCTTGAAGAAATGGGTGATGGAGTGCTCAACCACCTCAACATTGAAGGAACGCTCGTTGCTAGACCTCCGGCATTCGACGGGACAAACTATCAATACTGGAAGAGAAGGATGCAATTCTACTTCCAAGGAATAAACTGGGATCTTTGGAGAATGGTATCTACACCATACACACTCCCACAAGACGATTTTGCAGTATGGGATGCTAATACGGTAAAAATGGCCCAAATGAATGCAAAGGCAGTAAGCATTTTATATTGTTCCATTTCAGTAGGTGAATTTAATAGAGTATCAAACTGTGATACCGCATATGACATTTGGCATAGATTATCTACAACATATGAAGGTACTGTTCAAGTTAAAAACTCTAAAGTTAGTTTGCTTAAAACCAAGTTTGAACATTTTCGTATGGATCCAAACGAAACTATTAGCGAAATGTATTCAAAATTTTCTACTATTGTTAATGGTTTGAGTGCTTTAGGGAAACCTGTTCCTGAGGAAGATCAGGTATCAAAAATACTTTGATCTCTTCCTCCAAAGTACAAACCAAAGGTGACAGCCATTGCAGAAGCAAACAACCTCACTCGCCTCAAAATGGAGCAGCTCATCGGAAACTTAGAAGCTCATGAGGCAGACCTAGAAGAGGAAGAAAGAAGAGAACATGAACATCAACGTGGGCCAAAGAAAGACGTGGCTCTCAAAGCATCAAAAGCTCTCTCACAAGAGAGTGAGGAATCTAGTGAAGAAGAAGGAGAAGAAGCATTGATAGTCAACGGTAAGAAATATAGAAGGTTTAAATCTAATAAAATTTCTAGTTCTTCTTCCACTCCCAGGTGCTTCGAATGTGGAAAGAAAGGACATTTCAAAAATGAATGTCCCAAAGCTAAGAAGGGAAAGAAAAGCTCACATAAGAAGAAAGAAAAAGCTTATAAAGCGGCATGGGATGAAACGAGTGAAAGTGAAAGCGGAGAAGATAAAGTAGAATGTCTAATGGAAAGAGAAGATGAAGAATCTCAAGAGGTAAGCCTAGTTGATCTTCCTAAAGAAGAGTTAGTAGCTAGCTTACAAGAAACTCATGATAAGTATGTTGATGCCAAGAAGAAACTAAAAAGGGCTATAAAATCAAACAATGAGCTCAGTGCCAAAATAGATGAACTTTCTTCTGAAAAGAATAACATTGATCTTGAAAATGTATCTTTAAAAACATCTTTAGATGATTGCACTAGAAAGTTACTTACTTTGGAAACTAATGTTGATCTTCTATCAAAAGAAAAGACTGATTTGTTAGCTAAACTACAAGCTTTTCAAACTCAACCTATCTTGTGCAATCATTCGGACTATGACATTATTGTAAAAGAAAAGGATTCATTGCTTTCTGATTTAGACCAGGAAAGAAAAGATATACATAAGAAAATGAATGACATTGCTCAGTTGCAAAGAGAACTTTATGAGTTAAGAAGAAAAGATATTCTTGATAACATATTAAAGAGTGGTTTTACCTTCAATAGAAGAAAAGGTTTGGGATATGTTCCAAAGAAAAACCAAACCAAAAAGACCCAAACTATGTTTGTACCCAAAAACACAATGGCTAGAAAGAGAAATGAAGTTGATTCTATTACTTTTCATTTCTGTTTACGTCTTGGACATTACTGTTTTTCATGCCCCTACAAGACTAAGAAGTCCAACTTAGTTTGGACCCCAAGACCCCAAACTTAGAAGAATGGAATGTAGTTGAGATATGACAAAATACTTAATTTTTGCAATTTATATTGTCCTATCTCAACAAACGATGCTATGCTTATTGGTATTATTTTTTCTGCATTGCTGTACTAAAACAGAAACTTCGTCGGTCGAAGTACTGTCGACCGAGCTCTGGGTCGGTCGAAGTATTGTCGACCGACTGGATGTCTTTAACAAATCGAAAATCTTCCAGTACTCATTTCGGTCGAAAATTGGTCAACCGAAAAATATTATGTTCTTTTTTATTGTAATACAGTAACCTGCTCGATCGACAAATTGTCGACCGAGAATTATATCGGTCGAACAATTGTCGACCGACTGGTTTTCTGTATCAGAACTTTTATACACATATGCATTTTAAAAGTTTCTAACCTTATCGGACCATCACATGGGTACCAAAATCTAAATTCTAATGCAGGCATGGGTAGTTGATAGTGGCTGCTCCAAACATATGACCGGGAACAAGGACGCCTTTCAAACCTTTGAAGAAAAGAAAAGTGGAACGGTTACTTTTGGAGACAATGGTAAGGGAAAAATCGTTGGAATAGGTAATGTTGGAACAAATCTCGAAATTAAAAATGTTCTACTTGTTGATGGATTGCATCATAATTTAATAAGTGTGAGTCAACTATGTGATAGTGGTTATGATGTGTTATTTAACAAAACCTGCTGCAAGTTATTGATAGAAAACACTACAAATGTTGTTTATGAAGGAAATAGAGTTGGAAATCTTTATATTCTCAAACCAAACTCTATGAAATCAGTAGTAGGTAAATGCTTGCTTGCAAATGAAAATACCTTCCAATTATGGCATAAAAAGCTTGGTCATGCTAGTTCACATACTATTAAAAAGTTGGTGAAATATGATCTTGTTCGTGGATTACCTGCTTTGTCTTTTGATCAAGTTGCAAATTGTGAACCCTGCACAATGGGAAAGCAAACCAAAACATCCTTTAAATCAAAACATGTGCTTAGCACCAGTAGATCCTTAGAATTAATTCATATGGACTTATTTGGACCAATGAGGACACAATCTATTGGTGGTAAACGATATTGTTTTGTTATTGTTGATGATTATAGTAGATTTACATGGGTACATTTTATTGCAACTAAAGATGATACTATTCATGTCTTTATGCAATTTTGTTCTAAGATTGAAAATCTTTTACAACATAAAATATGTACCATTAGAAGTGATCATGGTGGCGAATTTGAAAATCATACATTTGAGACCTTTTGTACATCTCAAGGGTATACTCATAATTTTTCTGCTCCACGTACCCCACAACAAAATGGTATAGTAGAACGGAAAAATCGATCCCTACAAGAAATGGCTAGGACCATGATGCTTGAACACAACACACCTAAAACCTTTTGGGCTGAAGCCGTAAACACTACTTGTTATGTGCTTAATAGAGTAACTGTTCACTCTCATTTGAAGAAAACTCCATATGAAATACTACACTCTAAGAAACCTAGAGTTGACTACTTTCATACTTTTGGCTCAACATGCTACATTTTAAATACCAAAGATGATAGAGACAAGTTTGATTCTAAATCACACAAAGCATTCTTCTTGGGATATTCCACTTCTAGCAAAGCCTTTAGAATATATAACACTATATCTAGAAAAGTTGAGGAATCCATTCATATTTCTTTTCATGAAGAATCAAAATCTGAAAATCTAGATATCATTGATCTCACTAATCAATTTGAAAATACAACCATTTCTAATGATAGTGAGAAAATTCCTATATCTGAACCCCAAGTTGAAACACAATCTACACCTAGGCTTATCAAGGATCATCCCCAAGAACAAATTATTGGAGATCCAAATGATAAAGTCAAAACTCGGTCTTCCTTCAAAGATGTTGCAAACATGGCTTTTGTTTCTATCATTGAACCTAAGAAAATATCCGAAGCTCTTAAGGATGATTACTGGATAATAGCCATGCAAGAAGAATTAAATCAATTCACTAAAAACGATGTATGGGATTTAGTTCCTAAACCACAAGACAAAACTATCATAGGAACTAAATGGGTGTTTAGGAATAAGCTCAATGAAGCAGGAGAAGTCATAAGGAATAAAGCTCGATTAGTAGCACAAGGATATAATCAACAAGAAGGAATAGATTTTGATGAAACATATGCACCCGTCGCTAGACTTGAAGCTATTAGGATGTTACTAGCTATTGCTGCCCATAAAAACATTAAGCTATATCAAATGGATGTCAAAAGTGCATTTCTAAATGGCATCATACAAGAAGAAGTTTATGTTGCTCAACCACCTGGTTTTGAAATACCTGAAAAGGATAACCATGTTTATAAACTTAAAAAGGCACTTTATGGTCTAAAACAAGCACCCAGGAATTGGTATGAACGGCTCAAGACATATCTTTTTGATAATGGTTTTTCTATTGGAAATTCAGACTCTACTTTATTCTTCAAAACATATGCATCTGATTTTCTAGTTGTGCAAATATATGTTGATGATATTATTTTTGGAGCCTCTAATGATTCATTATGCACACAATTCAGTGACATTATGCAAAAAGAATTTGAAATGAGCCTTATGGGTGAATTAACATTCTTTCTTGGTTTTCAAATTAAGCAAACGCCTGCAGGAATTTTTATAAGCCAAGAAAAATACACTAAAGAACTTTTAAAACACTTTGGGATGGATCAATGCAAACATGCTACTACTCCTATGGCTACGTCTATCAAAATTGATAAGGATGAAAATGGGGAACCTATTGATGATTCCTTATATAGAGCCATGATTGGTAGTTTGCTATATTTAACCGCTTCTCGACCGGACATTATGTTTTCCGTTGGTCTTTGTGCTCGATTTCAATCCCAACCTATGCAATCTCATTTTCTTGCGGTTAAACGCATTCTTCGATATCTAGCCGGCACTACTTGTTTTGGTTTATGGTATCCAAAAGGACAATCCTTGGATTTTAAAGCATATACTGATGCGGATTATGCTGGTTGTCGACTTGATCGCAAAAGTACTAGTGGTGGATGTTTCTTATTAGGAAGAGCCTTAGTATCTTGGTTTAGTAAGAAACAAAATACGGTTGCCCTATCTACAACTGAAGCTGAATATATGGCAGCCGGGTCTTGTTGTGCTCAAGTGCTTTATATGCAACAGGTTTTAAGCGATTATGGTTTTAATCTTTGATCTACACCTATTTTTTGTGATAACACAAGCGCCATAAACTTAGCACACAATCCTATTTTACACAGCCGGGCAAAACACATTGAAATCCGTCATCATTTCTTAAGGGATCACATCTCAAAGAATCATGTTACTCTTCATCATGTTGATACGGAAAATCAATTGGCTGATATCTTTACAAAACCGCTTCCATTAGATCAATTTAACAACATTAGGAAGCAACTGCTTATTACTCCTTTGGAAGATGTTTTCTTTGATATCTGCGGTTCTTAACACAAATACTTGTTTACATTGTATCATTCTGGCTTATCAATGGACATCTTTTTTGGATTTGATAGGATATCTAATTAAGGGGGAGCTTTTATTAAAACGGTTATCTTTTTGAAATGACAAAGGGGGAGAGATATATACACCTATAACTTAGTATTTATGACAGATTCAATCAATGAGTTTCATAAATATACTCTTGGCTTTACATTGAAAATTGCTATATTCCCATATGAACTGGATTTCTTGTTCCATAATTCATTGGGAATAATTAGCACACATTTTATAAACAAGAGGAAAAGTTACAAATGGAAATCTAAAGGTATGACATTTATATGTTTTATATTTCCTTTATTTATATTTTGGAAATGTTTGTCATCTTCAAAAAGGGGGAGATTGTTGGATAAATTGGATATTATGATAAATCCCTTTGTTTTGATTATGACAAACATTTCATTCCTATTTATCTGATGAGCTACTTGAGTGTGCAGGATGACAAAACTATAAGGGAAATTCAACAAGAAGTATTTATATTTTCATGCAAATGTAAAAACTTGTACAGAAATATAATGTACAAGTACTTAGAATCGCATGTAAATCAAGCATTGGATTTTCCCTAGCTAAACACCTTAGTCATCCATTCAATAGGATCACCTATGCACACTCACACACATAATTAATGCCTAACTTGAAATCTTAAAACAGGATCTATCTCGGTCGACCAACTCCTCGACCGAGACACTCTCGGTCGACAAACTCCTCGACCGAGAAAGATCCAATGTAGCCGTTAGACACAACTGACAAGTTAGTTGGCAGTTGCAAATGAACGTTAATCCAGAGAGCCTGTCGGTCGACAAAACTTCGACCGAGTAGGTGTCTTGGTCGACCATTCCTCGACCGAGACGATCTCTGACAGAAACTGCAGAGTAAAGTAATTAGCCGTTGTTAAAGCAACAACTTTGTACCTAACGGCTAGTTAAGCACTTAGAAACCCCTAGAAGTTGTCTAGAACGTCCTTAAGCATACTTAGGCCATTCCTATAAATAGGACAAGCCATAGGACACTAGAATACACTTCTTACACTTGATATACTTGAGAAAATACTTGAGCCCTCTTGTGCAATCTGTGTGAACTGAGCTTTGTGATCAATTGGCCATTCTTCCTTTAGCTCAAGCTCGTCCTATAGGCTAGATTTTCCTAACCCTAGCAATCACAATTCCATCATATTGGCTAGGAAAATCCAAACGCTTGATCTAGGGAAATCAAGCCTTGAGCTACAAGGATAAGTTGTATTTTCCTTTATTCCTTTCTTGTTCCTTGTATTACTTGTACTCTCCTTGCTACTCCAGGTAGGAGGCTGCGGATTGGAGAGGGTGAAGCTCTTCGTGGTGAAGAGGAAGACTTTGGACTACTTCAGAAGGCTGTCTTGACGGGAAGCTACTTCGGGAGGAAGGCTACTTCAAGGGGGAGCTTGAAGTTACTTCAAGGAAGGCTGCTTCGAGGTTGGCAAGACTACTTCAAGGTGAAGGCTGTCCAAAGGGTGTTTAGAAAGTATTGTAAATTTTATGTAACATCCTTGAGAGGTAATAAAATTTAGTACTTTCAAAATCCCGGTTGGGTAAGCAACCGGGTAGTGGACTGACTCCTTAGTATTTGCTAAGGTGGAACCACTCTAAACACCTGTGTTCCTCTTCTTAATCTTTACTTTGGTTGTTTGAGTTTAAATTACTTTAAAACAATTATAAAACTCTATTCACCCCCCCTCTAGAGGTTTTCATTACCCACATTCAATACCCATGTGTCACAACATATCCAAGAATCACCTTTATGGTAACCCTTATTCAAGGTCACATTGGATGATGCCAAAGTACACTAGAGTTCCTCTGATGCTTGAAAAAACTCCACCTCTTCCATAGGTAGTGTTAGGGATTCAATGTTAAACCTTGCTCGTGCAATATCAATCACCTTTTGCCTCTCTAGACCATATAGCAATTCCAATTTCTTTTTATTTTTTTCGTGTTTGGTGTGTTTTTTTCTAGGGTCATACACTAATCAACTGAATGGTGACTAGATGCAACCCTAAGAGGTCTTGAACACACTTGGGAACTTTCGAGTTATAACTCCGTAATATTTTGACACATTGAAATGGACTAACATACTTACCCACAAGCGCACGAGGTCATGTTATAGTATAGGAGGGTGACGAGTTAGGGATCAAACCAAATAGAGAAAAGGGGCACTAGAGCTAGGTTCCTACCATGGAGTCTAGGGTTAAAGGGTCTGATGATTGATTTTGTTTGATTACACTAAAGTTTGAACAAACAAGCAATTAAAGGAGAAAAAACTAGATAAAAACCTATGCTAACCCTAGCTAGTTAATTCTAATGAGAAAGACATGACAAGACAAGCAATGAAAGGAGCAAGCCACACCAAGGCAAGCAAGAAGATGTCTACGCTACACTAAGTTAGCAAACTAGACAAAAGATAAATTAAAGACCTAAAATAGCAAGAATTAGGCAAGAACAAGGAAATGAACTAACTAAGAAAGTAAAGAGCTAACTAAGTTAACATTAGTTAAGCAATAAGGCAATTAGGGTTTTAGTGCAATTACAAAGTGTGGGATGTTTGGGGGGAATGCCCTTGTCAATGGTATTGGGGGTGATAACATGTAAACATTACTCATCCATTTAGATTACAAACCAAACAATAAGTTAGATGCTAATGAATTGCCCTAAACTGCTAATTAGCCATGGACAAGGTAGATGTGTATAGGGGAATTAGTCTCCAACTGACCTCCTACCTTCCTTAATGAGGCTCACTTGGATTAGGGTTTAGCTGTAGTTCAATTAGGGTCTAATCAAGCCTAGGTTTATAGGATAGGAACTCTTAGGGTAATTAGGAGCCGAGGGTAGTAATGGAAGGTGGAAATGAGGTTTTAGACCCCACATCACCTTCTTTCTAGCCTTGAGAAGGATCCAATCTAACTACACTAAATACGCCTATACTAGATACTTAGATCACTCACCTTTGTGTAGGATAATTTTATTAACATGTAGGAATGTGAATAGCTAATAGGGATTCATTAATTGGACTTAGGAGTAATTCAGAAAAAGAGCCACATATAAACAATTTTCCTAGAATCATGGGTGATTTCAAGCACACACCACAAAGAAATTTATGGAAAATGAGATAAAATTTGAACATAATCAATATCAAATGAAATATGGCTTTTACATATCATTTTCCCAACATGGTATTAAAGTAACATTTTTAACACTAAAAAGCCCACCTAAGCGGCCTAGCTACTCATAGAACAAGAAAATACAAAAAGAAAGGAAGAAGAATGGGTAGAGGAGTAGAAATCCATGGTAGCTTAGTGGATGCTCCTCCTTCTCCACCTCCTAGCAGAAACAACTCTAGCTTCTCTTTCTCCCAAGATGGAATGGCATGCATGTGTGGTGGAAAGTGGCCAAAAATCCTAAAATAGGTGTTGTTGGGGCGGAAAATGATGGGATGGAGGTGGAATGGACGGGAGGAAAAAAATGGGGAGCTAGAGTGGTTGTAGGGTGGATAACTGCATTCACTATTGACCAAGTATATATAGGTAGTGGGGAAGCATTAGGTTAAGTGGGGGGTATAATGGGTAACGCACTACATAAAATTGGGTAGGTTTTCAAGTAGGACGGTCATGGTGGGAAGCACGACTGTGGTAAGCTATGAGTAGAATGGTCATGGTAAATAGGAATGGTTGTCATGGAAACATGGAGTGAACATGGGAATTTTGGTTTTTGGGACTGGCAACATGACATTCTAGCCACCGTGGCCATGCTAGGACTTGTTAGCATGACTATTCTGGCTAGGATGGTCGTTCTGGCCAACTGGGTCATTTTTTGAAAGTTATGTTGCTTGGGGTATGTCCCATAATGGCCATTCCTTGGTAGCACATTCGTATTGAGGTCCTTCCCATACATTTGTTTCTTGAACATTGTCATCCATGAAGGTTATTGCTTCAATACATTCTTTAATCACTTGATGTAGGTTGGGAGTCATTTTGGCTTCATTTTATGATCCCCCAAGCTTAGGAAAGACCAAGATTCAACCATCATCTCTCTCTTCCATAAATTAGTGTTGAAGGTACCTATAAAATATTCAAAAAGCCTCTATAAGTGCATTTGATAGTAAAAATCATATTGAGGGAAAAACATGTCATCTGATCGTTGTGTATGTGATTGGAGTACAATATGACACAGGATGAGGTCCTAAAATAGGGTTGCATAACCATCTCAAACTTAAAACATACTTGTCCTCAAGTATGCTCCAACACAATATCTCTTTAATTTTTCAACAAATAAGAAATGAAAAATGCATTGCAATAGATGTATATGGACTAAATGGGCATAATGATGACTAAATACATGCATTCCACCTATCTCCTCTCCTCTTTCACAAAACAATCATGATTAAAGGACTGAGCATGCAAACTTCACATATAGATCATAGAATAAACAATAAATCCATATGGTTGTCATATAACTCTGGGTAAACCATTTCACGATGGTGATAATAAAAAATGACTAGAGTTTTTGTTTTACCTTCATGCATTCAATCTCATATGTCAATCCACACTAAGTGACCCATGTGGCTGCAAAAAATGGAAAAATGAGCTAGGTTTGATGTTTCCTAGCTCAATGGGCATGCAAATATAAGAAAGGGTTGTTGTAAGGCATTGGAGTGTTATTACATAGGAGCACTCATATTTTCTTTATTTAGATGTTATAACATAGGCACATCTTTTATTTTCTTTTTGCATTTTTTGTTTTCTTTTTATTTTCCCTTGGCATAGCTAGGGCATATGGTGGTGAGAGTGAAGCAGGGGGTACAAATATGGCCACCCCAAACTTTTGGAGGTGGCCAAGGGTAAATATGTTATCTTTAGCATCCTTTCATGGGGCAGAGAGGTAAGAAGATGATAGAAGAAAAGGGAGTCAAAGAGGGGCTACTAGTATGGATTTTAGCATGCTATCTATTGCATGAAAGATACTCCAACAATTTCATCAAATAGTGACATACCACATGAATGAGAAATATTAAAACCACATTTTTATCATGAGATTTTGTAAACCTTAAGCGTTTGCGGCTTGCTTCAAATACAATCCAACCAAGAAGTTCACAAGCATGAGAGAGGTGAATCACATGTAAAAAGTCAATATTGAGACCATTTGCCAATAACCATGATAATTCACATGCATTTGTCAAAGGTCAATATTTTCACTTCAATAAGTAGAGATTAGATCAAAACATGCTTTTAGGCAAGAAATTCAAAATTTATGAAAAATTGGCCAAAATGGTGCCAAATCTCCTTCAATCATATCTAAGCCTTTCTTATAAAAAAAAGAAAGAAACAAGCAAATACTAGCTACAAACATGCAAAATCTTGAAAAAAAAATTACATAATATGCAATGCATGGCAAGAAGAGAAAAAAATTGAAAATTACAAAATAAACTGCATGAATTTGACCTATATGATATGCATGTATGTAAATCAAGCACACAAAGTATGGATACAAAAGAATGTGAGATGGTTATATTATTTTATCATCTTGAGAAAAAACTTAGAACAAGGAACATAGAGGAAAGTGGGGTAAAGAAAGGGCTTATTTCCCTACCATCCCAAACCTTTAAAGCAAGTTGTCCTCATTGTTCAATAGAAGTCTAGTATGATAGGATAGAGGGAATGGACTCATGGTAGACAAATGCTAAGAGGGGATACAAATCTCAAGGTGTCCATTGAACAGGATAGATCCACTATGGTCGTTATGTCCAGAACAGTCGTTCTGGTTTGCCAGCACCACGACCGTGCTATGTGGAACGAGTGTGCTGGTCGCCTTCTTATAGCTTTTCTAATGATTTAAAATTTTCTTTATATTCTTGATCTTCTCTTTGACTGGATCATCTGTGTACCATCTTACCTCCTATGTACTTGTTCTAAAATGATTCACAAACAATAAAATCATCAAATATAGTGTGTGTGTTTTCTTGGAAAAGTGTAAAAATAACTAGAAAGTATCAAAAAATAAAATATTGGATGAAAGATTCAAGGTGGATTGCCTCCCACTAGGACTAAATTTCATGCCTTTAGTCATGCTTTTGTAGACTCCTCAATCACTCAACCATCTGGCATCATCGTGTGTCCACTCTTGTAATAGATACATATCTCATTTGCATTCAACATGTGATCCTTGTCCTGTTGACCACAAAATCTATCATGATGTCTTCCATCCAGATCTCCTCTCAAATAATCAGTTGGAATCTTCAAGTGATCATGTCCAATATCCACATCTTGGTCTCTCCAGGTTGGGATCTTGTACATGCTAATATTATATTCATGTCCATGAAAGATACTATCATTGTGCCACTACACACATGTATCTCGACATCATCTATAGATAAGAACAACCTTCCCAAGATGATGGGAATCTTCCTATTCTGTGGGTCCATGTCGAGAATAATGAGATACGCCACGAACACTACTACCCTTTCTTTATTTATCATCAAAAAAACATCATCTACTCTTCCTCTAGGCACTTTGATGGAGTGATCCACCAATCAGAGAATGCAATGAGCCAGTTTCAACTTTCCTAACCCCTTTTCAGCATAGACACTATTTGGCATTAGATTTAGACTAGATCCCAAATCAAGTAGGGATTAGTCTATGTGATGGATCCCTATGTAGCTAGGTATGAGTGGGGCTCCTGGGTCTTTCCTCTTCACAGGTAGTGAGTGTTGGATGATAGAAATCACTTGTTCAGTAAACTTGACTTTCTTAGGCATTCTACCCTTTGACTTCCTCTTCACTATACATAAGTTCTTAAGAAACATGGAATAAGATGGAATCTATTTGATAGAATCCAACAAAGGAATTCTAACCTTCACTTGTCAAAACACCTCTACAATGTCAACATTGTGTTTCTTCCTCCTTTTTGCTGATGGGGGCTCGTCCAATGCTTCGGGGAATGGTGGCTCAGTTATTTTTGCCTTACTTGCATCAAAATGATTTTCTTATGGCATGCCATTAGGTGGAACACTAGGCATGGAATTTGCAACAGGAGTGTGAGGTAGATCACCCAGCATCACATTATTAACATGAGGTGTCCTAGAATCATCTTCATCAATCTCAATCATAGTATCAACACTTAGCAGCATTTGACTTGCTTTGACAACATTTCTTTGACTTGTGGGCTTCTAAAGAGATTTCCCACTCCTTAGAACTGTCAAAGCACTACCTTTCTCATGGTGGAGAGGGGGAGTATGTTGTGTCTATGGAGGAGGTGGAGGTGGCACATGGTATTGAAATTGAGGTGGAGAAGAGAATTGCGGTTGGTAGGTGATTGGTGGGAAGGTTGTGGTGGTGGACGTGGAGGAGTTGTATAAGGCTTTGGAAATGATAAATGGGTTTCACTTGCACTGGAGGTGGACTATAGAAGACTTGAGATAAGTGCATTGGTTCACTTTCTTCATTGAAACTCATTATGGGATTTGAAGACAATTTGTCCTCTTGGAGAGTAAGTTGGGAAGATATCTTCTCCACTTTTTACTCAATCTTTGTCACATTCATTTTCACATCTTCAAGCTTTTCAACCAAGAGAGGAATTCCTCCTCAACCCTTGATCTATATCATGGACTTTGTTGTTCTGGGTAGCTATAAGGATGAGGTGTCTTCATTGCTTCTCCAGAGGATTCAACAAAATTGACCAAGTGACAAGGAACACTTTTCACTTGGTTCTTCATAAAGCTCACAATTTCTCCAAGATTTTTTACCATTTTAGTGAAGAAACACTAAGAGCTGGAGATGTCACACAAAAGGGGTGGTCACCATCATTCATCATTCAAGAAACTCAAATGCTTGAACTTTCCCGCTAATTTCTCAAACAAGGATGTTACATCCCTGACCTGGGTTATGTTTTAACCCTAGGTGTTTTCCTTAATAAATTTGATTAAATGCTTGCAATAATATTTTGAAAAGTAATCAAGGCTCTTGAGGAACTTATATTTCAATTTCAATCCTTTTTGAATAATGTTGAAACATTGCTTTGTTAATTTTGGACAAATGTGCAAATTACCCAAGTTGAGGGGTTAACTTGCAAATTGAACATGATAAAATGTTCCTCTAATTTTGATACATCATAATAATGAATATGATGTAGTGGTATGGTTTCCACAAGCTTGGGCACCAAGATAAAGCTTGTAGAGAAATCCTTGTGCATTAAAACCTAGTTTTGGTGTAATGTGCAATTTACCCAAAATCTAGGGTTTATATGCAAAATATCAACTATAGAAGGTCCCTCATCTTTCTTGGAATCAAGTAGAGCAAAGAAAATTAGAGGGGCGCCTCATTTGAATTATCTTGGAGGAGAGAGAATCTTGATATTAAAATAATCAGGATTTAAGCATAAATGGAACTTTAATTTTATTTAATACAAAAAGAAATAAATTAATTGAGGATCCCTTCAACCAAAAGTTGAGGGATGAAATAGAAAAGTGTTGGACGAGCTTGTGACTTTCTATGGCACAAAAAGATCTTGGTTGAGTGGAAGCCCACTCACATTAACATAATAAAAAGTATTATCCACTAAAAGTTGGATATTATTATAAAATTCATTAAGGTGCTTCATTTCTTTTCCTTTAATCCTTGTATAATGAAGAGGTTTTGCAAGATGATGAAGGTGGATTAGTGGCCAAGGAATTGAGGGGGAAGTGGTGGAAATAATTTTGGAAATTAAAGAAAATAATTTCTTTTTCTCTTTCCTTGAAAATCCTTATACATATCCTTTTTCCAACCACTTAAGGAACTTTCTTGGAAATGCCTTTTCTCATTTTGCTTTGGCCAACCACGGGAGAGCTCAGGAGCAGGATAAGGACGACTCTAACCTGTTGGTAAGCGTTTGATCATCTTCCACCTCGGATTCATGGTGAAAACCTAAAATCAATGCTTAATTCTTGGTTTTCTTTACTCGATTTCCAATCCTAGCCAACTTGTACATCCAAAAGCTCAAGAACGGACCTTGGGCAGTTTCTAGAACTTCATCCACCATTAGAGACGTGGTGCTTGGAGCTTGGAGATCAGATTCAAAGGTGGGTTTTATAACTTTAACGCTTAAACATTGATATTGCATCAAATTCCCTATGATTCGTTGGTTATTTTCTTCTATTTGGAACTCTTTTGATTCATTGCTGAAATTCCCATGAAAAATGGCTGTTGTTCTTGGATGGAAGAAGGAATATGATTATGAAATAATCTTGACACTTTTCCCAATAAATTATTAGGCCAAACGGTAGGAAACGGTTTCACCAAACCGAATGAGAGCAAACGGTTTCAAACTGTTTGGGGGCGTTGACCAGGGTTGACCATTTGGATATTTGTTGATAATAATGTTGGTTAATGATCCACTAATTATAATTGATTAGTTCCAATTGGTTCATGAGTTGAAGGACAATCAATCACCAAACCCTAATCGGGTTAAGTGCTGATTTCTAACTTGATTGAGCTAGAACTTTGGGTTGATTGACCCAAACGGTTTCAAAACCATTTGGGGATCACCCAAACGGTCTCAAGACCATTTGAGGGTCACCCAAGACCGTTTGGAGGTCTAGGGTTGAGTATGGTTGGGTATTTTAAGATCCAAAGATACCAAGTTGAATTGCAATCAAATGCTGATTTGATGATCAATCCAATGATCTAAACCCTAATTGGATGTCAAGGATTTGGATGATAAGATGGGAAAATGGTCTCAAGACCGTTTGGAGGTCATCCAAACGACCTAAAGACCGTTTTTGGTCAGGTCATGTCCATTTTGGATGGTGGTCCAATGGTTTCAAAGTAATTAGTTTTACAATGTCTAACATTGAAGGATCATCGATTCCAAACCCTAATCCAATTGATTCAAAACCCTAATTGGTGATCAAATGAGGGTTAAATAAGTTAAAGGATGACCTATTAATATCACTCTAAGTATGGTGTTAGGTTCAATTGATGAGTGATTATATGAATTCAACCGATCAGGGGGATCAACATTGGAAACCCTAAATCAACATGATTGGTGGAGACCATATTTGGACCATTTAGTATTGAGGAAGTTTGGGCCAAACGGTCTCAAGACCGTTTGAGTCCAAACGGTATCAAGACCGTTTGAGTCCAAACGGTCTCAAGACCATTTGGGACCAAGCGGTCTCAAGGCCGTTTGGGACCAAATGATCCCAAACCCGTTATGGTTCAAACTGTTTCAAGAATTACTTTGGCAAATGGTTTCAACCTCCTACTTTACCAAATGGTTTCAAGGGTATGTCCAAGACCGTTTGGGGGTATAAACGGTCTTAGACCATTTGGAGGTGTTATAAGAAAGACCGTTTGAGGTCTTGTTGGTCAAGACCATTTGGGGTCTAAGAGACCAAGATCGTTTGGAAGTTAATCAACTAAATCGTATGAACTCTTAAAGTGGTTGAAGGTCAATTGTTTAATTGAAAAATTACATGATGTAAACCAAAGGGTGATTATAATAATGTTACCCTTAATGAGATAGGGTGATTAGTACGCTTTGAATAATTAAGCTTTAATTATCATGGTGTAATGACATAACTCATGGAGCAATTCTTCTTTCAAATTGAGTTGACTTAGCCTAATCAAGGCTGAAATAAGCATCATCTTATAGAAGATGAGAGAGAGGAGACCTCCTACATGAATGATAACCATGTAATGGTTAAGTCTTAACACTTTCATTATGGATGAATGTCTAATTAGGATATAATCCTTGATAGTGAGACCATGAAACCCTAATTATGAAGGTTAATGAATCATAACCCTAATTGAGGGCATTGATAGGTGAAATCCTAATATATAATGATGACATGATCCTAATTCATAGTGATGACATGAGAAACCCTAATTCAGGGTACTTTGATGATCACTCATACTTGGGGTGAATAGTAAACCCTAATTGTGGGTTGTTGAATATAAATCCTAATCTAGGGTGATGTGAGGTGAATAGTAAACCCTAATTGTGGGTTGTTGAATATAAACCCTAATCTAGGGTGATGTGAGGTGAATAGCAAACCCTAATTACAAATAACGTGAAGGTATATGTGAAACCCTAACTCTGGGTTATACTTTATACCATGAATCTCTAAGGTTGGATAATGAAATGATGAGTCGTTAATCCTAATTGAGCTAAAGGGGATGATTAACCCTAATTGAAATAAAAAGGGAAACCCTAACCCCAACAAGGGCAAAGTGGTGTAACCCTTGAATAGTGATGTTATAATTGTTTTGCATTGTGATGATGTGAAATTGATGTATCTGTTATCATCTGTACTAAGCATGCAAGTTTTATGAGATAATGAACATAGTCAGGCATGAGCTATGATGCTTTGTTTATTGAAAGTACTTTATGAGTTTTGTAAGTAAAGATATAGTATGTTGCCCAGGGAAACATAACAAAAGAGATTGATAGGTTGTAAGAGCCATGTAAATTACCTGCACTACAATTATCATGTTTATACTGTCAGATGACTTGACGGCATTAAGTTACCTATTAAAGTGGTAACAAGTGTTTTGATGATCTAAGGGTTTGAACAACCATATTCTTGAATCATGATGATGAGATGATAAGGGATTGAGATCCCAATGTTAATAAAGTTGTGAAATGAACTTGATAGAAATAGTACTCATTATTTATAGCAACTGTTATAATGGTTTATGTTTGAAAACATTCCTGATGCTAAAAGAATATTGTAATGTACTTAAATAATCAAGTGAAATGATATCATGTAGAGCCCTGACCATAGATCCATCATCGTCAGTAGTTTGGTGATGGTGAAATAGGTTTTCCTAAGGGAACTCCTGGAGGGCATACTTTTGAGTATGTGGGGGTTATGTGCGTGAATATCCTTACGCCCTAATGGAGGAATTGATGTGAGATAAACATTAATTCTCTCAATCCTTCATTATATGTATATGCCAGGATGATGTATCACTAATCTCCCGATGATGATGTTAATGCCGAATCGATGTGAGATAAACAAGAAATATCTTGATTGCGAAGAGAGTACAACATGCCACGGTAACTCTAATAGAGAAGTTGCCAGTATACTCTGGAAAGCTATTTGGTAGAGACACGAGATGTCCTGCAAGTTGTTCCTCACACTGACTGAGGAGGATGAGGTCATAGAAATCCGACTCTTCTATTGATCTATGTATGGTACTGATTTCAATTTCGCAATGGTCAGTTGGAGTATGAGCGGTATACCTCATCTCCTCAGGGCATAAGTATGTTTGTAAAATGTAATCATCCGTGTAGCATATTTTCTCAGGGTTGAATTACGAGAATCAATGATTAATGATACATTGCCTATTATATCCTAGTTGGATAAATGTTATACATGTTCTTCATATTCCTTATTGAATAAATGACTTGCTGCTTAATCAAGTTATAACTGGAATGAATTGTATAGAGAATACTGCTCTACATAGTTTAGTTAATTATTTACCTGCTGTTGAATATTTATGATTCTTCTGCTCAGTGTTATTCTATTATCTGGAATAACAATGTTTCTAGTGGAGAGTTATATCTCTCGCTGGGGCAATTTTCAATTGTCTCACCCCCCTGGAATTAAATTTTTAGGTAGACGACGAAGAAAAGGTAGAAACCCTACAGAGGGTGAACAACTGCAGCAGTAGTAACAATAGCAAGGATAGCAGTGATCTTCAGGTGGAGACACTATCTATCAAGTCTTGTATATAGAGAGTCCTATATGTCATCTCTGTACTCTCAGGTCCTAGGAGTCAGTAGATGGTTTGATATAGATATGAGATTTTTGGCTTCATGCCTCGAGATTTTTGTATATTGCTTATGTACAGTTTAATAGGGCAGTTAATGTTTGTGACTCTCGAGATGAAATGATATAGAGATGTACTGATGAATCAAAATGTAAATAACATACTTTGGTTCTTTATGAAAGAGTTCTACAGTTTGTGGATATCATTGCAGAAAGTTTTAATTTTTAGTGATTTTCAGTAATTCCACTGCTAATGATTCGCTTCCGCAATAGTTAATCTTGTTTTTGTGAGTCGTATGTCACAATTTAGTGGCATCAGAGCTCTAGGTTCACTGAGTCTACAGAGACATAGGACTAAGGTTGTTGAGTTTGTTCTAGTGTCTTCCAGTCTATATGATAGTGTCTTCTGCTCATATAGGAGGAGAAGAGAAAACTAAAGATGTCTGGATCACATGATGAACATGTTGCAGAAAGTAGTGTTTTTGCACCTGAAGGAGGTGCAAGAGACCAAGGAAGGGAAGAGCCTGTACATGAACCACCCCAGTTCAATCAAGATGATATGGGGAACCCAACCTTCCAAGCTATGTTTGGGCAGTTTATAGTTTCCATGACTCACATGAATGATAGGATGTGAATACCTGCACCTAGGGCACCTACCCATCATGAAGGACAAGGAGCCGACAAGACATTTGAACGACTTCGTTGGGTTGGAGCCACAGAATATGCTGGCACAGTTGTCCCAGCAGATGTTGACATGTGGCTAATTAAACTAGAGAAGGCCTTTAGAATCTTGAACATCCCAGAAGCTGAGAAGGTTAGACATGCAATATACCTTCTTAAAGGGAGTGCTGGCCACTGGTGGACTACAGAGGAAGGAAAACAGCCAGGTGTGGAGATCAAATGGGAAGTATTTCGACGAGAATTCGTCAATAGATACTTTCCTAAGACGTTCCTAGATGAGAAAATCTCTTAGTTTGAGAGGTTAAGACAAGGACCAATGAACATTAGCGAGTATGAGGCTAAGTTCATGGAGCTTTTGAGGTTTTGTCCGCATATGGAAACTACCGATGATGAAAGGATTTGGCATTTTGAGAAGGGATTAAATGCTGAGTTGACCACCCCTGTGTCTGCTCTGGAGAACAGGGAGAGATTTTCTACTTTTGTAGAGTCTGTTAGATGAATAGAGAGGTATGTGACTGAGAAGTGACATACCAAGAACAAGAAGGTTTACCCCCAGTTCCAAGGATCCTCATCCAAAAGTTTCAAGAAACTGAGGTTTTCTGCACCAATGGCACCACCTAGGTTCAATACCCAGACGCAGTGGACATCAAATAGGGGTAGAAGCTGAAGTTTACCACCAGAAGGAGCCCACAACTCAACATCTATGTCGATTACAGGACCATCCAGACCACAACAAGGGATCAGAAGTTGTTTCATATGTGGAAAAATGGGGCACCTGATGAAGGATTGTAGAGCCAGAGAGGCAAGTGTGACTCAACCTCAGAGACAGAGTCAGTAAGGTTCTCAAAGGCGACAGTTTCCAGGTGGCACTAGAGGACGTGGACAAGCATCCCAAGATGGATCGTCAGCACCCAGTCATCGAGCACCGAATCAACCACAGGCAACGATGAGATTCTATGCGATGAATCCACCTGATGCAATGATCAACCTTCGGGTTGTGACAGGTCAAATGGAACTATTTTATTCTGATATGTCTACATCCTGCGTCGAATCTGTTTTAATTGATTCGGGTGCTATACATTCCTTTATCACTCGAAGAGTGATTCTTGACTGCAACATGACTACCAGTCATAGAGCAGATAGTATGTTGTTAGAAACTCCTTTGATGGGATTTGCTGTGTTGCAGGAAGTGTGTTCTCCCTGCATTCTTTTCTTTTTTGTACATCACGTTCAAGTGGATCTTATACCACTTGAGATGCATGGGTTCGATATAATTCTTGGAATTGATACCCTAGAAAGGTACAAGGTTGTCTTGGATTATGAATCCAAGCAAGTTGTGTTCACAGATAAAAGTAACACATGGGTCTTTCAAGGAGATAGAAAGATCCTTCCAACCTGTCTTGTGTTAGCTATGGTAGCTGAGAAGTTGTTGAGGAAAGGATGTTTTGCATTCTTGGCCCATGTGGTTGATACCACCATGAAGAGTTCTAATCCTGCTGAAGTTCCTATAGTCAGGGAATTTGAAGATGTGTTTCTTGAAGAACTTCTAGGTGTACCTCCGCCCCGAGAGATTGATTTTGAGATTAATCTAATCCCGGGCACACAACGAATAGCACAAACACCGTATAGGACGGCGCCTGCTGAGATGGAAGAACTCAAGAAACAACTGCAAGAGTTGCTTGAGAAGGATTTCATCTGACAACGAACTTCACCCTGGGGTGCTCCGGTCATCTTTTTTAAAAAGAAGGATGGGTCGATGCAGTTGTGCATTGATTACAGACAGTTAAATAAAGTAACTATTAAGAATAAGTATCCTTTACTAAGGATTGATTATTTGTTTGATCAATTGTGTGGTGCGACTATCTTTTCAAAGATAGATCTGAGGTCGGGATATCATCAGCTGCGTATTAAGGAGGGTGACATACCTAATTCTGCCTTCAGGATAAGGTATGGTCAATATGAGTTCACAGTTATGTCATTTGGACTAACTAATGAACAAGCTGCATTTATGGAATTCATGAATAGAACCTTTCGAACTTTTCTTGATAAGTGTGTAGTCGTCTTCATAGATGGCATCCTAATCTACAATAGAGATGCTCAGCAACTTGAGCAGCACCTTCGTCAGGCTCTAACTTTGCTAAGAGAGCATAAGTTGTATGCTAAGTTTAGCAAGTGTGAGTTCTGGTTACCATAAGTTTCTTTTCTTGGACACGTAATATCTGCTTCAGGTATTCGTGTTGACCCTGAAAAAGTAGAATCTGTTTTGCAATGGGAACAACTGAAGACACCAATGGAGATTTGCAGTTTCTTAGGATTGGTAGACTATTACAGGAGGTTCATTAAGAACTTTAGTTCTATATCCATACCCTTAACCAAGTTGACCAGAAAGGATGTTGCTTTTGTTTGGAATGACAAGTGTCAACAATCATTCCAGTTGTTGAAGGAAAGGTTGACAAGTGCACATGTGCTGGTGCTACCTGAGCAAGGGAAAGCGTATATAGTTTTCTGTGATGCCTTTAAGAATGGACTAGGATGTCTATTAATGCATGATAAGCAAGTGATTTCTTTTGCTTCTCGACAGCTTAAGAAACAGGAGGAGAATTATCCCACACACGATCTAGAAATAGTTGTTGTAGTCCATGCTTTGAAGATTTGGAGACATTATCTCTATGGAGAGACGTTCCATGTTTTCATGGACCATAAGATCCTAAAGTACGTCTTCTCTCAGCATGAACTAAACATGAGGCAACACCGCTGGATGGAGTTAATCAAGGACTACCATTGTATAATTGATTATCATCTTGGGAAGGCCAATGTGGTTGTTGATGCATTAAGTAGAAAATCAGCAACACCAGCCCTAGATAAAGCACAGCTGAATTCTTTAGTGTGCTCTAGGAGGGATATTCTTATCTCTTTAAGGCAAGACAATGTACAGTTAAAAGTATCATTGTTATCTGGGTTGCTAGCTGAGATGCACATAAAACCTACTCTGAGACAGCAAATTAAGGAAGCACAGCAAGCTGATGCTATAGTTTAGTAGATTAGATCAGAGTACGGTAGTGAGAAACGAGACGATTTCCATGATTCAGATGATCAGGTAGCCTGTTATCATGGTAGAATGATAGTACCTTATGTTGATAACTTAAGGAAGTTAGTTCTGGAAGAAGCTCATTCTTCTATGTATACTATGCATCCGGGAAGCACCAAGATGTATCATAACTTGAAAGATATGTATTGGTGGCTTGGTATGAAGAAAGATGTTGCTGAGTTCGTTATGCGGTGTCCAGTGTGTCAGTAGGTTAAAGCTGAACACCAGAAGCCCACAGGAACAATGCAACCTTTACCTGTACCATAATGGAAGTGGGATCATGTGACTATGGATTTTTTAGTTGGTTTGCCTAAAACAACCAAAGTTCATGATTCCATTTGGGTAATAGTTAATAGGTTGACAAAGACATCACATTTCTTACCTGTCAAAACAACCTATTCTGCTGAGAAACTGGCTCAGTTATATGTAGATGAGATAGTGCGGCTGCATGGGGTACCAGTTACCATTGTTTCCGACAGAGGTCCCCAGTTTACGAGTCATTTTTGGGAACGAATTCATAAAGACTTAAGCACACAGTTAAGCTTTAGTACAACATTTCATCCTCAGACTGATGGACAATCAGAAAGGACTATACAGACATTGGAGGACTTGCTTAGGGCATGTGTCCTTCAGTTTACAGGAAGTTGGGATCTACACCTAAGCTTGATAGAGTTTTCCTACAATAATAGTTATCAACACAGTATCGACATGGCACCATATGAAGCTTTGTATGGTAGACATTTTAGATCTCCCCTATGTTGGTACGAAACTAGTGAATATCAACTTTTGGGTCCTGATCTTATGAAGCAAACAACCGAGAAGATTAAAATAATACAACAACAGTTAAAGACTGCACAGGATAGACATAAATCATATGCTGACAAACGGTGAAGACCTTTAGAAATCCAGGTTGGAGACAGAGTGTACCTCAAGGTCTCACCTTGGAAGGGAGTCCTTAGGTTTGGAAGAAAAGGAAAGTTAGCTCCTAGATTTATGGGGCCTTATCCAATCATTGAACGGATTGGAAAGGTAGCTTATAAGCTAGAGTTACCACGTGAGCTACAAAAGTTGCACCCATTGTTCCACATTTCCATGCGAAGGAAATGTCATCCTGACACAGAATCAGTTCTACAACCTATGGAAGTATAATTAAACAATGATATATCTTATGTTGAAGGACCTATGTTGATTCTTGACAGAAGGATCAAGAAGTTGAAAAAGAAAGACATTAGTCTTGTAAAAGTCCTCTAGAATCATCGTGGCGTTGAAGAAGATACATGGTAACTATAGGAAGAAATGATGAGGAAATACCCTACTCTTTTCTCTTAATGTTTTATTAATGATTTCGGAGACGAAATCCATATAAGGGGTGGATAATTTGTAACATCCCTGACCTAGATTATGTTTTAACCCTAGGTGTTTTTCTTAATAAAGTTGATTCAATGCTTACTCTTATATTTTTAAAAGTAATCAAGGCTCTTGAGGAACTTATATTTCAATTTCAGTCCTTTTTGAATAATGTTGAAACATTTCTTTATTAATTTTGGACTAATGTGCAAATTACCCAAGTTGAGGGGTTAACTTGCAAACTGCACATGATAAAATATTCCTCTGATGTTGAGACATCATAAGAATTAATATGATGTAGTGGTATGGTTTCCACAAGCTTGGTCACCAAGATAAAGCTTGTAGAGCAATCCTTGTGCATTAAAACCTAGTTTTGGTGTAATGTGCAATTTACCCAAAATCTAGGGTTTTATATGCAAAATATCACCTCTAGAGGGTCCTTCATGTTTCTTGGCATCAATTAGAGAAAATAAAATGAGATGGGTGCCTCATTTGAATTATCTTGGAGGAGAGAGAATCTTGATATTAAAATAATCAGGATTTAAGCTTAAATGGAACTTTAATTTAATTTAATGCAAAAAGAAATTAATTAATTGAGGATCCCTTCAACCAAAAGTTGAGGGATGAAATAGCAAAGTGTTGGACGATCTTGTTCCATGCTATGGCACAAAAAGATCTTGGTTGAGTGGAAGCCCACTCACATTAACATAATAAAAAGTATTATCCACTAAAAGTTGGATATTATTATAAAATTCATTAAGGTGCTTCATTTCTTTTCCTTTAATCCTTGGATAATGAAGAGGTTTTGCAATATGATGAAGGTGGATTCGTGGCCAAGTAATTGAGGGGGAAGTGGTGGAAATAATTTTGGAAATTAAAGAAAATAATTTCTTTTTCTCTTTCCTTGAAAATCCTTATACATATCCTTTTTCCAACCACTTAAGGAACTTTCTTGGAAATTCCTTTTCTCATTTTACTTTGGCCGACCACGGGAGAACTCAGGACAGGATAAGGAATACTCTAACCTATTGGTAAGCTTTTGATCATATTCCACCTCGGATTCATGGTGAAAACCTAAAATCAATGCTTAATTCTTGGCTTTCTTTACTCGATTTCCAATCCAAGCCAACTTGTTCATCCAAAATCTCAAGAACGGACCTTGGGCAGTTGCTAGAACTTCATCCACCATTAGATACGTGGATCTTGGAGCTTGTATATCAGATTCAAAGGCGGGTTTTATAACTTTAACCCTTAAAAATTGATATTGCATCAAATTCTCTATGATTTGTTGGTTATTTTCTTCTTTTTGGAACTCTTTTGATTCTTTGCTGAAATTTCCATGAAAAATGGTTGTTGTTCTTGGATGCACGAAGTAATATGATGATGACATCATCTTGAAACTTTTCCCAATAAATTATTAGGCCAAACGGTTTCAACAAAGTTGCTCAAACGGTTTCCCAAACCGTTTGGAAGCAAACAGTTTCAAACTGTTTGAGGGGAAACGGTTTCACCAAACTGAATGAGAGCAAACGGTTTCAAACCGTTTGGGGCATTGACCAGGGTTGCCATTTGGAGATTTGTTGATAATAATGTTGGTTAATGATCCACTAATTATAATTTATTAGTTCCAATTGGTTCATGAGTTGAAGGACAATCAATCACCAAACCCTAATCGGGTTAAGTACTGATTTCTAACTTGATTGAGCTAGAACTTTGGGTTGATTGACCCAAATGGTTTCAAAACCATTTGGGGATCACCCAAACAGTCTCAAGACTGTTTGAGGGTCACCCAAGACCGATTGGAGGTCTAGGGTTGAGTATGGTTGGGTTTTTGAAGATCCAAAGATACCAAGTTGAATTGCAATCAAATGTTGATTTGATGATCAATCCAATGATCTAAACCCTAATTGCATGTCATGGATTTGGATGATAAGATGGGAAAATAGTCTCAAGACCATTTTGAGGTCATTCAAATGACCTGAAGACCGTTTGAGGTCAGGTCATGTCCATTTTGGAAGGTGGTCCAATGGTTTCAAAGTAATTAGTTTTACAATGTCTAACATTGAAGGATCATCGATTCCAAACCCTAATCCAATTAATTCAAAACCCTAATTGGTGATCAAATGAGGGTTAAATCAGTTAAAGGATGACCTATTAAGCTCACTCTAAGTATGGTGTTAGGTTCAATTGATGAGTGATTATATGAATTCAACTGATCAGGGGGATCAACATTGGAAACCCTAAATCAACATGATTGGTGGAGACCATATTTGGACCATTCCGTATTGAGGAAGTTTGGGCCACACGGTCTCAAGACCATTTGGGACCAAATGGTCTCAAGACCATTTGGGACCAAATGATCCCAAATAGGTTATGGTTCAAACTGTTTCAAGAATTACTTTGGCAATTGGTTTCAACCTCCTACTTTACCAAACAGTTTCAAGGGTATGTCCAAGACCGTTTGGGGGTCTAAACGGTCTTAGACCATTTGGAGGTGTTATAAGAAAGACCGTTTGAGGTCTTATTGGTCAAGACCATTAGGGGTGTAAGAGACCAAGATCGTTTGGAAGTTAATCAACTAAATCATATGAACTCTTAAAGTGGTTGAAGGACAATTGTTTAATTGAACAATTACATGATGTAAACCAAAGGGTGATTTTAATAATGGTACCCTTAATGAGATGGGGTGATTAGTACCCTTTGAATAATTAAGCTTTAATGATCATGGTGTAATGACATAACTCATGGTGTCAATTCTTCTTTCAAATTGAGTTGACTTAGCCTAATCAAGGATGAAGTAAGCATCATCTTATAGAAGATGAGAGAGAGGAGACCTCCTACATGAATGATAACCATGTAATGGTTAATTCTTAACACTTTCATTATGGATGAATGTCTAATTAGGATATAATCCTTGATAGTGAGACCATGAAACCCTAATTATGAAGGTTAATGAATCATAACCCTAATTGAGGGCATTGATAGGTGAAATACTAATATATAATGATGACATGATCCTAATTCATAGTGATGACATGAGAAACCCTAATTCAGGGTACTTTGATGATCACTCCTACTTGGGGTGAATACTAAACCCTAATTGTGGGTTGTTGAATATAAACCCTAATCTAGGGTGATGTGAGGTGAATAGTAAACCCTAATTGTGGGTTGTTGAATATAAACCCTAATCTAGGGTGATGTGAGGTGAATAGTAAACACTAATTACAAATAAGGTGAAGGTATATGTGAAACCCTAACTCTAGGTTATACTTTATACCATGAAGCTCTAAGGTTGGTTAATGAAATGATGAGTCATTAATCCTAATTGAGCTAAAGGGGATGATTAACCCTAATTGAAATAAAAAGGGAAACCCTAACCCCAGTAAGGGCAGAGTGGTGTAACCCTTGAATAGTGATGTTATAATTGTTTTGCATTGTTCTGATGTGAAATTGATGTATCTGTTATCATCTGTACTAATCATGCAAGTTTTATGAGATAATGAACATAGTCAGGTATGAGCTATGATGCTTTGTTTACTGAAAGTACTTTATGAGTTTTGTAAGTAATGATATACTATGTTGCCCAGTGAGAGGTAACAAAAGAGATTGATAGGATGTAAGAGCCATGTAAATTACCTGCACTGCAATTATCATGTTTATACTGTCAGATGACTTAATGGCATTAAGTTACCTGTTAAAGTGGTAACAAGTGTTTTGATGATCTAAGGGTTTGAACACCCATATTCTTGAATCATGATGATGAGATGATAAGGGATTGAGATCCCAATGTTGATAAAGATGTGAAATGAACTTGATAGAAATAGTACACATTATTTATAGCAACTATTATAATGGTTTATATTTGAAAACATTCCTGATGCTTAAAGAATATTGTAATGTACTTAAATAATCAAGTGAAATGATATTCATCATCAGTAGTTTGGTGATGGTGAAACAAGTTTTCCTAAGGGACTCCTGGAGTGCATACTTTTGAGTATGTGGGGGTTATGGGCACGAATATCCTTACGCCCTAGTGGAGGAATTGATGTGAGATAAACATTTAATCTCTCAATCCTTCATTATATGTATATGCCGGGATGATGTATCACTAATCTCCCGATGATGATGTTAATTCTGAATCGATGTGAGATAAACAAGAAATCTCTCGATTGCGAAGAGAGTACAACATGCCACTGTAACTCTAATAGTGAAGTTTCCAGTATACTCTGGAAAGCTATTTGGAAGAGACACGAGATGTCCTACAAGTTGTTCCTCACACTGACTGAGGAGGATGAGGTCATAGAAATCCAACTCTTCTATTGATCTATGTATGGTACCGATTTCGATTTCGCAATGGTCAGTTGGAGTATGAGCAGTATACCTCATCTCCTCAGGGCATAAGTATGTTTGTAAAATGTAATCATCCATGTAGCATATTTGCTTAGGGTTGAATTACGAGAATCAATGATTGATGATACATTGTCTATTATATCCTAGTTAGATAAATGTTATACATGTTCTTCATATTCCTTATTGAATAAATGACTTGCTGCTTAATCAAGTTATAACTGGAATGAACTGTATAGAGAATACTGCTCTACATAGTTTAGTTAATTATTTACCTATTATTGAATATTTATGATTCTTCTGCTCAGTGTTATTCTATTATCTGCAATAACAATGTTTCTGGTGGAGAGTTATATCTCTCGCTGGGGAAATTTTCAATTGTCTCACCCCCGTGGAATTAAATTTTTTGGTAGACTCCGAAGAAAAGGTAGAAACCCTACAGAGGGTGAACAGCCGCAGCAATAGCAACAACAGCATGGACAACAGTGATCTTCAGGTGGAGACACTGTCTGTCAAGTCCTGTATATAGAGAGTCCTATATGTCATCTCTGTACTCTCAGGTCCTAGGAGTCAGTAGATGGTTTGATATAGATCTGAGATTTTTGGCTTGATGCCTCGAGATTTTTGTATACTGCTTATGTACAGTTTAACAGGGCAGTCAATGTTTGTGACTCTTGAGATGAAATGATATAGAGATGTACTGATGAATCAAAATGTAAATAACTTACTTTGGTTCTTTATGAAAGAGTTCTACAGTTTGTGGATCTCATTGCAAAAAGTTCTAATTTTTAGTGATTTTCAGTAATTCTGCTGCTAATGATTCGCTTCCGCATTAGTTAATCTTGTTTTTGCGACTCATACGTCACAAAGGACATGTCTCCTTAGGTGGCTTAGCCATAAATGCTCCTCCACAAGAAGAATCCACTATAGCTTGTCTCATTGGTGTGAGACCGGAGTAAAAGGATTGAACTAGCTGCCACAAAGGGATCTCATGGTGTGGGAACTCTCTCAACATCTTTTAAAATCTTTCCCAATCATCATGTAACTGCTCATTACTCACTTGATTGAAAATCACTATGGCACACTACATTTGTGTCAAACTTGCAATGGTGTAGAACTTCCTTAACATAGCATTCTTCATCTCTTCCCAACTCATGATGTCTCTTCTCCAATCATGCCAATCTTTGGATTTGTCCTTGAGGGAGAATGAGAACATGGTCAACCTGATTGAGTCATCACTGGTTGTTGGCATCTTAAAGGTAGAGCATATTTCAAGAAAGGACCCCAAGTTCTTGTAGGGGTTCTCACTCTACGATCTATAGAAGGTGGGAAAGATCCCAAGAACACGTGGAGGGATGGAGAATCGCTCCCATGGCATTTGATCAACTCTATTAGGAATTGGTGATTTGCAGTTGCTAGGAGTGAAGTACTCTTGGAGTGGCTTTTGAGGTGCATTTTGGCCTTCCATATTGTCTTCCCCGGGTTGTTGTCAATGCACAAGGCACAACCAAACAAAATAGGACAAGTTTGCAAACTCAATATGCACAAATAATACAATGAATAAAGAATAAATAATAGCAATGATGAGGGTAGTAGAAAAATATCAAAGCAAAACTAACTAGCTAGGTTTAGCACCTTTCTCTCCAAAAATGGCACTAGCAAGCTTGTTACATTTTTCTGAAGGTCATACATAAATCAACTGAATGGTGACTGGATGCAACCCTAAGAGTTTTGAACACACTTGGAATCTTTCAAATTTAGAAATCCCTAATATTTGGACACACTCATATAGACTAGCACACTTACATACAAGCACATGGGGTCATGTTATAGTATAGGAGGGTGGAAAGTTAGGGGTTGAACCCAAGAGAGAAAAGGGGGCACAAAAGCTAGGTTAGTTTGAGCTAGGTTCCTACTGTGGAGTCTAGGGTTAAAGGGTTTGGTGGTTGATTTTCTTTTATTACACTAAAGGTTGAAGAAGCATGCAATTAAAAGAGAACAAATGAAATAAAAACTAACCTAACCCTAGACAGTTAATTCTATGTAGGAAATGACAAGACAAGCAACGAAAGGAGCAATCTACACTAAGGAAAGCAAGAAGATACCTACAGTAGACAATTTGAAGACCTAAACTAGCAAGAACTATGCAAGAACATGGCAATGAACTAACTAAGAAAGAAAAGAGCTAACTAAGATATTAGTACCTAAGAAAGAAGGAAATTAGGGTTTTAATGCAATTAAGAGAAGTGTGGGATGTTTGGATGAATACACTTGTCAATGGGATTGAGGGTGATAAAATATAAACATTATTCTTTCATTTATATTATAAACCAAGGAACAAGTTAGATGATAATGAATTGCCCTAAACTACTAATTGGCCATGGATATGGTAGATGTGTATAGGGGAACTAGTCCCCGAAACTTCCTACCCACCATTACGAGGCTCACTTGGATTAGGGTTTAGGTGTAATTCAATTAGGATCTAATATAGCCTAGGTTTCTAGGATAGGAACTCTTAGGGTAATTAGGGACCGAGGGTAGTAAGGGAAGGTGGAAATGAGGCTTTAGACCCCACATCACTTACATGTAGGCCTTGAGAATTCTCCATGATAATTACATGAAATGATCCTATACTAGATACTTAGATCTCTCACCTTTCTTTATGATAATAAATTAACATGTAGGAAGGTGTACAACTAATAGGGATCCACTAATTGGACTTAGGAGCAGTTCACAAAAAGAGAAACGTATAAAGAAATTTCCTAGAATCTTAGGTGATTTCAAGAACAAACCACTAAGCAATTTTTGGAAAATGAGATAGAAGTAGAGCATAATCATTAGAAAATTAAATCATGATATTTACATATCATTTTCCCCCAACATGGTACCAAAGTAACATTTTTAGCCCCAAAAAACCCACCTAAGGGGCCTAGCTACTCATAGAATAAGAAAATACAAAAATAAAGGATGAAGAATGAGTAGAGGAGTAGAAAGACATGGTAGATCAGTGGAGACTCCTCCTTCTCCACCTCCTAGCAACACCAACTCAAGCTTCTCCTTCTTCCAATATGGAATGCCATGGATATGTGGTGGGGTGGAAGATGATGGAATGGAGGCATAATGGAGTTGGGATGGATGGGAGGAGAAAATGGGGGAGATAGAGTGGTTGTAGGGTGGCTAACCTCATGCTCTAGCTTCCACCCAAGTATATATAGGTGGTGGGTAAGAATTAGGTTAAGTCAGGTAGAATGGGTAATGTAGTGCAGAAAATTGGGTAGGTTTTCAAATAGGACAATTGTGTTGGGTAGTGGTGGGGTGTAAGTAGAACGATCATGGTGGATGGGAACAACCATGGTGTAAAATGGAATAACCAGGGGAATTCTAGTTTTTTGGTACTAGTAGCACGACCGTTCTAGCCAACACGGTCCTATTGGGATTTCAGGTTCTGAATTCCTTCCATGTATTTGTGTCGTGAACTTTGTCATCCATGGAGGTTATTGCTTCAATACATTCTTTGATCACTTGGTGTAGGTTGGGAGTCATTTTGGCTTCATTTTGGGATCCTCCAAGCTTGGGGAAGACCTAGATTCAACCATCATATTTCTCTTCCATCAATAAATGTTCAAAGTACATCCAAAACATGCAAAAAGCCTCCGTAAGCGTATTTGATAGTAAAACACATATTGAGGGAAGATAACATGTAATCTAATAGTTGTATATGTGATTGAAGTACAATATGGGACAAGATGAAGCCCTAAAATAGAGATACATCAATATTCATTTTTTGATTGAATGATAAAGCTCAAACTCTCTTTTTAAAGAGTTGTTATACATCATATGAAGATATGCAGTCATTGGTGTTATAATACCAACAATTGGTAAATTAGAGCAATAGCTTTTCCAGTCGAGTCAAAGGTGTGGTAACATGTGGGAACCTGAATTCCTATCACTTTCATGTAATTTGTATGTTGATTTTAAACATTTTTATCTAGTACTTGTTCTCTACTTTTATTTTTATTTTTTTATTTAAACATGATAAATAAATATTGTTGTTTTAAAAGTCAATGTTTATGTTTGTATTATGTTGTTTGTTACATCTTATGTGCATCATTTTATAGGAACATGGGATGAGGGAAGATGGGTAATTGAGAATCCATCCCATGTACTTGTCATGGCTCACCAGTAGCTAGTGAAAATTGGCTTCAACTAGGTGAATATATTTTTTTAGTTGGGGATATTGAATATTTTTTGGATGAAAGAAACTAAAATAATATATATGTTTAACCATGGAGAGTGCTTGGTATTAATTGGTGGGAGGGGAATGTAAGAGTGTATGGAAGGACTAAAAGAGTGGGAAATGTAATAAATGATTTTTTGGGGATGGGAATCGATTAGACATACCAATGACTAGATATATAGGAGTTGTTTTGGAATAAGAATGATAATTAAACAGATGGTGTTTTGAAAAAATTAGAAGGGGAACAAGGTACCTAAATAGCAAGGGAGGATAGGGAATTAAGGAGATGCTAAAATTGCAATATATTTAGAAAAATAAAAAAAAACTTGACTTCAATATATTAAACATTTGCAATTGTATTTCTAGAAATTTTAACAAACATGAGTTTAATATATTAAACAAACTTACTCTTTTTATAGTATTATGGATTACACATTAATGAAAATGCATATAGAAAATAACTATGAACACACACCTAAAAAAGACCCTAAAATAACATGATCACATATGTATAAAAGTTCACTAACCATTAGTAAATCTATTTTTTGTATAATAATGATAATATTTTTGTACTCACATGTATATTTTGTGTATTTCTCTTTTAATGAATGTGTACCATAATCAATACATTCATATTAGGTTAAAACCTTATTAACTATTTAACAAATAGTTTGATTTTTCTTATTATTGTGTAAAAATTTGTATGATATCTATCTATACACTATGTACTCCCTCTTCTGTAAACATGTATCTTTGAAACTATTTCCAAATGATAGGTAGTAGTCCAATAGTGGCTTCTTAAATTTACTTAATGTTAATTTTGATGTATTTTTATGTTATATTTTTTACATACTATGAATGTGTTTTGCATGTTTCCTATGCAAAATTTGTATCACGCATTTTGTTGTATATAAAATGTGTATCACATGTTATATAAGCACTTCTGAGAAGTGGGTGTAGAAAGTGTGTTGTGTGTACTTTTACTACAATTAAGCCATTTTGGAGGATAAATTGTGAGTGGATGGTGGTAATTTTCTTAACAATAATGTCATCTATTCATCATAAAATAAAATAAATCAAATAATTGTAACGATGTTATAAAGAAATCATGGAAGAGGCTAAATGTTTCACCCATGTCCAGGTTACATGGAAAACCTAATTTGTATGATCTTAATACATGTTCTTATGTTTATTCTATATATAGTTATGAAGAGTTATGATTAATGTTGTTTCTTATGCTTATGTAAGGATCAAATGTTTAATAAATATGTAAAATGTCAAACCAAACTAGATTATAATTGGATACTAAATGAAAAATAAGTTCAAGACAATAAATCCTAAGTCAATCTAGGGTTTGGGTAGTGAGGCAAAATCATTTATTGAGGACATTTTGAGCCTTTTATCAATATATCATGAACCCTAAAGAGATGATAGTATATATATATATATATATATATATATATATATATGTGTGTGTGTGTGTGTGTGTATGTATGGGATTAAGAGAGAAAGAGAAACCTCCCTCTCTCCCATGCCCGTGGCAGAGGCCGAACGCCTGGGAGGGTGGTAAATCAAGGCGGCAATTGGGATTCAAACCTGGGTCCCTTTGTTAGGGGAATATATATGAAAGTTTTGGTAATTATATTTTCAACCCCACAAGTGGGACAAAGTTACAAGCCACACCCATACATATAGCTTCCAAGCTTAAATAAAATTTAAATCAAACGTAAAGAAATAGATTAGTCACATGTTGACTAATTAGTACAGTTTTAGGCCCCAATTCCTAACAATGTGGTTAGATAATTGGGTCATTTTGTGGTGGTATGTCTTGTAATGCAGCTAAATCTCGTGTTCGATCTTTTTGAAGGTGACTAACTCATCATCCTTCCTGCCAGGATGCCACCATGCCTCCTGGTGTTCCTCGCAGTCCATATGGAATGGATGTAGATGGTGATTTCCCATAGACTGAAGATGTGATCTTCCTTGCCGCATAACTCGAGTTTTGATAAGCTTCCTTCCATCGACGACATTGGGTCAAGTCCCAATTTTAGTGTTGATCGTCCCCAGAGATATTTCCACCATTTGAAGGTGGAAGACAGGTGTGTAAGTTTTCTTCATCAGAGTGACAAAGGTCGCACACATTGTTGATGCCCGAGTTCCATCTCTGTACCTTTTCCAAAGTGGGAAGGAGGTTTTTGAGTGCTCTGTATGTGGTGAAACTCCATCTTAGGTTATGTAGGGGTAGCCAAAGGTTTTTGGCACCAGTGTTGACATCCAGTCAAGATCTACAAATCTCCCATATCACGTTATCATCTTGGTTCTAGAATTTATCCCAAACATCAGTGAATCGCCTCCAACTCATGGAGAAGCCCAATCTATGTGTAGGTTTCAGGAAATTGTTAACATTATATCTTTGTGTCATCCAATCAGCCCAAACTGATCCACCATTGAGAAATCTCTTGAGATGCTTCATGGTGTGAAAGTCAGCCAGTTCTTCCAGGTTCTTCAAGTTGAGACCTCCTTCTTCATAGGGATAGGCAATTCGCTGCCAGCTAGCAGGGTGAATGGACGAGCCCCATATGTATGTATGTATGTATGTATGGATGTATGGATGTATGTATGTATATATATGTGCATGTACACACTTGCTTTTTTATATGGAGATATGTGCATAAAGATGCCTGGAGGTTTGTATTGGTTGATATATGTGTAAATGGTTATGTTATAGCTTTTTTCATGTATGTATGAACAACAAAATGTTTGGCATAATAACTTGAAGTTTGTGCCTTAATCGAGGATGTTGGATTCCTAGACTTTCCATATTGGTCAAGTCAAGGTTGAGCTTGGCCAAGTTTTGCAATAGAAGGACAATGTAAGTTAAAGTTGGAGATTTGTTTCTCTGAATATATATTGTGAACCTTTTACCCTTCAACTTGACCAAGTTCAAGACATATTAGTAGAGTTGGGTGTGGTAATCTTGATTCGAAACTATTGAACTCAGGCAAGACCCTTGATTTTAACTCAAGTCGATTTGGGGAAATTGACTTAGCTGGAGATCGTGTTATTGAGTTAAGGGAGATAAGGAAGAGAAGAGGTTTGAACTGGAATACTCAGGCTGCATGAGAATAAATTGCTCAGTAATAAGGTGATTTTGTTACGTTTAGAAGATTGTTGCCTAATTTGATGTAAGATGAGGGAGATGGATTTGTATGTATGGACTCAGGATTGTATTAGGGAAACCCAAACCAAATTAAGATGAATTGGCCATTGAAGTTAGATAAGAGGAATAAGAGAGAAGGATATGAAGAGATTGAGCTCTTGTTTCCCATGTAGAATCTATGTCGATCTAGATCCAATTTGGCTGAGTTGGATGCACATGTCTAGATTAGTTGTTGAGTTCATGAGAGATGATATGTAGTTTGTAGTTGGCCAATTCAGATGAAGTTTACTAAACTTGAACCAAGTTCCTAGTTGGTCCACCTGATGTTTCTTGCAATGGGCTTCTATTACCTAATGGGAGTGGATACAGGTCAAATTCCCTAAAGTCAATCGAGTTTGCTTTTTCCCTATCTATTTAAGTGAAGGTGATGGGTATGTCAGATGGAAGACATATATATAGTCATCTTTCCTCTCTAGTTAAGGGATATACCCCTTTATTTCATGTTTGAGGTGTGTTGGAGCTCAGAGGAGCATCATGAGAGGTGATATTGAGGTAATCTAGCTTCTCTAACCTATAAGAAGGTTTCACTTGGGTAGATATTGGTGGAAGATCCTAATTCTAGGTTTCTCCTTTGATTCTAGTTTTTTATTCCTCTTATATTTCATTTTCATAACCATGGACGTTTTGTTCCTTGAGAGAACTTGAGAATCTCAAGATTTTCTTTTCTTCTACCCTCTTTTCTCAGCTTTATTGCTATGATGAAGGTAGGAAACAATATTAAATGAATAATAGTTTGGATACTTAGGTGAAAAGATAACCACCAACTAAAATTTGAATTCATAAGTGATATTTTTAATCACTAAGTGATAATAATTCATCTAATGAATAAGGATGTGGAAATACCTAGGAATTTGGGTTCCAACCTTGGGTATTGAGATATTTGTATGTTAATAAAAGTTATGGAGGATAATCTAGATAAACCTATCTAGGAAAGGTTACTATCGTGATTGAGGTAATATACAATATCATTGACCTTAACCTTTCAGCTTAAATTTTGGGAAAAAAATTCGTTTTTAAAAAGGCATGAGTGTAAGATCCTTGGATTTGGAAAATTTGAACTATATGAATATATGGCTTTAGTCGATAACAAACAAATTTAATTTCATAATTGATAGAATGATAAGATTATCTTTTGGTGTGGGTTCAACTCATGGCCCAAGCGAGGTCCATGAGACTATTTTCTTTGAAAATAGGTCCTTGTGGCACAAGTTTAAGAAATAAAAGGATTCCATACATAAGTGCATCACAATGGCTTTGGGAATTGGTTGATATTTGAAACATGGTATTATATGAAAAAATTCCAAAAAAATCTAGGATAGTTTGTGAAGTAGATAATTCATGGAGTAATTATCAAATCTTGACTTGAAGTACAAGTTTGAGGAACCAAATAAGGAAATCTCAATCCAATCTTTGGAAAATTTGAAGATAATAAGAAAACTAAGTTAGTTCAAGAATTTCAGACCAAAGGACATTCCATATGATGTTGGTAATTAATTTAAAGAAAGCCTTAAGGGGGAAATTTCATCTATGAGAGTTATCCTAATAAATCCCAAATTTATTATATAAGTTGGGAATGGCATTTATTAATTTCCCTTTTACATCAAATTTTCCCAAATCCAAGTTTTAATGAGAAACTAGAGGTTTCCTTCTTGTAACATTTGAGTTTATAGAATAACAACTTAAGAGGATATATTTAATTCTTTCATTGCATCATGCCTTGCCTTTCTCGTAATATTAGTTGGTGGTAAGTTGTTGAACAAGAAAGGTATCTTTTAATACTTATGAAAAGGGGGTAATGTTGTGATTACTTATAGGAAATGTCATGATGACAAAAGTAGGCCTTGCTGCAACTAGAAGTTCCATGAACATCGAGGAAAAGGAAACAAGGGGAATAAGATGATATATATACATGGACACTATAGTGTGCTTGTTCGATACATGGGTACATGACTCTTATTCCCTCTACCAACAACATATGCTTTAGATCTTCTTCTTCCCCTTACCTCCCATTTGCATTGGTATGTAAACAAAAGATGAAAGTCAATGACTACATGTGGCAACACCTCTGTGAGAATGGTGACTACATATAGGTTCTCTAATCAGGATACTCCAACACTAAGTCCAAGACTCTTGCTACTCAGTTCTTTCTTTTGTAAGCGATAGCCATGAAGAAACCTCAAGACATAACCTAATCATTATTAACAGATCTGACCTTCCTGGATTAAATGATTTTTGCAGTAGCGATGATGCACTGACCACATAGTCGTTGAATCTTGTTAAGGATCTCAGGTGTAGATCTGGAGATGGTGGCCATAGTCACCTACAACAAACGAAGTAGATGGGACCGAGGAGGGAGAGGAATGAGAGTGGTGCTTGACCTTCAGCTCCTACATTGGCTCAAGGGTGATAAACCAGTGGCTCATGATAACTACATGTAGTGGAGCATGATAGAGAGAAGAGTCACTGGGGCAGTGTGATGGAGAAAAGAAGAGCCATGGAATGTTAGACCATGTGGTGGTACCCTACAGTGGAGAAGCGGGACAAAATTTTACCATCCTACACCCTCACTAGGACCAAGGTATGGGCTTCAGAGATGGCACATACATCAACGTCGGGCACCACAAATAGATGCCACTCGTGTGAAGACAATGGAAAGATGTACAATTGGGAGCTCGGTTGGGCATGGACTAGCTCAAGCTCAGACTAGGGTGTGGGTCGCACCCTGCTCATCTAGATAGACAAGGCGTTTCAGGTTGCGTGGTCCAATAAGGGGCTGCCACATCACCCATACCCAAGGTATTTTGCACTTGATATTGGTTGTCTTCTATAAATCATAGAGGTTGCTAGGATTACCAAAAATATATCAAAATTATATATCAAACTGATCGGGAGAATGCGTATAATAAAATAATAGTATCATGGCCTATATCTGATCCTGATTCTAAAAGTGAATCTAATTCAAGAATGTAGGGAAATTAATACATGAGAACCCTATATCTCATAATTAAGATGTTGAATATATTGAAAATGTTTACTTTGTCTTACAACTTGATGTTGTTGAATATAATTGGAATCCAAGATGATGATTATAATGATGTTGAACAATTACAGTTTCTAGAACAATAATTATACATATGATGAGTTAGGGGTTTGAAAGCAAAGATCATAACTTGCTATGTATTAATTCACATAATGGAATCTAGGTGTTCATAACACAATGATATGATAGATCTAATTGTTATGTCTTATAAATCTAATGAATAATGATCCAAGAAATTAGGGTTTATACCGTTATTTCTTATCCAAACTTGAGACAACCTGTGGCAACACATCCCATTATCATACAGATAACGAGGTGTTACGCGAAAACGTGCAGAAATCACCATAACCACAGATTATGAAAACACGGGTTAATTAAAACCGATTGCGAAAAATAGATAAACTGTGAAACTATTACTTTCCAGTCCTCATTCTACAAGGAAACATGTCATATATATATATATATATATATATATATATATATATATATATATATATATATACACACACACACGAGATCTGATGCATGTCTACAGCTTACAGAAACAGCTGCTCATCCATCACATGAGTTCACCACCTATTCCCATACATAAAGGCCCACATCCGGCCAATAGCAGGATATACAAACATCATCGATCGATCATCGTGAAACAATGTCAAAACACTGCCAAGGACCTGAGAGTACAGGGATGACTCTAGACTCTACTTCAAAACATCCAAAACAACAGTATGTCCAATGCTTGCCTTCTAATGCTCGTCAAGTTGCTCGGCCGCAACACCACGACCACGACCACGCCTACCTCGACCATCTAAAAAGGGGTTAAATCAGCGGGGTGAGACAATTCAACAATTGTCCCAGCGGGAAACATAACTCCCACCACAACTACAGAACCTCAGCAAGATATACTATAACAGCAGATATCTAACAACAGGTATATCAAGAGCAGTCTATATAAAATAGATTATTCTTACCGACAAGCTTACCTGCTATACAAAAGCATATAACCAGATATATCTCAAGGAATATGATTAGCAAGATAATATTTATCAGAACAAGATATAATGTCACATAACCTGCTTATCAAGATAAAACATATTGTCACATAACCTGCAAGATATAGCAAAGATATTACACAAACAAGGCCTCAACCAATGTTACATGTTTATCTTAAGCAGTAAATACTAAACGGCTGTGTTACGTATTATTATGCCTTGAGGATTTGAATCGTACCATTCAAATCAAACCTTCGGTTGCGAAACCCAAGCCGGTGCCATACAAGGTCAATGGAAGAGCCAGACTCCACGACCTCCCACCTCGTGGTCAGTACACGAGTACAATACAAGCAGGACCGTAGTCACATGCTGAAGTGGTCTAAGTCACAGGGTCATCTCCATAGGCTACCCTCACGCTATCCCGCCTTGGTACAGGTCTCGGTGCTAGTAAAACTGAGCCACGAGCCTGTTCACCGTGCTCTGAGCCATGAACGCATTCATTCTCCTCACATCACATATCCTGAGCCATGGGCCTGATCACCATGCTCTTTACACGTATCTGAGTCTGCAACTGGAGTTACACTCTTACCTCCTCATTTTCAGGCTAGGAGCCACCTACACATATTCAACAATATGCGCTTCCAGGTTAACTCGTAGGAGAACCTGTTTCACCATCACCAAGTCCTGATAATGATGGATCTATGGCCAGGGTAAACTACATGATATAATTCCACTATGATTAATTAGTATCTTTTAGATGGATTGCAAGATTCAACCAAGTTGTATAACATGCAAGATATGACGAAAAGTAAACAACATTATATTATTATTTAATCACATCAACCTGATCCACCACAAGGATCCAACATCACATGTTACCACTTGGCCTCTTGCCAACCATCCAGATCCATCTCGAGAATCATCACATACCATGGGATCTCAATCCTTCATCATGTACTGTCACTGCCTCTCAAGGCTCACATCATCATCATGGGACAAACACATCATGCGTACAACCTCATAGATAATTATCAAAGTGATGTTATTCATCACATGTGTCTCATAGACCCTTTCAAGGCTAATCATCACCTGCATGGTTAGGATACACAATAATCGTAGATTCAACATAAGGAATATGCTACCATCATGAAATGCTATTCAAGGTACTTCTACTTATCATTCTTACACTATTTGCTGATCAAGTGTATAAAGTACATCATTCGCAAACCATATCTATACTTATCCTTATCTCAGAACTATATGAATAATCAAGATGTTCAAACGTACAGAACAAGTACTATTGTTACCACTACCATTATGTCACCATCCACTATCATCATTATTACCATATTATTGAGCAAGCTACTAGTGTAACTAACACCATTCTCATTTAACAATTAAGTGCAAGGATTACTTCATGCATATCATTACTATCATTATTGCCATCATTATTATGATCAACATTATTACTATCATTCTCATTTATGCAACTACCATCATCATCATTGTTACTATCATTAGCATTATTATGGTTTTCAAGGTATCATAATCATTATTGTTATTACTAACGAGACACCACCATTGTTTAGCATAAACATCCATTTTCATAACACATGGAACTATTACTATAGGATCACAAGACTCTCACCATAACTCTAATCAACCCTCACTAAAACCTATCAAGGCCTATCGGCCGACACATACCCAACCCTATCGGCCAGCACCACTTAAGGCTGTCACCCACCATGGCTATCGGCCATTAGGGCTATCGGCCAGCACAACAAGATGTATCGTCCGGTACACAACAACATCCATCGGCCAACATGCATGGTCTATCGTTCAAGGTAAGGAAACCAATCACACATGGCCATGTCGTCTGACACAAGAAGAACCACACCTGGTCTATCGTCCATCAAGAGAACAAGAGTGTCGTTCAACTCAAGAGGAACCATCTCGCCCAACATGGTCATCATTTCAACCAACACAACATTCTAGCCTATCGTCCAACCCTAACACACATGCCCTACATGGCCCTATCGTCCACCACATGGACAAGGAGATAACCCAACTCAAGAACACCCACTATATCGTCCATCCCAAGGCACCCATGTCACCCAACACCAACAGACCAGCAAGCTCAACACAAGAATAGAGGTTTTTCTCAACACAAAGACCATATCGTTCAACAAGGGTCACTATATCGGCCAACACTCACACCAGCTCACCATGTCACCCAACACAAGGGCAAGGGTATCGCCCACCACCAAGAACACCTTCCATGTCGACCAACACAAAGAACACCACTATGGCGCCCATCACAAGAACAAGGGTGTCGCCCAACACACCCAAACCAAGGGAGGATATCGCCCATCATCAAGGCAAGAGAGGATGTCGCCCAACAGGGGTCACCACCTACCTCCAGCACAAGGAAACCCTAAAACCATAGAAAGCAAGGTGCACAAAGGAACCCTAAACCCTAGAGGGGGATCGGCCACCAAAGGTACATAAGCAAGGTACAAAATCAAAGAACTAAGATAAACTACTAACATGCAACAAGATCATAGCTAAGAGGTAAAGGAGTTAGGGTTAGAAGCTATGCAACCCGCCTTAAGCTCCAAGCTCCAAGGAAGAAGATGCACTTCAAGCTCCAAGGGATGTCGTCCACCAAAGATGATCCAAGAGGGGGTATCGGCCACCACTGCAACTCCAGGAGAGTGTCTCGGCTGACACAAGCAAGAGAGGGAGGAGTGTCGTGCACTCAAGGTGGAGGAGAGACCAAAAGAGCAAAGGAATCTAAGGCAAGGGAAAGAGCTACCTATATAGAAAGAAGGGGAGGAGAAACCAAGGTAGATCCATGCTAAGTGTCGTCCACCCAAGGGACACTTGTCCTAGGGTACAAGCCAACACACTAGCACACCAAGAGACACTTGTCCAAGATATACATCAAGTGTCCACCAAACATGGTCAAGGTTGGACCAAGCAACATGGGCGACACAACTAGAAGCTCTGCTGGGCGACACACCACCTTGTTGGCTGACACAAACCAACCTAGGGTGACACAAGCTGGTCTTGGCTGACACAAGGCTCAAGAAAGCCCAAACAAAGCACCTCAAGGCCCAAACAAGCTCAAGCAAGGCCCAAGAAACTCAAACAACAAGCCCAAGCCTTCCTCTCAACCCTAGAGGAAGCAAAGAGGGGAAAACATATTACAAGATGGCAAACTTGCACACAAAACCCTAGACTTGGGTTATTTGCAAGTAGCCCCTTGAACTCTAAAAAAAGAACAACCAAACCCTAATCACCACTCAAAGGTGATTAGCAAGCATCAAACCACCAAGGTTAAGCAAAACAAACAGGGTAAACCCTAAACGCAGGTCAGGGTCCTTACAAGCTAACCCCCTTTAAGGGATTTTGTCCCTGAAATCCAAAGAGAAAAGCGAGGGATACTTCCTCCTCATCTCTTCCTCAAGCTCCCACGTGGCTTCCCCAATGCCACGACGCTGCCAAAGAACCTTCACAAGAACCAAGTCCTTCCTCTTCAGCTTCTTGATCCTTCTGTCAAGGATCGCCACAGGACCTTCCTCGTAGGTCACATCTGCATCAAGCTCAACCTCAATTGGTTGTATCACTGTACCTAAATCCGGATGACTTTTCTTCAGCATACTGACATGAAACACTGGATGCAACCTGTGCAACTCTGGAGGCAACTCCAAATCGTAAGCTACCTTGCCAACACGTGCTATCACTGGGTAAGGCCCCATATACCAGGGAGCAAACTTACCCTTCCGTCCAAACCTTAACACACCTTTCCACGACGAAACTTTAAGGTACACTTTGTGTCCTACCTGGAACTCCAAAGGTCATCGGCGATTGTATGCATAAGACTTCTGCCTCTCCTGTGCCACTTTCAACTGTTGCTATATTACCTTGATCTTATCTGTCGTCTGTTGAACTAACTCAGGACCGAAAAGCTGATACTCACCTGATTCATACCAACACAAAGGAGATCTGCACTTCCTTCCATACAAAGCCTCATAAGGAGCCATGTCGATGCTCCGCTGATAACTGTTGTTGTAGGCAAACTCTATCAAACTTAGATGTACATCCCAGTTGCCTAGAAACTACAAAACACAAGCTCGAAGAAGATCCTCCAAAATTTGAATAGTCTTTTCAGATTGTCCATCTATCTGTGGGTGAAAAGTTGTACTGAACCTCAACTGCGTTCCCAACGCTCTGTGCAACTGTTCCCAAAAACGACTCGTAAACTGAGGACCTCTGTCAAAAACTATCGTTGCTGGCACACCATGCAAACGTACTATCTCATCCACATATACTCGAGCTAGCTTCTCAGTTGTATACGTCATCTTCACTGGTAAAAAATGGGCAGACTTAGTCAATCTGTCCACTACCACCCAAATGGAATCATGATTCCTAGTTGTCCGGGGCAGACAAACTACGAAATCCATGCTTATATGATCCCATTTCCACTACGGTATCGGTAAAGGTTGCAACGTACATGCCAGTTTCTGATGTTCAGCCTTCACTTGCTGACACACCGCACATCTCGCCACGAACTCAGCTACATCCTTCTTCAATCTGGGCCACCAATACAAGTCCTTCAGACTATGATACATCTTGGTGACACCTGGATGCATCGCATACATCGACATATGTGCTTCCTCAAGCACCAACTTCCTCAGATTATCAGCATCTAGAACCACCATCCTATCACGATAACAAACTAGTCCATCCTCGGACTCATGAAACCCATCATGCTTGTCGCTGTCGAACTCTGATCTGATCAACTGTACCGCATCATCTGTCTGCTGTGCATCCTTGATCTGCTGTCTCAACGTAGGCTTAACTTGCATCTTTGCGAAAAGACCAGACAACAAAGAAACTTCTACCTGCACATTCATCTGCCGCAAAGAAACAAACATATCTTGCCTATGGCATACCAGAGAACTCAACTGTGCCTTCTTTAAAGAAAAAGAAGAAGACTTCCTGTTAAGCGCGTCAGCTACCACGTTCGCCTTACCAGGATGATACTCGATAGTGCAGTCATAATCATTGATCAACTCCATCCATCGACGCTGTCGCATGTTCAACTCTTGCTGCATAAATATGTACTTCAGATTCTTATGATCCGTAAAGATCTGACACACTTCCCCATACAGACAGTGTCTCCAAATCTTTAGCGCATGAACCACTGCTGCCAACTCCAAGTCATGAGTAGGATAGTTCTCCTCGTGCTTCTTGAGCTGTCGCGAGGCAAAAGAAACCACATGATCTTCCTACATCAGCACGCAACCTAAGCCTTTCTTGGAAGCATCACAGAAAACAACATAGCCTTTCCCAGGCTCTGGCAAGATCAACACTGGAGCACTGGTCAGCTTCTCCTTCAAACTCTGGAAAGCTTGCTAACATCGATCATCCCAAACAAAAGGTACATCCTTCCTGGTCAACTTCGTCATCGGCAAAGCGATCACACTGAAGTCCTTGATAAACCTCCGATAGTATCCAGCCAAACCAAGGAAACTACGAACTTCTGTCGGTGTCTTCGGTTGTTCCCAATCCGCAACAGATTCCACCTTCTTCGGATCTACTTTGACGCCTTCAGTAGATATCACATGACCCAAGAAAGTCACTTCTTCCAACCAGAACTCACACTTACTGAACTTGGCATACAACTGATGTTGACGAAGAAGAGTCAACGCTCGACGAAGATGTTGCTCATGCTCTAGCCTGTCCCGACTATAGATCAAGATGTCATCTATAAAGACTACAACAAACTGATCTAAGAACAGACGGAACACTCTGTTCATCAAATCCATAAAAGCAACAGGTGCATTGGTTAACCCAAACGGCATAACCACAAAATCAAAATGACCATACCTCGTCCTGAAAGCTGACTTTGGTATGTCATCTGCATTTATCCTCAACTGATGATATCCAGACCATAGATCGATCTTCGGGAACACTGTAGCACCACGCAACTGATCAAATAGATCATCTATCCTCAGCAACATGTACTTATTCTTGATCGTGACCTTGTTCAACTGTCGATAATCTATACACAACCGCATTGAACCATCCTTCTTCTTAACGAACAACACGGGAGCACCCCATGGCGACGTACTCGGTCAGATAAAACCTTTCTCCAACAACTCTTGCAACTGCTTCTTCAACTCTGCCATCTCTGCTGGAGCCATCCTATACGCTGACTGTGCAACTGGCTATGTTCCAGGAACCAGATTGATCTCGAAATCAATCTCTCAGGGTGGAGGAACACCAGGAAACTCCTCAGGAAACACGTCTGCAAACTCTCGAACCACGGACACCTCCTCAAGACTAGGACCTTTCGCACCACAACGATATCCTCCACGTGAGCTAGGAACGCCTCACATCCTTGTCGTAACAACTTATCTGCCACCATAGCTGATACCAAACATGTCAGAAGAATCTTCCTATCTCCCTGGAAGGTCCACTTCTCTCCAGCAACATCAAACACCGCCTGCTTGGAACCATAGTCCAAAACAACCTTATACTTCTCTAAGGTATCCATCCCAAGGATAACATCGAAACCATGCATATCAAGTGGTATAAGATCCACTTGGATACGATGTCCCGAGAAAGACAAAACACAAGATGGACACTCTTCTCGAAGCAAAGAGGAACCATCAAGAGGGGTTTCTAACAACAAGCTATCCTTCTTACAACTAATAGATAAGCGGAAGTTTTCAAGCATACTATAGGCGATAAAAGAGTGTGTACCACCCGGGTCAACCAGAAAAGATATAAAGCAAGAAGAAGACATATCAGAATGAAATAACTCCATCTGACCTGTCACCACTCGCGGGTTGACTATCGCCTCCGGCTGATTCATGGCATAGAATCGAGCCGTTGCTTGCTGTCCACGACCTCTGCTTCCTTGAGCAGACGATCCAGCCTGAGACGCTTGACCGCATCCTCGTCCTCTGCCACCACTGGCCTGTGGTCTCTCTGACCTCTGAAAACTCTGCCTCGGCTGCTGCGTCACTTCAACGTCTCTATTCGGGCAATTGGATTTCCAATGCCCGACCTGTCCACAAAGATGACATGACTTGTCCTCAAACCGTGGCCTAGTTGGCCCTGTCACTGCCACAGAAGCTGAACTATGCGCCTTAGACGGTGAAGAAACATAACCTTTCCCTTTACTGGGAGACCACTGAGATGGTATACCGGCACTTCTCATTGCTGACGGTGCTGAAAACCTAGGCTTCTTAAAGCCACCAAACCTTCGTCCTTGAAACTGAGAAGGTCTTTTAAGGGACATAGACTCTCTTTTCTCCCGTACCGTCCTCTCGACCCATCGAACAGATTCCACGAACGTAGCAAACCGCTCTCAGTTTTCCAACGCAGACACAGGGGTCTTCAACTCAGCACTCAAACCCTTCTCGAAACGTCTGATCCATTCCTCATCTGTTGCCATCCATAAACTTGGCTTCATACTCGGTGATGCTCATCGTTCCTTGCCTCAGATTCTCGAACTGACTCACCTTCTCATCCAGGTACGTCTTCGGAAAGTATCTGGTGATGAACTCGCGTCGAAACACTTCCCAACAAATCACCTCACCAGGCCGCTTCTCTTCCTCGATGGTCCACCAGTGACCAGCACTACCCTTCAGAAGGTAGACAACATGCTTTACCTTGTCCACTTTGGGGATTTCAAGGATCCGGAAAGCCTTCTCAAGACTTGTCAGCCACAAATCTGCATCCGTTGGATCAGTCGTTCCAGCATAATCCGAAACTCCAACTCGGCGAAGCCGCTCGAAGGTCTTCCCAATACCCGATGCTTCTCCATGAGGAACCTGTGCTCACGAAGGAGGCACTGGTAATCGCTCAACCATGAGATTCATTGTAGCCATCAACTGCCCCATAAGCTGTTGTTAAGCAGGATGTTCAAGTATGGCTGGGTTAAATTGGGGAACCTCAGGCACCCGATCTTCATGTGCCTGTCTATCTTCTCCATCAACTGATGCAGCATCACTGTACTCAACAGAGTGTTCTTCATGGTTTCCAGACATCTTGACTTTTTGTAAAGAAGTGAAACCAATTCTCTACTAAAAATTTGAACAATAGAACCTCCAATCCAAACACACTCAAAAGGTGTGATGGAGTGGGTGTAAAATTTTCAAATCTTTATATAATGGTAATCAAAAGACCAATGTATAGCAGCGGAAGAAAATATTTGACTATTCAATTATAAAACAAAGGGTTACAAACTTAAACTTACACCACAAGGATCCATGTAGAGGAAATCTAAACCACCTCAAGATTGTCTCCAAGCTTTATCAACTCAAGCTAAGTTTAGGTCAACACGTCTTGCCATCCATGACCTCCACCTAGGGTTGGAAGCATACCCCAGCAAAAGAGAAACAAAAAGAGACATCAGCAAAGTCTGGTATGTGCATACTAAAAAGCAACTTGAGCAATATAAGAATATAAAGGACATCAAATGTAAAAGGCTTCCCATACAAGAAATAAGGACCACCCATTCGGGTATCAAGAGATAAGATCATAACAAAAATGATACTTGCCATAACCAACAAATAATAAGAATGCGTTATCAATATAAACATCCACTACCATGGTGGGAAACAAAGCACATATCATCATCAACCTGCATGCATGTGAGATAAGCATAACACTAGAATATTATAAAAGACAAAGGCGGTCAAGAATCACACATCATGAACCTGGTGAGACATGGGCCAAGAATCACACATCTTTCCCTGGCATGGGGAATCACACATCCACCAGCCAAACATATATATAACATGATCCAAGAATCACACATCCTGTCCTGGCATGAGGAATCACACATCCACCATCCAAAATATCACAATGTTGCCACAAATTATAATGAGACAAAACCAATGCAATTATACTACTCTAGGGCTATTGAATCACATAGCAGGTAAAATGTAGAGGCAAGTAGAAAAGTATAGTCAAAAGATGATACAAAGGGTGCCATCACATAATGGACAACACAACATATATCAAATCCACTTCAAAGTGGGCATATAACAACAAGTAAAATCCACATCACAGTGGGCATATAATATCAAACGTCCAACTTGCACCAAGGCAACAAAATAAGATTCCAAGAGAATATAAATGATCATAAGATCAATAATAAAATAAGATACTTCCCATGAAGCATGATTTCAAAAGAACAAGATAATGTGTAGGCTAATGTCCATAGGACCAAGAGACAGAATAAAATAGGATAATTGCTCAACAAGAATAATATGGGATGCAAACATACCTCAACTTCAGAGTCAAACAGATCCAAAGCCACTTCTAGGTCCAAGCCTATGCTTCCAAAACACCTATTTGCATATATATAGGATTAGGGTTAGATTTATATTGATTTCATAAACCCTAAAAACACCTTTTTATTATTATATGAATTAGGTTTCCAAAACCATTCCATATTTTAGATTATATTTTCCTGAACTCAAAATATATTTTATTATATTTTTCTGACTTATAAATTATTAGTTATGAATTTTAGAAGTTAATTCATTATTAATTAGATCCATTAAAAACACATGCTTAAAACATCAGATTCAGGCGATAAAACCAACACCATAAGAAAGCCCTTATTTTTCTGAATCCAACGGCTATTTATTTGTAATTTTCCTATTAGTGGATTATTAATTATCAATTTTATAATACTGGCCAATCGGAAATAGCCAAAAATCCAAGTCAGCGAAGCAAGCAGAGAAAGAAGAGAGAGAGGTTGAGGGCGCTCGACCAAGAAAACAAAATGCAGGCGAAAAGACAAGAATGCCCCTGAGAAGAAAAGTGAGAATGAGCCATAAACTAAGGGCATAACAGGGTTTCGTCCACAAGCACTCAGCCATCCTGAAGGCCCGCGCCATGGTCGCCAGCAGGAAGCTACTGCGACGGCTGAGATCAAGGAAACCTGGGAAACGGAAAGCAATGAGTAAAGAAGAAGCAAACCCAATGGTAGATGTTACTCGTGGAAACTCGCAGAGTACAAAATGAGCAGAATCCAAAACACGCAGGCAATGAACAACTGGGATAGCACCCGAGGTCGGAAACAGATGATCAAAGTCAAAAAGGGGCAAACGATCTATGTTTTCCCTTGAGTCCAATTGAAGATTACAGCGGTACCAAGGATCATACAAGAGTGTAAACAAACCTTCTCGAGGCAAAATGTCGGAGAGAACCTCACCGATGAGCCAACTACAACTCTAGGACCATGCCGGAGCTTGACAGATGTGGGGAAGCATTGTTGGGTGCCGGATGGGGCGAGCAGGAACCAGCAACCGCTTCCCACGAGTCCTACGAAGGTCAGGGAGAACAAAACTGGGGTCGCGGCAGACCCATGAGGCAAGCTGGAAGAGAAGAAGAAGAAAAAGGGAGGAAGCAGAGGAGGGACAGAGTAGGGGGGCAGCGCCTGGCGGATCCGAGCTGTAAAGATGGTGTCCTATCTTTTATAGGACCAATGGATTCGGGAAGAAGCCAGGAAGGTGAGGGAGGAGAAAACAGAGGGAAAGAAAGAAAGGAAAGGGAGTAATCGGAGAAGGAAAACCTGAAACTAACCGTTTGGAAACGAGAAAGGAAATGGGGAAGAAGAAGATACAGTTGTCGCTTGATCTAAATCTGACGGTCAGAGAGAAACCGTGAAATCACGATCCATGTGACACAGAATACAGTATCCAAATCAAATCCGATTAAAGTGACAATTAACATTATTTCCTTTTCTTTCTTTCCTTAAATGAGGGTGCAAACATTATCCAAATTAAACCAAATTTTGCACAGAGGCCAATAAAGGCATGTAGATTCTGATTATGTATTTAGTTTTGTCTTTTAGAAACTCTTAATGTGTTAATTAAATCAAATCATATTTTCTCTTTCCTCTTTCATTTATGGTATTAGGATTATCCAATTTTTATGAAACTTGACACACAAGTCATATTTAATGTGTTGGATACGAATTTGCCATCAATTTTACATATTGGATATATTTGAGTATTTAATTAATATTTTGAAGGTTCTTCATACTTTCTCTCTCCTAATTTCACCCTTTAAGCAAACTCTCTCCAAATTGGATGAAAATTCACCCAAAGGCTATATTTATTATGTAGATTACGGATCTAAGATTATTTTCCTCTTTTGGAGTCAATTATTATATTTATTTATTAATGACACATTTTAGGCAATTTCTCTCTCTTAACTTATCATATTATTTCAAGGTTGTCCAAATTAAATGAAAATTGACATGTAAGCTTATTTTAATGTGTAGATTACGAATTTGAAGTCTATTCTTTATTTTGAGACTTTATTACATAGATTATGCCATTAGGCCCATTAGAGGCCCATTAACATCATTATGCATCCAATTAAGTTATTTATCATCTTATTATCACCAAATGAATTATTTGACGTATTATATTACATTATTCATGCATTAGATTATTTGATCACTCTATCCTCAACCTTGTTTGGCTAAGACCAAAAGGTTCAAAGTTCTAGGGTAGGGTTCTAGATCTGGTATGTTACAACACTCCACCCCTTAAAAAGGATTTCGTCCCCGAAATCTAAAGATCCAAACATCAACTATCAACTATTCTCCACCCCTTAAAGGGTTCAACTTAACAAGTCAAACTAAACAACTTTTTAGAACTACCCACATCACTTAGTTGTGAAAGTTTTTAGAGATTAGTATTTCTCATGTATCCAACTAAAGTCTCCATCTAGGGTTGAGTTTTTAGGTCCTCGTGTCTCTAACCTATCAACCCTACATGAACATCCAAAAAGTCATAGGGTAGGTCAACTACACCATTATATAAACTCCTAGGTACAAAACTAGGGTTATATTCTACTCAAACTATATTTTCTCTTCATTGTGACTTAGTTCAAGAAAACATCGATAAATCCAAGAAATTTTGTACATATAGTAATATAATTGAAAAAATATTTTTCTTCAAAGAATCATACGATATAAAACAATGGTGAGCTCAAAATCAAAGCGAAAACCAAGTCACAATATTTCCATATTTAGATCTCCTAACATATTCACATCCTCAAATCCAACCTTATTGTATACAAAGATCATCATTGATCAATTCTAAGGTCAACATCTCACTTAGAGCTATCTAGAAAAGTCAAGGGTTCTAAAGGGAGACAAAATTGAAATAGTCGATTCTGACTACCATGGGCTCTGATACCATGCTGTAAAGAAGTGAAACCAATTCTCTACTAAAAATTTGAACAATAGAACCTCCAATCCAAACACACTCAAAAGGTGTGATGGAGTGGGTGTAAAATTTTCAAATCTTTATATAATGGTAATCAAAAGACCAATGTATAGCAGCGGAAGAAAATATTTGACTATTCAATTATAAAACAAAGGGTTACAAACTTAAACTTACACCACAAGGATCCATGTAGAGGAAATCTAAACCACCTCAAGATTGTCTCCAAGCTTTATCAACTCAAGCTAAGTTTAGGTCAACACGTCTTGCCATCCATGACCTCCACCTAGGGTTGGAAGCATACCCCAGCAAAAGAGAAACAAAAAGAGACATCAGCAAAGGCTGGTATGTGCATACTAAAAAGCAACTTGAGCAATATAAGAATATAAAGGACATCAAATGTAAAAGGCTTCCCATACAAGAAATAAGGACCACCCATTCGGGTATCAAGAGATAAGATCATAACAAAAATGATACTTGCCATAACCAACAAATAATAAGAATGTGTTATCAATATAAACATCCACTACCATGGTGGGAAACAAAGCACATATCATCATCAACCTGCATGCATGTGAGATAAGCATAACACTAGAATATTATAAAAGACAAAGGCGGTCAAGAATCACACATCTTGAACCTAGTGAGACATGGGCCAAGAATCACACATCTTGCCCTGGCATGGGGAATCACACATCCACCACCCAAACATATATATAACATGATCCAGGAATCACACATCCTGTCCTGGCATGAGGAATCACACATCCACCATCCAAAATATCACAATGTTGCCACAAATTATAATGAGACAAAACCAATGCAATTATACTACTCTAGGGCTATTGAATCACATAGCAGGTAAAATGTAGAGGCAAGTAGAAAAGTATAGTCAAAAGATGATACAAAGGTTTCCATCACACAATGGACAACACAACATATATCAAATCCACTTCAAAGTGGGCATATAACAACAAGTAAAATCCACATCACAGTGGGCATATAATATCAAACGTCCAACTTGCACCAAGGCAACAAAGTAAGATTCCAAGAGAATATAAATGATCACAAGATCAATAATAAAATAAGATACTTCACATGAAGCATGATTTCAAAAGAACAAGACAATGTGTAGGCTAATGTCCATAGGACCAAGAGATAGAATAAAATAGGATAATTGCTCAACAAGAATAATATGGGATGCAAACATACCTCAACTTCAGAGTCAAACAGATGCAAAGCCACTTCTAGGTCCAAGCCTATGCTTCCAAAACACCTATTTGCATATATATAGGATTAGGGTTAGATTTATATTGATTTCATAAACCCTAAAAAAACCTTTTTATTATTATATGAATTAGGTTTCCAAAACCATTCCATATTTTAGATTATATTTTCCTGAACTCAAAACATATTTTATTATATTTTTCTAACTTATAAATTATTAGTTATGAATTTTAGAAGTTAATTCATTATTAATTAGATCCATTAAAAACACATGCTTAAAACATCAGATTCAGGCGATAAAACCAACACCATAAGAAAGCCCTTATTTTTCTGAATCCAACGGCTATTTATTTGTAATTTTCCTATTAGTGGATTATTAATTATCAATTTTATAATACTGGCCAATCGGAAATAGCCAAAAATCCAAGTCAGAGAAGCAAGCAGAGAAAGAAGAGAGAGAGGTTGAGGGCGCTCGACCAAGAAAACAAAATGCAGGCGAAAAGACAAGAATGCCTTTGAGAAGAAAAGCGAGAATGAGCCATAAACTAAGGGCATAACAGGGTTTCGTCCACAAGCACTCAGCCATCCTGAAGGCCCGCGCCATGGTCGCCAGCAGGAAGCTGCTGCGACGGCTGAGATCAAGGAAACCTGGGAAATGGAAAGCAATGAGTAAAGAAGAAGCAAACCCAATGGTAGATGTTACTCGTAGAAACTCGCAGAGTACAAAACGAGCAGAATCCAAAACACGCAGGCAACGAACAACTGGGATAGCACCCGAGGTCAGAAACAGAAGATCAAAGTCAAAAAGGGGTAAACGATCTATGTTTGCCCTTGAGTCCAATTGAAGATTACAACGGTACCAAGGATCATACAAGAGTGTAAACAAATCTTCTCGAGGCAAAATGTCGGAGAGAACTTCACCGATGAGCCAACCACAACTCTAGGACCATGCCAGAGCTTGACAGATGTGGGGAAGCATTGTCGGGTGCCGGATGGGGCGAGCAGGAACCAGCAACCACTTCCCACGAGTCCTACGAAGGTCAGGGAGAACAAAACTGGGGTCGCGGCAGACCCATGAGGCAAGATGGAAGAGAAGAAGAAGAAAAAGGGAGGAAGCAGAGGAGGGACAGAGTAGGGGGGCAGCGCCTGGCGGATCCGAGCTGTAAAGATGGTGTCCTATCTTTTATAGGACCAATGGATTCGGGAAGAAGCCAGGAAGGTGAGGGAGGAGAAAACGGAGGGAAAGAAAGAAAGGAAAGGGAGTAATCGGAGAAGGAAAACCTGAAACTAATCGTTTGGAAACGAGAAAGGAAACGGGGAAGAAGAAGATACAGTTGTCGCTTGATCTAAATCTGACGGTCAGAGAGAAACCGTGAAATCACGATCCATGTGACACAGAAAACAATATCCAAATCAAATCCGATTAAAGTGACAATTAACATTATTTCCTTTTCTTTCTTTCCTTAAATGAGGGTGCAAACATTATTCAAATTAAACCAAATTTTGCACAGAGGCCAATAAAGGCATGTAGATTCCGATTATGCACTTAGTTTTGCCTTTTAGAAACTCTTAATGTGTTAATTAAATCAAATCATATTTTCTCTTTCCTCTTTCATTTATGGTATTAGGATTATCCAATTTTTATGAAACTTGACACACAAGTCATATTTAATGTGTTGGATACGAATTTGCCATCAATTTTACATATTGGATATATTTGAGTATTTAATTAATATTTTGAAGGTTCTTCATACTTTCTCTCTCCTAATTTCACCCTTTAAGCAAACTCTCTCCAAATTTGATGAAAATTCACCCAAAGGCTATATTTATTATGTAGATTACGGATCTAAGATTATTTTTCTCTTTTGGAGTCAATTATTATATTTATTTATTAATGACACCTTTTAGGCAATTTCTCTCTCTTAACTTATCATATTATTTCAAGGTTGTCCAAATTAAATGAAAATTGACATGTAAGCTTATTTTAATGTGTAGATTACGAATTTGAAGTCTATTCTTTATTTTGAGACTTTATTACATAGATTATGCCATTAGGCCCATTAGAGGCCCATTAACATCATTATGCATCCAATTAAGTTATTTATCATCTTTTTATCACCAAATGAATTATTTGACGTATTATATTACATTATTCATGCATTAGATTATTTGATCACTCTATCCTCAACCTTGTTTGGCTAAGACCAAAAGGTTCAAAGTTCTAGGGTAGGGTTCTAGATCTGGTATGTTACACTTTTCTTCCGCTGAGGGCAGAAGATATTGTAAGAAAACCTGGACACTCATAAGAACAACTCAACCTAGTCCTAAATCCCTGTAGACTCAGCGAACCCAAGGCTCTGATACCAAAACTTGTGGCAACACATCCCATTATCATACAGATAACGAGGTGTTACGCGAAAATGTGCGGAAATCACCATAACCACAGATTATGAAAACACGGGTTAATTAAAACTGATTGTGAAAAATAGATAAACTGTAAAACTATTACTTTCCAGTCCTCATTCTGCAAGGAAACATGTCATATATATATATATATATATATATATATATATATATATATATATATACATGAGATCTGATGCGTGTTTACAGCTTATAGAAACAACTACTCATCCATCAAATGAGTTCACCACCTATTCACATACATAAAGGCCCACATCTGGCCAACAACAGGATATACAAACATCATCAATCAATCATCGTGAAACAATGTCAAAACACTGCCAAGGACCTGAGAGTACAGGGATGACTCTAGACTCTACTTCAAAACATCCAAAACAGCAGCATGTCCAACGCTTGCCTTCTACTACTCGTCAAGCTGCTCGGACGCAACACCACGACCACGCCTACCTCGACCACCTAAAAAGGGGTTAAACCAGTGGGGTCAGACAATTGAACAATTGTCCCAGCGGGAAACATAACTCCCCACTGCAACTACAGAACCACAACAAGATATACTATAATAGCAGACATCTAACAATAGGTATAACAAGAGCAGTCTATATAAAATAGATTATTCTTACCAAAAAGCTTACCTGCTATACAAAAGCATATAACCAGATATATCTCAAGGAATATGATTAGCAAGATAATATTTATCAGAACAAGATATAATGTCACATAACCTGCTTATCAAGATAAAAACATATTGTCACATAACCTGCAAGATATAGCAAAGATATTACACAAACAAGGCCTCAACCAATGTTACATGTTTATCTTAAGCAGTAAATACTAAACGGTTGTGTTACGTATTATTATGCCCTGAGGATTTGAATCGTATCATTCAAATCCAACCTTCATTCAAATCCAACCTTCGGTTGCAAAACCCAAGCCGGTGCCATACAAAGTCAATGGAAGAGCCGGACTACACGACCTCCCACCTCATGGTCAGTATACGAGTACAACACAAGCAGGACCGTAGTCACATGCTGAAGTGGTCTAAGCCACAGGGTCAGCTCCATAGGCTACCCTCACGCTAGCCCGCCTTGGTACAGGTCTGGGCGCTAGTAAAACTGAGCCACGGGCCTGTTCACCGTGCTCTGAGCCATGAACTCATTCATGCTCCTCACATCACATATCCTGAGCCATGGGCCTGATCACCATGCTCTTTACACGTATCTGAGTCTGCAACCGAAGTTACACTCTTACCTCCTCATTTTCAGGCTAGGAGCCACCTACACATATTCAACAATATGCGCTTCCAGGTTAACCCGTAGGAGAACCTGTTTCACCATCACCAAGTCCTGACGATGATGGATCTATGGCCAGGGCAAGCTACATGATATAATTCCACTATGATTAATTAGTATCTTTTAGATGGATTGCAAGATTCAACCAAGTTGTATAACATGCAAGATATGACGGAAAGTAAACAACATTATATTATTATTTAATCACATCAACCTGATCCATCACAAGGATCCAACATCACATGTTACCACTTGGCCTCTTGCCAACCATCCAGATCCATCTCGAGAATCGTCACATACCATGGGATCTCAATCCTTCATCATGTACTATCACTGCCTCTCAAGGCTCACATCATCATCATGGGACAAACACATCATACGTACAACCTCATAGATAATTATCAAAGTGATGTTATTCATCACATGTGTCTCATAGACCTTTTCAAGGCTAATCATCACCTGCATGGTTAAGATACACAATAATCGTAGATTCAACATAAGGAATATGCTACCATCATGAAATGCTATTCAAGATACTTCTACTTATCATTCTTACACTATTTGCTGATCAAGTGTATAAAGTACATCATTAGCAAGCCATATCTATACTTATCCTTATCTCAGAACTATATGAATAATCAAGATGTTCAAACGTACAGAACAAGTACTATTGTTACCACTACCATTATGTCACCATCCACTATCATCATTATTACCATATTATTGAGCAAGCTACTAGTGTAACTAACACCATTCTCATTTAACAATTAAGTGCAAGGATTACTTCATGCATATCATTACTATCATTATTGACATCATTATTATGATCAACATTATTACAATCATTCTCATTTATGCAACTACCATCATCATCATTGTTACTATCATTAGCATTATTATGGTTTTCAAGGTATCATAATCATTATTGTTATTACTAACGAGACACCACCATCGTTTAGCATAAACATCCATTTTCATAACACATGGAACTGTTACTATAGGATCACAAGACTCTCACCATAACTCTTATCAACCCTCACTAAAACCTATCAAGGCCTATCGGCCGACACATACCCAACCCTATCGGCCAGCACCACTCAAGGCTATCGCCCACCATGGCTATCGGCCATTAGGGCTATCGGCCATCACAACAAGATGTATCGTCCGGTACACAACAACATCCATTGGCCAACATGCATGGTCTATCGTTCCAGGCAAGGAAACCAACCACACATGGCCATGTCGTCTGACACAAGAAGAACCACACTTGGTCTATCGTCCATCAAGAGAACAAGAGTGTCGTTCAACTCAAGAGGAACCATCTCGCCCAACATGGTCATCATATCGACCAACACAACATTCTAGCCTATCGTCCAACCCTAACACACATGCCCTACATGGCCCTATCGTCCACCGCATGGACAAGGAGATAACCCAACTCAAGAACACCCACTATATCGTCCATCCCAAGGCACCCATGTCACCCAACACCAACAGACCATCAAGCTCAACACAAGAACAGAGGTTTTGCTCAACACAAAGACCATATCGTTCAACAAGGGTCACTATATCGACCAACACTCACACCAGCTCACCCTGTCGCCCAACACAAGGGAAAGGGTATCGCCCACCACCAAGAAAACCTTCCATCTCGACCAACACAAATAACACCACTATGTCGCCCATCACAAGAACAAGGTGTCGCCCAACACACCCAAACCAAGGGAGGATATCGCCCATCATCAAGGCAAGAGAGGATGTCGCCCAACAGGGGTCACCACCTACCTCCAGCACAAGGAAACCCTAAAACCCTAGAAAGCAAGGTGAACAAAGGAACCCTAAACCCTAGAGGGGGATCGGCCACCAAAGGTACATAAGCAAGGTAAAAAAGCAAAGAACTAAGCTAAACTACTAACATGCAACAAGATCATAGCTAAGAGGTAAAGGAGTTAGGGTTAGAAGCTATGCAACCCGCCTTAAGCTCCAAGCTCCAAGGAAGAAGATGCACTTCAAGCTCCAAGGGATGTCGTCCACCAAAGTTGATCCAAGAGGGGGTATCAGCCACCACTGCAACTCCAGGAGAGTGTCTCGGCCGACACAAGCAAGAGAGGGAGGAGTGTTGTGCACTCAAGGTGGAGGAGAGACCAAAAGAGAAAAGGAAGCTAAGGCAAAGGAAAGAGCTACCTATATAGAAAGAAGGGGAGGAGAAACCAAGGTAGATCCATGCTAAGTGTCGTCCACCCAAGGGACACTTGTCCTAGGGTTCAAGCCCACACACTAGCACACCAAGAGACACTTGTCCAAGATATACATCAAGTGTCCACCAAACATGGTCAAGGTTGGACCAAGCAACATGGGTGACACAACTAGCAGCTCTGCTGGGTGACACACCACCTTGTTGGCCGACACAAACCAACCTAGGGCGACACAAGCTGGTCTTGGCCGACACAAGGCTCAAGAAAGCCCAAACAAAGCACCTCAAGGCCCAAACAAGCTCAAGCAAGGCCCAAGAAACTCAAACAACAAGCCCAAGCCTTCCTCTCAACCCTAGAGGAAGCAAAGAGGGGAAAACATCTTACAAGATTGCAAACTTGCACACAAAACCCTAGACTTGGGTTATTTGCAAGTAGCCCCTCAAACTCTCAACAAAGCATAACCAAACCCTAATCACCACTCAAAGGTGATTAGCAAGCATCAAACCACCAAGGTTAAGCAAAACAAACAGGGTAAACCCTAAACGCAGGTCAGGGTCCTTACACAACCCTAGAGCCTAGTTTATAGCATATGTTAGATTAGCGTGTCTTTACTGTGTGGTGACACCTTAGAGTATACATACATGCAAATAATGTTGATAGATTATGTTGAATTCTTACATGTTTGGATATACGCTTGAAGTACATGTTGTATGGTTTCCTCTTGGAAATGAGGTATGTGGTTACTTATGGATAACTTCTCTTATTGACTTTTAATGTAGTTCAAAGTTTCATGAATGGATTTTAATTAAACTGCTTGGTTGTTTATTTACTTCCTACAAACTATGACGACCTTTGTGTATCACCTTATATGAACATAAATTCCTTTAACCCAAGATTCTATCTCTATAGGGTTGAATGTATGGAAAGGGAAAGAAAATCATTATGGAAATGACTGATCACCAAGCTCTGAAGGGAAGGTCACCATTGGGTTAAGCCTGGATGGGAAGGACAATATCATACCAAGATCGGAAGGGAAAGTCACCAATAGTTCAAACCTATATGGGAAAGCCAATAGAATACCAAGCCCTGAAGAGGGAAGGATATGTGAGTCCACTATAGGGACAAAACCCCCAGCGAGAGGGTATCCCATAGAGATTGAGCGATTAGGGGTTGAGAAGTTATAATAGAAATTACTTGTTTGATTATTTAATGATAATTTCTGATATGGTTGCTATGGTGTTACACCTAGATGCACATATTTCGGTTGCACCACGTGCACAATATAGAAATATGTTGATCGTGTTTTGGATTGTCAGCAATTTAAGTAACAACCATATATGAAGATATGAATACATGGTAAAACTGATGAAATCAATTCAAGATATTAAATCTAAGCAGGATAAGCTAAATGATATTCTTATATGTAATAGTTCTCATGTTGAAATTTTATGTAACTCCTTAGAGGAGCATCATTATACATTTTGTAAATTGATATTTGTGAAATTATGGAAATTATTTGCTATTATTTGTAATTTGCTTAATCTAGATCTTAGAAATTTAGGTAATGGCTCTCAGATTTAAGGTCCTTTCATAATTGGGGGACACTAAAAAGTGAGGCCGTTACACTTATTCCTATAGAATTTCAGTTTTGTTTGCAATCACATACAAATTCAAAGTAAGTTATCAATATCCATGTCATTACTTAGTAAAAAAACTCTTTATAATAACCCTCTATTATGTTTATCATCACACTTCGATTTCACCATAAAGCTAGATCTCTTACATGGTTTAGTTTCCCCTAAAGTTCTATCAATTATCACAAATTATGTTCATTACCTTTCATTTTGATTTGAAATTGAGCATGTATACATCATGTTTGTTCAAACTATGATCTAAAGGCATCTTCATTTCAAGCTCATGATTTCTAAATTATACTTTTCATGCATAGAGTGGGTTCATATTAGGTCAGGCTTATAAGAGTGACTTGCCATGCATACATCAAAATTTTAACTCAATTGAGTTTCTCTCATGTAGAGAGCCTCATTTTGAGGAACAAAATTATCATTGACGTCAAGTTTCCATACTTATCTCACTTGTTTCTAAGAAGAGTATATTAAGCCTAATACACTCAATCTAAGACTATATGTTAAGCAAAAACATACTATCCCCCAACATCTACCCATATAAAACTTTTATACATCCTATAAAAACAAAGGGAGGCCACTAAATTTCTTCATATGGAACTACTACCCATAGGGTGAGGCTCATCATAGAGATCACATATCGTATACATCATTTAGGGTTTTTATATATCTACCTCACATAGATAAAAAACATACATATATTCAAATGCCTCTTTCTATAGGGTTAGGTCTTTGAATAGGAAATCTAGGGTTCAAAATTATCAAAGGAACCACACACTAGAAACTTACAAGTAGTCTAGAAAGGTACTTATCATCACATATTTCATCGTCCATATATGTCATGGAATTGTTATTGCCCCAATCCCAATTTCAATGCTGAGACAACGGTAGAGGGATTGGAGCATTCATCTCTAATTGGTCTGATTAATATCAAATGATCGATTGCAAGAAAAAAGTGTTATATATCACAAATCTAATTATCAAAATAAAAGAAAAGAAAATAATTCAGACTTAGCAAATTGAAGCACTAATCTGTAGGGAACGTGGTAGCTCATGCAAGTAAGTATCATAGTTCTTTAGTCTTAAGTATATACACATACATTACATCACATAAATCAATGTCAAGAGGATATTGTATACATATCTTTTAAAAAGATCTTAAATCACAAGTTCCAAGACAAAGGAGATCAGGGGATAGGGTCAGGACCTGGTAAAAGGAGAGATGATCATGGCCATGATTTGATGTTTGAGAAATTTGGTATTCAAATAGATAAGATGTAGGGTACTTGTTCCACATGACCATACTGATAACAATTCACCTCAATAAGTAATAAGATTTTAGAATTTCTCAAGAATAGTGGATCAAGATTCAAAACTATATTCTAGAGTTTGATATAATGATATATCTGATACTAATTCAAATAGATCGCATGATGTCAAGGTCAAGTTTAGATAAAAGTTAAACCTTTGATTCCATAATAAATACTAAAGTTCATTACAAGGGAACTTTAATATATGGATTGAAATTATATGTTAAAAGTAGTTTCATTATATCTGCCTACTTCTCCCAAACAAAATGGATTATAGATTTTCCCATTTTTGATGTCAGATGTGAGAGTTATGCTTATAGAAAGTTTTTAGAGAGAGGTGATACTTGTGAGGAGATAGGGGGTGTGCACTACTATAGTAGAAACAATGCCCTCTAGCCCATGTAAGATGAAAACTATGATAGGGAGAGAGAGACAGATTAAAATGAGGGTAGGGTTAGCTTTGTGGGGGTGAGTCGAAGCCAAAAGTGGTCTTATTTGTAGGTTTAGATCTACGGTTTAGGGTGTATTATGGGGTAGAAACCTCCATGGGGTTGTCCATGGGAGGTGGGTCTAGAATCTTCATGAAAGGGGTGGAATGGAAAGAGATAAAAAATAGTCAAAATGGAGTTATTTCGGGGTGGGATTTGACCACCCTACGTAGGAAGCGGCAACAACCCTAGCCGCCTGAGGTAGGGGATGACCTGCTGGTCTGATCCCCTATGTTGGTCAGTTGGGGCTCCTATGTGCGACTCACTAGGGGCAAATCGGGCCCAAATACCAAGAAAAGTAGGTGAGGGATGCTAAAATGGGTTTTTTTCAGTAATTTTTGAGAATATTTAGAGGGAGTTAGGAAGCTCCAATTAGAGTGAAATTTGGATACAAGTCTTAAAATTTAGTTCTAAAATATTTACAAAATAATATGCATCCATAGGATGAAGGTAAGTACAAGAAGTATCCAAAAGATCAATAGTCATTATCGAGGTGTATTTATATGTACACAAAGCATAATTATGCATCAAATGTCCAATTAAGAGTCATGAAATTGCCAAATGATTAAGAGGTAATAAAGTTAAGTGTAAAGTCAAGAATGAAGGGATTATAAGAAAAAGGTTAGACATTTGAAAAGTCACTTTATCACATCTTCCCCTTCTTAAGGGGAATTATGTCCCCAAATTATTGCTTCCTTGAAAAGATCAGGAAATCTCTCTTCCTTGTCTGACATTAATTCCCAGGTAGCATGTCACCGTGATGTTTCCAGAATAATTTCACCATTTCTATCATGTTATTTCTCAGCTCTGTAATTTGATGGTCAAGTGACTTCACTGGTTCTTTTTTGTAAACAAAATAGTCCTTAAATTGAATATGCTCATGGTTGAGGATGTGGCAAGGATCTTTGATATACCGCTTCAGAGTTGAGACATAGAAGATGTTATGCATCATACTATATTGAGAGGTAGAGCCATATTATATGCACATTCCCCGATGCAATCCAACACCTTAAAAGGAAAAGCATATCTAGGACTCAACTTTCCTTCTTTTTTTTGCAATAGCTCGAACCAGTTCAATCTTCAAGAAGACATGGTCGCCCATTGAAAACTAGACATCCATCCTATGTGCATCCCCATAAGAATTATGATGATCCTAAGCTCTTTTCAATCTTTGTTTAATCAAGTTGACATAATTAGAATAAAGCTACAAATCTTCAGACCTCAAGATCTTTCATCCACCCACTTCATCCCAATAATAGGGTGATCTACACGGTCTTCCACATAGAGATTTGTATACCAATATTGGACTCTTATTTGTTATTATAGGTGGATCCGACTAAAGGTAGGTAGTGGTCCCATGAACCACACAAATCTTCTAACACTTGAATTGTCTTCTCAGATTAACCATTAGTCTGTGAGTGATAGGCCTTGCTGAAATTCAACTGAGTTCCCAACTCTTCTTGAACTTTTCACCATAAATGGGAAGTTAAATAGGCATCACGATCAGATACAATTAATATAGGAATTCCATGCAACCTAACAATTTCTAGAATATAGAGATATGTTAGTTTTAGAACTTTAGTCATTGTCTTTGTCGAGATAAAATGAATTGATTGGGTCAATTCCTCAACTATAACCCAAATGGAAGGACTCCCTTCCATGGTCTTGGCTTAACCCACCACAAGGTCCATGGTGATATTTACCCATACAATTGGGTATTGGTAAAGGTTGCATAAGACCTCTTGGCCTATGATGGTTAGCCTTGATTTGTTGAGAAGTTGTACATTTTGATATTAAAATAGATATATCACCCTTCATATTCTGACACCAAAAGTTCCTCTGAATATCCTTATACATCTGAGTTGATCTAGGGTGCACTATATATTATGATCTTTGGGCTTCTTGTAACAATTTTTCAACCAAAGTAGAATCCTATTGAACCTACATGTGTTTTTAATATCAAATTCTACCATCCATACCAACTTAGATATGTGTATGGGGTTATTATAGTTACTTCGCCATTTCCTAAAGGTTTTGAATACTCTTTTGGTTGTCAAAAACTTAGACTAAATACATGGTTTTACAACTGATGCTAGTGAAATGAATTATGTCACCCATACATCTTGGGCCTAAGGAGATCAAACATGTAAGTTCTTACATTCAATGGCAAACACATCATCACATTTCACTTTCTTCCTACTAAGGGCATCAACTATGACATTTTCTTTACTAGGGTGGTAGGATATCTCAAAGTTGTATACATGAGGTATTTTAGATATATCCTCTGTCTAAGGTTCAAGCCTTTTTATGTCAAGATGTACTTCAAGCTCTTGTGATCATTCATAATGTCAAAGGTAGCACCATGAAGGTAGTTTCACCAGATTTTCAAGGCATGAACGATGGTGGCCAACTCAAGGTCAGGATTTAGGTAGTTTATATCATTGAGTTTCAACTTTCGAGAGGCGTATGCTAATGCATGGCATTCCTACATCAAGACACAACCCATATCGGACCTTGATGTATCATTGAAGATGACAAACCCATCATTTCCTGAAGGAAGTGTCAAGACAGGTGTAGACATCAACTTCATCTTCATCTCCTAAAAGCTAGATTCACAGTCCTTCAATCATGCAAATTGTTTTCCTTTCCTTATGAGTTTAACGAGAGGTAAGTCCATCTTACTAAAGTTGGATATGAAAGGTGATTTATGTCCAATTAGACCAAGAAAACTATGCATTTCAAAAATAAATCTTAGGAGCATTCCACTCTAGAATTTTAGATACTTGGTGGGGTCAATAGAAATTTTACTTCTGAAGATGATGTGGAAAAGAAAAATCACTTTAGATATCCAAAACTCACACTTTGACAATTTAGCATAATAATTTTGAGCTTGGAGGGTATCAACAACTTAAGGAAGTTGCATACAATGAGATTCAATATCATTAGAGTAAATGAGTAAGACCCTTGACCTTGCTTTTTGGTAGAACATGCTTGCTATCATAATTAGATTCTAATAACCTTAATTAAACCCTAAGTTGTGCTTTTATATCATGTGACAAACTTAGGTTTCAAGTTTGGTCTAATTTGGACACTGTTTGAGCAAGTTATGCATTTATATGCTTGTTTTGGGCTTTGATGCAATTTACCCATATCTAGGGTTCTTCTTGCAATTTGTCACATGCTTGTTGCGCCTACGTATTTTCATATCATGTTTGATATATTTGTTCTTTGGGGAACCTTGTTATACCTTGGTTTGAGTGTGACATCTAGCTTTGTGTTGAGGTTCGGGTTAGCTCTCTTAGATGCCCTAACTCCATGGTTGACCTTGAGTGTTGAGTCATGTAGTGTTGGTAGTCTCCAAGGCTTCATGTGACCTCTAATTGTTGGAGGTCGTTAAGGTTTTATGTGGACACCTAGTGATGGTAGTCAATGAGTTTTCTGATACCTCTTGGTCACCAACAGTCCTAGGGTTGGCAATCAATTGATTTTTTGACCATCTGGCTTGCCAAGATTCTTGGTGGTCGATGTTTGTTGACTCCTCTCAGTTTCCAAGAATGAGTTCCATGCTGGTTCCTAAAGTTTTGTTTAATCAGATCAGTTGCATGGGTGTGATGTTTGGACCTTGGACACATGGCATGCATGGCTAGACACCTCCCGTTTCCTCTCCCTCTCTCTCACCCGAAGCCTTATATACCTCCCTCCTTGCATGTAATGAGTTCTATACAAACCCAAATCTCTCTATATATTCTTCCTTGTTCTTGGAGCTCGTTTCCCTTGCTTGATGGAGTAGGAGGATCCAAGGTATAAGAAGGTGGTTGATCTTGCTTGCATGTGCACCTAGGGTTTGCATCCACCCTTGTTGAGGTTGTTTGGTGGTTCCTTGCTTTGCTTCTTGGTCTTGGTAAATGAGATCTCCCTCTTTTCCTTTGTTTTTATTGTTGTCCTACCATTCCCTCTCTTCTTCTTGGTCGAATCCATGGTTGAGATTGAACCACTGGTTGAAAAACACTACTTTCTTGCTTCCTTGACCTAGGGTTTGCTTCCTTTTTGGAGAAGGAGCTAGCTTGGCCGAGTGGAGTGCTCAAGCAAGGGTCTCTAATTTCTTCCTTAAGCTACCTTTCTATTTGGAACTTCATATTCATCTTTTAGGTGAGTCATAAAACTTTCTCCATGATTATTACTTACTCTTATTATGTATGTACATGATCTTTCTCTAAAATGTTGTTCCCAGTGGAAAGATGTTATCTTTGCCTAGGTCTGAGGCATCGGCATGTTTGTCAGACGTAATCATCTACATCAACTTCTATAAGGGGTTTCCTTAGTATTCTAATGTTCCCCATGTTATTCTAATGTTCCCCAATCCCAATTTCACTACTGAGACAACGGTAGAGGGATTGGAGCATTCGTCTCTAATTGGTCTAATTAATATCAAATTATCAATTGCAAGAAAAAGTGTTATATATCACAAATCTAATTATCAAAAGAAAAGAAAAGAAAATAATCAAGACTTAGCAAATTGAAGCACTGTTCTGTAGGGAACGTGGTAGCTCATGCAAGTAAGTATCATAGTGCTTTAGTCTTAAGTATATACACATACATTACATCACATAAATCAATGTCAAGAGGATATTGTATACGTATATTTTAAAAAGATCTTAAATCACAAGTTCCAAGACAAAGGAGATCAGAGGATAGGGTCAGGACCTGGTAAAAGGAGAGATGATCGTGGCCATGATTTGATGTTTGAGAAATTTGGTATTAAAATAGATAAGATGAAGGGTACTTGTTTCACATGACCATACTGATCTCCTTAGTATTCTAATGTTCCCCATGTTATTCTTCTTCTCTCTTATGTAATTGACCATGGAAATCATGTAGGGCTAGTCCTCTTGTTCCTTAGGACCCATGAGTAGCGCAGTTATGCATTGTAATTGACTTTTATGCATTAATACACAAATTTATCTTGATTTCTAGTCTATGAGAGTATCATGAATTATCTATGTTTGGCCATCATAGGTAGTTTAATAGACTGCTATTTGCTTCGTGAGAGGGATTAAGGGTTGGAAAATTCATAGAAATACATGTTTTATATCTCCCTTTGATAAAGGTGTGTTAGGAATGTGAATAGAATAACCCAAAGTTTTTAATAAAGAACCTAACTAATAATAAAATCAATATAGAGTGTGAGATTGGTATTAGATTAGGTAGTGCATTATGCCACGAGTGTGAGCAATTCTCGCTACAAGTCTCTTTATCCAAGGGTAAGAGAGAAAATTGTTAATGTCTTGATGTTAATTGCAATGGTAATCATGGTTAAACTATAATCCTAAGGAAATCACTCCATTCAAAATCAAAACTAATATTCTTAGATTTATTTTCTGTATTTTAGAAAATTAAACTCTCATTCAAAGTTTTCTTCCGCCTAGTTGATCGCATTACAATTAGTAGTAGTCTTTAGATTTACATCTCACTGAGTTCGACATCTGGGCCTCCTTAGTCATATATTACTCGATACATACACTTGTGTTTTATACGTGTAGTTTGCATGTATCATGTTTTGGTGTCGTTACCGGGGAAATAGTGAATCCAACATTACAAGTGTTGTAAACGACTACTCTAGGCCACATTTTTTATTTTTCTTTTTATCCTTTCAAATTTAATTTTAAATATCATTTCTTCAATCATTGGTACTTATTCTCACATTGGGTTTATCAATTTGAGGTACTAGTGCATGGTGCAGACTAGAGACCACGACTACAGGGATTCGTCTACATTAGGATCTAGTCAGGAAGAGCTTCTACACAATGGGAGTGAGCGTAGTGCCTCGACCGGAGGACTGGTTCAGATTCCACCATCAACCAATCCACCACCTTCACCACGTCAAGTAGAAGTACCATAAGTGGCTAAAATGGGGGGACACAAAAGAAGAACATACCATCTGGGAGAAGATCAAGGTGTCATCCTTAACATCTCAGCTTGGGCCAATCAAGAAACAAGCAATAAATGTGGGTAGGTACAAGATAGATCCTGGGCTAGTAGTGTTAGTCAAGCAACAAGCCTTCTATGGCCACATTACTGAAGACCCGATGACGCACATCAACAATTTTGTTGAAATCTGGGACATGATGAAGATAGATAGAGTGCCTATGCCTGTGATCTACTTAAAGCTATTTACATTGTCACTGGCATATGGTTCTAAGTCTTGGTTCCTCAACCTCATGCCTGAGTCAATAGAAACCTGGGAGCAAATGATTGATGTTTTCTTTGAGGAGTCATATTTTAAAGATTGAGACAGGTTCCAAAATATGATGAGGAAGGTTCTCGTCGTGGGATTGATCTCTATGGGCAGGCAAAGATCTTCTATTACGGGGTGCGTCAGGGGGAAAAGACCACTCTGGATAGTGTAGGGGCATGCTTCTTCCTCAACAATAAGTTGTCAAAGTGTCATGAGATTATAAAGAACATGGCTAAGAACTAGTCATGGGGTGAAGAAAGAGAATGCCCAACAACCATTAAAAGTGTTGGGGAATTTAAAGTCATCACTACATTGAATGAGAAGCTTGACCTTATAGCCATGAAATTGTGTCAAAAGAATACAAACTCTTCTAGAGTACAAGAGGAGGAGTGCATTTTCATGCATCAGTAGTATCAACAGGATAGCCCCCCCCAACAAGATAGATAAAATTGAAAACATGCTAGGAAAGATGGTCAGTCAAAATAAGGCAACTATTGGCCAAACAAATAGGGAGTTGTAGAATCAAGGATTCCAAATTCGTAGTATTAAATCTCAAATTTCTTAGCCGGCAGTAGAAGTGGATTCTTAAAAAAAACCACTCAATAAGGAGTGCCTGGGAATGTAGTTGCAGCTCATCAAAATCACTAAGCAAATTTATCTCTATTGTCAAGGATCCAGAACATCATACTGAGGTGTCACCCAAGCAACACACTCTGGAGCTTGATTGGGTGTACGTGCCAAAAGCCCCATTTCCCCGTAGTCTATATGCATTTCCAGTAGGATGCAACACTCCAGTAGACAAAGAACTTCAAGGTTCCACCACTGTATTGTCACCACCTATAGTTTTAGGGAGGGTGCCTATGTAATAGGAGCGTGTGAAGGTTCTACTCAGCAGTGGAATAGTCACAATTAATAAGGGGGCACCCACAATTCAGAAGAAGCAGCTACCAGTCATTTCATCTATAGAATACATGCAAAATCCTATCCCAGAAGGTGGCGATAAAGTAAGCTTATGGGAGGATATCCCCAATACACCATATTTTATTCCACACAAGCGTACTGAGAAATTCCTAGATAGAAAGGTGGAAGGGTAGTTCAGAAATTCCTAGATATCTTCCAACAGATACATCCCATTAGTGGAGGCCATATAACAAATTTCAGAATATGGAATATTTTTGAAGGACATCTTCAACAAGAAGAGATGAATAAAGTATATGAATGTTTGCATGTTGATGGGGAGATGAATGCAATGATCATGTGAAAACTGTTGATGAAGAAGAAAGATCCAGGATGTTTCTACATCCCTTACTCTATAGGCAACCAAAATTTCCAACAAGCACAATGTGATTCTAGAGCAAGCATAAATCTCATGCCTCTTACCACTTTACAAAAGCTGGGATTGAAGGAACCACAAATACATCCATGACAATCGAGTTGGCAGATGGATCTATTATGAGGACATACGGGATATGCAAGGATGTCCTAGTCAAAGTGGACAAATTCAACATTCATGTTGATTTTGTGGTCATGGACATGCGTGAGATACGAGGATCAGAAATGTTGTTAGGAATGTCGTTCCAAGCTACGGACGATGTGATCACTACCATTGGTAGGGGCTACTTGACACTTGACATTGATGATGATAGAGTGGAGTTTAGACTGCCAGATGATTCTTTACCACCATCCCATGACAACTGAGGCTGAAGAAAATTACCTTGTCGAGCATAGGATATTAAACAAGGGAGCTCATGGGAGGCAACCCAATTTTATTTTTGTCATTTATTATTTGTTTAGGTCTTTTTGTTATTTACGTTTCATATTTTTCATGTTAGAGTTTATTTGATGTAAAAAGGTACCTTGATTCTCTTATTTGGTGTGCAGGTAGAGTCAAAGTCGGTACTACCAACACCCAAGTCGATACTACTGACTCCTTATCAGGTAAAAGTCTGTAGAAAGTCGGTAGTCGAACACCAAAGTCGGTACTACCGAATTTTCCCAGAAAAATCACAGGACTCCTGGACCAAATTCGATACTACTCAGTCTAAAGTCAGTACTACCAATTTTTCAGCAAAAATTACAGAGCTACAAGGAAAAGTCTATCGATACCACTGATACTTATGTTGGTGGCACTGACTCATAATGCTCAAAGAAGAATATCGAATGCCATATTTTAGTGCCAAAAAGACACAAATTACTTGCACCAACAAGGGGGATATATTCTAGCCCAACTTGATCCAAAGAGCCACCAATCATCCATCACCACCACCCCTGAAAGCAACTGGTATGCCCGTTCCACTTCTATGTTTGAATTTTGACTTTGAGGTCATAGTCAAGTTCAAGCTTAGGGGGATGTTGGAACGATTTTATCTTTATTTTTTTCCTTCATTTATTTTTAGTTTTTTTTTAGGATTCACATCTATCCAGTGTAATAGTGGATCTTAATGCATGATTTCTATCACTCATGTGTTTTTGTGCTCTTGCAATGGAAATTTAAAACTTTTAAGTGGGCTTAGTTGCAAACTTCTTAAGTTGTACCACTTAGAGGAAGTATGAGCAAGTCATCTTAAGGACATTTGATATGAATGGACATATTAATTATTCATGAAATGTGGATGAAGATGGGGTCGAACCTAAATTGATCCAATAGTTAATGGAATGTTAAATGGAAATTTAAGAAAGAAACCCAAAGGTTACCATGTACACAGATCATTAGAGAGGGACATATCATAAATTCATGAAAGGCATCATCTCTTAGTTATGTGATTTCATTCATCTTCCATTCATTTTGACTCACCACCTTAAGATGAGCAAGCAACCCAAATTATTTCCTCCTATTTGCATAGCACGACATAGTAGGTGACATGATAGTTAGTTTGTTTTTATTTTATTCATTACAAAATAAAGAAAAAAATATACATTCATGCACATAAATAATTTTTGTGCATGTCATTTTAGTTTCATAAACAATTACATATAGATTACATGCATTTCTCATCATTCAATTTTATATCATGTGGGTATCAGTTTCCTTTGAATTTGAGTGTAGGGATACAAATCTATACCCTCGAGTAAAAAAAAGAATGATGTGTAGTAAAGTCCAAGCATAACAGTCCATCGTGCTAAAATAATGGGCCAAAGAAAAAAAAGAGTTTGTTAATGTTTCAAAGTTAAGAGGGAGAAAGGATTCCCTCAACTCTTCACATAAAAGATGGAAATATTCACATGATGCATTATTTTGTTTTCTTACTTCATTCTCATTTATTTGATGAAATTGTTTGATTCATGCATCATTTCACCCATAATATTAGGCATTAGGACTCGAGCATTTTTCATTCTTTTCGCCATATAGGTTCATCATGTATTATTTTTGCATAAATAATTCCGATATTACTTGTTAATCTCCACGGCCACCTAATTCATACCATCCATTGCTCTTATTGTTAGGCCACTTAAATGATTATTTTCCTCATTCATTTTTATAATGAGAACAACTTCCAAGTAGTTGGTAGTTAGGAAAAGAGCAATGTAGAATAGGGAATCACATGATGCACCAAGTGAATGCTTGATTGATTATGATATTAAGTGCTCTCTTGATAGTATTCATTGACTTAAGGGTGGACAACTTTTATGGATATTTTTGGTCTCTATAGAGTAGTTCATTGTTCACTGATCAGTGAAGGCCAGTTTGGGACCATCATGTGGGGATGGTTGAGAAATGAAATTCATAATTTATGTCCTTTTGCTGACTTGTCTCAAATAGATCCTAGGGTGTGTTGTTTGAGGATGTGCAACATTTAATCTTAGGAGAGTTTGATTCGTTGGATATTTTTGTTTTCACAGACTATTTTGTATTGATTTTTGTACACTATTTGTTTATAATCATATTAATTTGTGCATGATTTATTCTCATTATTATGTGATACTTATTTGAATCAAATAAATGTAATTTTAATGTTTCCCAATGATTTATTATATTTTATAAGATTATGTTAAGATTTTATGAATTTCAAGTGATTTTATAAAAATCTACACAGCTCACTACTACTGACTTTGGAGTCAGTGGTACTGACACATGCTCAGTTTAGAAACAAAAAATAATCGATAAAGCTCGATGATACAAACTTTGTATGTTGAAACTACTGACAACATCACAACATTTTGATCAAGATATATCAAAGCAACTCGATACTATTGACACACGGTCGGTAGTACCGACAACTTGCCAGGTGGCCACAACAATTAAAGGAGTCGAAGGTACCAACACCTAATGGGTAGTACCGACACATCAAGATCAGCCAGATCTGAAGATGGAGTTTAATCCGATAATTGAGGATCTATTTTTCCCTAAGTAACTTCTATGACTTAGGGGAAGTGCGGCCAAACCTATCTATCTCGTTCTATTCCATCACACGATGACTGAGAGTAAGGAGAGGAGAAAGCAGAGAATACAACCATGCTTTGGACGGATTAGGCACTTCTGATGGAAAGATCTGCAACTCGAGGATAGTAGATTGGAACATTCGTCAGAGGGAATCATTCAGACCCGATTCTCTAGGGGGTTTCCTTAGATTTCTAATTTTCCTACACTTTTATTCTTCTCTCTATGTACTTGACCATGAAAATCATGCGAGGATAATCCACTTGTTCCTTAGGACCCGAGAGTAGCCATGTTATGCACTGTAATTAACTTTTATACATTAATATGCTATTTTATCTTAATTCATGGACATATTTTTATGGCAGTATCACAAATTATCTATTTTTGGCCATCTTAGGTAGTTTAGTAGACCATTAATTGCTTTGAGAGAGGGATTAAGGGTTGGAAAATTCATAGAAATACATGTTATATATCACCTTTTGAGAAAGGTGGTTTAGAAATATGAAGAGAATAACCCAGAGTTTTCAATAAAGCACCTAACTAATAACACAATCGATATGAGAGTGGGATTGGTATTAGATTAGGTAGTAAATTACGCCATGAGAGTGGGTAATTCTCACTACATGTGTCTTTGTCCAAGGGTAAGAGAAAAAATTGTTAATGTCTTGATGTTAGTTGCAATGTTAATTGTGGTGAAAATGTAATCCTATGCAATTCACTCCATTCAAAATCATAATTAGTAATCCTATATTTATTTTCTATAATTTAGATAATTAAACCCTCATTCAAGATTTTCTTTGGCCTAGCTGACTGCATTACAATTAGTAGTCTTTGGATTTACGTTTTCTTGAGTTCCACATTCGGGCCTCCTTAGGCCTATATATTTTTTTGAAGGCAACCTTTTATTTCATTCAATAATCACATCATTAGAAATACATTTTTGAATGAGATCAGGCAAGGAAGCTAGATCATGACTATAGAAGGAGTTTCCATATAAAGCTAACTTGGCCAACTCGTGCGCTACTCTATTACATGACCTACTAACATGCAAGAAAATAATAGAATCAAACTTGTGTGAAAGATGTATGATGTCTTCCATAATAAGTCCTAGATAATCATGCCAACTACCTGGATTTAAAATAGCTGAGATTAGTAACATGGAGTCTGACTCACAGCGTAGCTTGCGCCAACCACCTACCAAACCATGTTGCATCTCGGCCAACATAGCAAACGCTTCCCCCAGCTGCACCTCCCAATCAGATTTCTTCTTCATTCCTATAGCCTCCAACATGGTTCCTTTCTCATCACAAATGATAACTCGTAACCCCACGTTACCCTTAGAATTAAAAGTAGCGTCACAATTGATCTTAACTGTGTCCACTGCAGGGCAATACCATCTTTTGATACACTCTTACATAGTTGTCATTGAGTGTTGCTGGAACAACCTTTTCGTGCTCATGTAATCCTTCACATATGCCGATATGGACTGGATAAAGTGGATTATATTGCGTCCTCCTCCATTTAACAAACTACTATTCCTGAAGCTCCATATCCCCCAAAGAGCTGCCATTACTTCCGTGAACTCCTCTGTGGGAAGACAATCCTTCATGATCAACAACACTTGGCATTAGATGTGCAAATGGGTTTTTGATCCAGAATTTGCTCGCCTCCACACAGCTAAATATCATATGAAACACTATTTCCTTTTCCACCCGAAAAAGAGGATACATTCCATCTACAATGCAATGTTTATCGAATAGATGCCCCAGGGTGGCAAGTCCACCAGTACAGACACGCCACAGCTAGTGTGACAGTTTGGCGGGCCAGCCTGGATCCCAAACTAATGACAAGGTCATGTCATTGGTCGTGTTTCAGCTTAGAAGAAACACCATCTATCCCAGTAGACCCAACCAATATGCAGACTTAGTTGTAAACTGACCCTTTGGGGTCCGGCCACCAGAAAGGAATTTCTGCCGGGGAGATGATTACTGATTGGAGTATTAAATATCAAAGAACTAGTACCATTTGAGAATAACGAATTAACTTTTTCTCTATTCCATGTAGTACCAGATGTGTCAAGTAAATTGTTGACCCATGTAGCCTCCCCATGAACAGATTCCTCTTCGGTAGAAAGCAGTCTGTCATACTTGTATATACATCTATCATTCCAGACATTCACTTGGTCACCCTTGCCAATTCTCAACTTCACACCCTCCAATACCACCGCCTTGGCACCCCATATACTCCTCTAGGTAAAGCTCGGGTAATGTCTACGTGTTGCCTTAAGAATGGATGTTCAGGAAAAATATTTCGCTTTCAAAACTTTGTATGCTAGTGAATCTATCTTTGTCAATAACCTCCAAAATTGCTTTGCCAAAAGAGCTTGGTTAAAGGAATCTAAGTCCCAAAATCTCATGTCACCTCCTTTATTGGGTTTGCATAGATCCACCCAACATTTCCATGATATTTCTCTTTCTGAATCTTTGGCACCCCACCAGAACCTAGCAATAACACTTTGTATTTCATCAAGAAGACCAGATGGCAGCTGGAAGATACTCATCACATATGATGATATGGCTTGTGCAGTAGCTTTAATCAATATTTCTTTTCTTGGTTTCAACAGAAGTTTCTCTTTCCATCCTTATAATTTTTTCTAAATTCTCTCCTTAAAATTGAACACCTGCTTCTTGGATCTCCCAATCGCTGTAGGAAGTCTGAGATACTTGGCATGTTTGTCCACCTTTTTATATTAAGTAACTCTTTGAGTCCCTCTTTAATGTAAAAAGGTACCCCTTTGCTAAACACAACCTCAGTTTTGTTGAGATTTATCATCTCGCATGATGCCTGTTCGTACTGGCTAATAATATTAGCTAAAACCAGACATTCCTTTTTAGATGCTCTAGCAAATAAAATAATATCATCTGCAAAGAAGAGGCGAGAGATACACAGAGAATTTCTACTAGCTTTTATTCCATGGAGAGAATTAGTTTGACATGCATGTAAAAAAGTGGTAGAAAAATCTTCAACACATAAGATAAAGAGATAAGGGGAAAGAGAATCTCCCTGTCACAGTCCACGGGAAGGATTGGTCCTTTTGGTCTGATAACCATTAATGGCAAAAGCATGCTCCAGCATACTGACATACTCCATAATATTCTTCCTCCATTGAACTTGACGTGTATTTTACTACGCGCTAAAAACGCAAGTATACGCGTCGAGTAGTACAGGCCTTTGTGAGGCCCGAGTCGAACACATGGATACTCGGAATTGTCGGAGACTCCTACGAACTATTTGCGATCAACTAAACCGAATAACAAATTGGGGTTTGTTGTCAAAATTAAAAGAAAATAAAAATAAAACAAAGCAAACGATCGATTAAAGGTTAATTTAATCAATTCAAAAAGAAATCTTTAGGATTGCGGTTTCACCGCGGGTATTCATTGTATTAGATTTTATATAATGCCTCAATCTTCTCTCTCTATCCGGGTAGTGGCCTAAAAACAGAATTGCCCACTGTCGTGGTGCAATTCACTACTTAGGTTTAGGTCGGTTCCACCGTCGTAGTAACCTATCCCCTAAACTAAGTGTATTACGAACGATCTCTCAGTATCCACCATTAATTTTACACCACCTTGGTCAAGGGATTTATCGATTAATATAGGTTTCGTCTCTTTTCAGTCGTTAATCCTTCTTTTAAAGTGATTAAGGGCATTAAGTTATTATTATGGTGATCAAGTATAACAATATATGGAGAAAATGAAACTATACCACGGATTTAAGAGAGAAAATATGAATTACTATTATAAAACTGTCATACAATAAATTCCCGGGCTACTCCCGGTCCTAAAGATGGAGGGGATTAGCCTCGCATGTTCATCTTACACAAGTACATGGAAGAAATAGGAGAAATCATATGAAAAACGTGAATTGAAAAGGAAAACCCCTGAACGGAGAAGAACTGATCGATCCTTTGCGTAGAACACGTGCTTTCCCGCCTCTCGGTGGTGAAATCCGTCTTCGGCAGCGTCCGGATCGACTGGTATGAACTTCTGGCCTCCGTTCTCCTTTCTCTCGCTCCTCGGCACTTGTGCAATGGCTAATCAGCTCCCCCTTTCGTCTCGGCAGCCGTCATTAGGTATAAGTCCCTAATTAGGTCATTAATTAACTCCAGCCATCCGATTGAGATCATTAGAAAGCAAACTCATATCCTACGGCGTCGATACCATCGACGCGAGTCGATGGTATCGACCCGCTACAGTAGCGGCTGGCTGCAAACCCTTCCTTTGTCGCGCCCGACATCATCTCGATACCATCGACTCGGGTCAATGGTATCGACTTCCTTTTGGCGTCGGTTTTGACATTTTGCGACGCTGTAGCCTCCGTGCGTCGATGGTATCGACTTGGTGTCGATACTATCGACTGCTTCTTCGCCAGCAACCTGAAGGTGTCTCGATACCATCGACATCAATGTCGATGGTATCGACTCTTTGCTGCTCCTTTCGGCTGACAACCTATGACCATGTCGATGGTGTCGACTTCCGTCGATGGTATCGACGGAAGCAAATACTCGTTTTTCCTGAAATTCAAAGACAAGATCACATAAATCCACACAAATAATAATAATGTGATAATTAATGCTCAAAACAATGAAATAAAGGGAATTTGACATAAAATAATGGCAAAGACCAAAATGGATGAATTATGCGATATTAACCATAGAACTGACTAATAAAAGCACAAAACACATATCAAACATGTCTATAAATGCAACTCAAAATCATTGCATCAAACTCCCCTAAGCTTGAACTTTGCTCGCCCTCGAGCAACTCATCCTTAGAATAGAATTGCAAATGTCAACTGAAAAACAACACACCAACCCAACATCCCATATGACTCCCACTGAACATTCACAAACCGGCCTTCTCTAACCACAGAACGGTAATTACCCTAAAGGCGACAGTAATCATCAATAAAAGAAATTGACCTCCAAACCAATGAACACTATCACATAAGGCAGTTAACATAATAAAATTCGCCGGTTCATACTTGGTGCATCTTGTGATCGCCTATACTACGTTGCTCGCCCTAACTACCATCTACATGGAAGCAGTTCTCCTGATATTCATTAGTAAGGAGAAATTCACGGTGGCCTACCAATCCGAGCAACGGGTAGATGAAAATGGGTGGCTCATGGAAGAAAATGGAAGTATTGTACAGTTTCAAAATGCATAATACAAAAATGTCCTATATGATGCAAGTGCACATGAGAAATGCCCTAATGCCTAAAATTGGGTAGAATGATGCATGCACTAACCATCCATCTCAAAATGAGATGGATATCTAGTTAATCTACATCATGTACTCAATTATTCTTTAAATGCAACTAATATCATGTTCCTTTCTCCTTCTTATTTCACTTTCTTCTAAATTCTTTTTCTTTTCTTTTTTTTTCTATTACAGAATTTCAGATTTTTTTTCAGCCCACATATCCATAATTTCTTAAAGATAATTTTGTGGGGCTATTTTCTTCATACTCAGAATTTTTTTTTACTATTTAGAAGGTATGGAACAATTAATTCACCATTGGGGAAAATTTGAGATACATGATATACTTTATGCATGAAAATCATGAATGCAACTACATGGCATGCACCTAAAGGTAATGTGCCTGAATCACTATATTTTTTCTTTTTATGCAAACATATGGAAAATACCAATACAAGTCCTATCTAAATGCTATGCACACAAAAAGGAATTAAAACTGCACTTTACTTCCAATTCTTAGGTGGATTATAGGAAAAATGAAATGAAGTGGAACGATCACAAGACTAGATGAATGAACCTTAGAAAGATATTATGTGTCCCTCCTTACTAACCTATGTAGTAGTTTAGAGGGTTCTCTCTCTTACATCCAATTAAGGTCTCATTACCATTTGGTTAGGTTAGGCTAAAACAACCATTTCTGGCCACTTTCATGAATCATAAGGAGGTACAGGTATGAAACGTTGTTTTAAAGTTGACATAACCAATCATTTTCATAGGATGTGTGCCCAAGGTCAAAACAAAACAAGCTATCCAAAGACACAAAAATTTTCAAATTTCCCTTAAATTTCCCATGTACTAACAACAAGATGACACAACTTTTATGACATCCACAATTTACACTAGATAGCTTGTGGACCCTACAAAAACTAAAATTGCAAGAAAACAAATAACAAGAGAACAAAAGCAATGATGTTAAAGACTAAAAACAATAAAAGATAAAGATGTTCCAACTACCCCCCTAAGCTTGAATTCGACTATGGCCTCATAGTCAAAAACAAACTTAAAGATTGGAACAGGGATACCCGATCACTCTTGTGGAGGTGGAGGCGGGTATTGCGGCGCCGTGGATGTTGAAGACGGGTATTGCCCCTGGAAAGTCGGATCATACTGGGGCATTGGTGGAGGCTGTTGATACCCTCCAAAATAGCCCTGACTCCAGTAGTTGTCATAGAATGGCTACTGCTGCTGCTCCATCCTGTGCAACCTATCGTGGATATTCTCTTGATTAGCGAAAAGAAGGCGCTCATTCTCGAAGATCGCCTGCTGGTTGACAAAAAGCCGGTTGGTAGTATCTTGAATACCGGCGTACGCAACGGTGTGGTTGTGTTGCGTCTGCTGAATATCTTGGAGCATGTTGTACATGCCCTGCATAGAATAAACATCCTCGCTCTGCTGCGAAGGCTGCGGTGGTGGAGCCTGATGCGGAGAAGAGGATGATGCTCCTGGATGCATCCTAGGACGCTTCTGGGGTGCTACTCGTGCTCGAAGAGGTGTAAATGCCTCATCCTCCTCTTCCGCTGCCTCGTCGTCATCGCCACCGTTGTTGCCGCCTTCTTCATCATCAAAGTTGATGGCTATGATCGGCCATCTGAAATGCTGCGCGCCGTCGATGTTGAAGACGGGGTCGGGTAGAGAACACTCCTGATATGCTTGATTTACGTGGCAGTGTGCGAACGCCACGCCATCTCAGAGAAGAATGAGATTGGATCGGTGTAAATGTTGCAAGTTCACCTTGCTCTTAGTAGAAAGAGGAGTCAGCTGATCGAGATTCAAGCCCAAGTAGAGGGCTACCTTGGTGACAAGCCCCCCAAAATGAATCGGGGCTTTTCTCGTGCTCCTCTTCACCGCCAATACTCGTTGTAGAAAGAATGCACCCCAGTTGCATTCTTGGCGCTTCAGGAGCTGATATAAGAAGAAAAGATCCGTCTCTTGAAATTTTCTTAGTGCCAGATCACTTCGAGCAAAGATGGTGGAACTCAACATCCGGTGCAATACCTGAACAAACGGGTGCTCGAAGTCCGCTACCGCAGCGTTGTGGTAGCTCACTGACCTCCCTTGTGGCACCGTCACCAACTCGGAGAAGAGAGCGTCGTAGTTGGTGCGGTTATCCGGCCACCGGTGGTCGTACGGAGAATGATTCCAATTGAAGATCCTGTTGAATTGGCGAAGCGTGAGGGTATAGTCACGGTTGTACATCCGGAAAGACACCCGACCCTTTATCCATTCACGGTCGGTGGCGACGATGTCGTTGGGCACAACGCAGACGTCAAGTGACGCCATGAACTCTGCCACCAACTCTTTGTAGGTTGGCCACTCGCCGAAAAATGGTTGGCCATCAGCATGGTACTGTAACTCATTGGGCCTCCTGCTTGTACGTTTCGCCTGCCCCTGCAGAACATAGGCCAAATTGGCCTTGAATCCGAGGTCTCGGATCATTTCCCGGTCCACATACCGGGTGGGTTCGATCTTCCTTTTTAAGATCTCCTCATAGATCTTTTTCACCTCTCTGGAAGGATGTATCATGTGCGGCCGTGCAAGTGACCCGGGAGGAGATGGCACAAACTCCGGGATCTCCTCCGGGTCCGCACGTGAAGAAGATGCTCCAGCGACGTGAACCATGTTGGCGACGAGAAAGGGATTAGAAAAGAGAGCTCGGTGCAGAATGGAGATATGAATCTCCGCTCGGTGACGATCATCGCTCGGTGATGCTGGTCTTCGCTCTTGGATGGCTTGGGGAAGTGCTCGGCGTAAAGGGAGGAGATCACTCTGAAGGTGTGACGTCAAATGACGTAATGATTCTCCTTAAATAGACTTGGCCGGAGCTACTGTTGGCCCGTTGATAACATCGACGCGAGTCGATGGTATCGACTTTGGTCGATGCTATCCGCCCCTCACTGGTATCGACAGTCGTCGATGGCTGGATCTTGAAACCCGGATCGCTGACGTGTCGATACCATCGACATGGGTCAATGGTATCGACACTGCACCCAGATCGATGACGTGGACGCCGCGATCGCCGTCGATTTCTTTGCGCAGATCGGTGACATGGATGGTCGATACCATCGACAGGTGTCGATAGTATTGACTTGGCTTCATTGCGACACCACCACTTTGCATTTCAACCTGTAACCATGTCAATACCATCGACGAGGCCGTCGATGGTATCGATTTGACTGAGACAAATCGGTCCGCACTTCTCCAGAAATCTCGATGGTATCGACTCCTATGTCGATATTATCGACTTTTCCTTCTCGACCACCTGTAGGTATGTTGATACCATCGACGAGGCCGTCGATGGTATCGACTCAGAACAAAATATGTAGTCGTCAACCTGTACCCTTGTCGATACCATCGACCAGTGTGTCGATGGTATCGACTCTGCCTCAGCCTGCACAATGAACAAACGGATCAAGGTATCTTCTTTACACTAAAAATTGAACGAAACTAAAGCAACCTACGATTAGAAATACTCTATCCTAATGTACCGATGGTTGGGTTGCCTCCCAACAAGCGCCCTTATTTAACGTCTTAGGCTAGACGGTATGAAGCTCATCATCTTTTCACTTTGGGAACTGCACTTAGAGGATCATGTGGTAACTTGAATTCAACTCGATCTCCTCCAATTCCCAAGGACAATGTACCTCTCCCTAAGGCAGTCACGACGTCCGCCGTTGCTTGAAACGGTCTTCCTAGAAGAATTTCACAGCTTTGGAGCGGTGGCATATCAATGACAACAAAATCCACCGGGAATATGAATCTATCCACTTTGACGAGAACATCCTCACACACTCCATATGGTCTCACGATAGACCCATTCGCTAATTCAATTGTTGCGGCCGACTTCTTTATCTCTTTTAACCCAAGTTTCTGAAATGTCGCCAGAGGCATGAGATTTATGCTGGCGCCACCATGAGATTTATCCGCCTCTTCTTATTGATGATTTCCTTGATGAACCTCCCATAGGCGGGCACCTTCTCGATCATCTCCACTATGGAATATTGATGTGGAGTTTTCGGAATATTTCCAAGAATTTCCTAAAATGACGATGCTCTTTCTTTGACTTCGGATTGACCAGATTTGACACATCTGTTGCATCAACACGCCTGTGAGGTGGCACATATGAGTTTTTCGGGGTCAACTCCCCTAAGCTTGCTTCAATCACTCCCTCTGACGTGGGCTTTGGCGAGACATCATCAACAGTAATAGCTTGTTGTGGTTCCTCTCTCGCATTAGATATTGCCACACGTGCACAAACAACCTTCAATTGTTCTTCTTGCCTAGATGGAGATGCAATATTCATAACTCGTTGTGATTTTCTGAAGAACGGGTTTCCGCCCGGCAATCCATAGTAAGTGCGTGGATACGGTATCACCGGTGTCGCATGCGTATTAAAATTTATTTTTCTTTCCTCTTTAGCTTCTTGCACCTGAGATTCCTCCTCATTGCTTACCACAGACATATACTTGACTTGATGGTGTGCTTGGGCGATGTTTGCATTCTCGGCCGGGTTCTATTGATTGGCGTGCTTGATGGCCGCCACTTCACTGGAAATCTGTGCCACGGTGGTTTCTAATGCCCGCATTTGTGCTCCATGGCTTTGTAGTGTCTGTCCAAACTTGGTTAGAATATCACCTTGAGATTGCAATTGCTTACCAAACATGGCCATCATCTCCTGGTTCTGTTGTACCATTTGACTCAGTAGTTCGGTGTTCTTATCCTCAGCTCTAGGCTGTGGCTTGGCATCCGGATCCTGCAGAAAGTTATTCGGATCCTTCCATGAGAATTTTTTATCCTTCCTCCATGCGTAGTCATTGTTTCTGTAACCCTGTTGTTGCATGAATTTCACTTGGGCTTCCTCATCCTCAGATGCATCTTCCTTAGATAGCAGCTTCTTGGCTAGAAGATCTAACTTATCGTTCAGCTCCTTAACTACTCTGGATTCGCCAGCAGCTCTGACCTGCTCCACAGCACCTCTGTCACCCCATGACTGTTTCCTCACCATGTTCTTTAATATCTCCCAACATCTGGTATCTGTATTATTCAGAAAGAATCCTGACCCAGCTGAATCCAGATTACTCCTATCATGCTCGGAGAGAGCAAAATAGAAGATTTTCACTTGCGTCTCTTTGTCCAGCCCGTGATGTGGACACCTCCTCAGCATAACCTGAAATCGCTCCCAGGTCTCAGAATATGTTTCACCGGCCTGTTGGGTGAAATTGTGAATCTTCCGAATCATGTCGTTAGTCTTCTCAGGAGGGAAGAACCTCTCAAAGAAGACTTACACCATATGATCCCAGGATTCCACAAATTCGTCATCTAAATTATGTAGCCATTCTCGTGCAATTCCCGCTAGAGAACTCGGGAAGAGCTTCAAGGAAAGTGCAGTCTGTGGAAATCGGTCAATTTTCACCATATCGCAGTTCTCCACGAATTGACTCAGGTGCGCAACGGGATCCTCATTTTTCAAACCATGAAATGCATTGGACTTAACCAAATTAATTAGAGCTGGATCAATCTTGTACGTTGGTATATTGATTGCTTGCTTCTTTATCGGCCCTTTAGAGGCAGATGCGGAAGAAGCTTTGATCTTCGCCCATATTGTTGGTTCTTCGGCCATCTCTTCGTGTTAGGATTCGGAATCCTCCTCTTCTTGTTGCTCTTGCCCTTGATAATCCTCGTCTTCAGGTCTCGGAAATGGAACTTCGGGTGCACGTTCCGCGTAGTTAGTACTACGCGTCTGCACCATGCAACGTACCTGAAATAGGATGACGAGTATAATAATTATTGCACAATGTAAAAATATTTGAAATTGAATGAAAATTAAAAAGAAATTTGTGGCCTAGAGTGGCCGCTCGTAGCACTCGAAGTGCCAACAATTAGCCGTATCCCCAGCAACGACGCCAAAAACGTGATGTGTATTTTACTACGTGCTAAAAATGCAAGTATACGCGTCGATTAGTACAGGCCTTTGTGAGGCCCGAGTCGAACACAGGGATACTCGGAATTGTCGGAGACTCCTACTAACTATTTGCGATCAGCTAAACCGAATAACAAATTGGGGTTTGTTGTCAAAATTAAAAGAAAATAAAAATTAAACAAAGCAAACAATCGATTAAAGGTTAATTTAATCAATTCAAAAAGGAATCTTTAGGATTGTGGTTTCACCGCGGGTATTCATTGTATTAGATTTTATATAATGCCTCAATCTTCTCTCTCTATCCGGGTAGTGGCTTGAAAACAGAATTGCCCACTGTCGTGGTGCAATTCACTACTTAGGTTTAGGTCGGTTCCACCGTCGTAGTAACCTATCCCCTAAACTAAGTGCATTACGAACGATCTCTCAGTATCCACCATTAATTTTACACCACCTTGGTCAAGGGATTTATCGATTAATGTAGGTTTCGTCTCTTTTCATCCGTTAATCCTTCTTTCAAAGTGATTAAGGGCATTAAGTTATTATTATGGTGATCAAGCATAACAATATATGGAGAAAACGAAACTATACCACGGATTTAAGAGAGAAAATATGAATTACTATTATAAAATTGTCATACAATGAATTCCCGGGCTACTCCCGGTCCTAAAGATGGAGGGGATTAGCCCCGCATGTTCATCTTACACAAGTACATGGAAGAAATAGGAGAAATCATATGAAAAACGTGAATTGAAAAGGAAAACCCCTGAACGGAGAAGAACCGATCGATCCTTTGCGTAGAACATGTGCTTTCCCGCCTCTCGGTGGTGAAATCTGTCTTCGGCAGCGTCCGGATCGACTGGTATGAACTTCTGGCCTCCGTTCTCCTTTCTCTCGCTCCTCGACACTTGTGCAATGGCTAATCAGCTCCCCCTTTCGTCTCGGCGGCCGTCATTAGGTATAAGTCCCTAATTAGGTCGTTAATTAACTCCAGCCATCTGATTGAGATCATTAGAAAGCAAACTCATATCCTACGGCGTCGATACCATCGACGCGAGTCGATGGTATCGACCCGCTACAGTAGCGGCTGGCTACAAACCCTTCCTTTGTCGCGCCCGACATCATCTCGATACCATCGACTCGGGTCGATGGTATCGACTTCCTTTTGGCGTTGGTTTTGTCATTTTGCAACGTTGTAGCCTCCGTGCGTCGATGGTATCGACTTGGTGTCGATACTATCGACTGCTTCTTCGCCAGCAACCTGAAGGTGTCTCGATACCATCGACATCAATGTCGATGGTATCGACTCTTTGCTGCTCCTTTCGGCTGACAACCTATGACCATGTCGATGGTATCGACTTCCGTCGATGGTATCGATGGAAGCAAATACTCGTTTTTCCTGAAATTCAAAGACAAGATCACATAAATCCACACAAATAATAATAATGTGATAATTAATGCTCAAAACAATGAAATAAAGGTAATTTGACATAAAATAATGGCAAAGACCAAAATGGATGAATTATGCGATATTAACCATAGAAATGACTAATAAAAGCACAAAACACATATCAAACAGGTCTATAAATGCGACTCAAAATCATTGCATCAGAACCCCAAACCCCATCTTCTATTGGACAAAATCCAGAAAACTCCACTCCACCCTATCATATGCTTTAGCCATATCTAGCTTAAGAGAAAGATACCCCTCTTTGTTCTTCATTTCATTATTCATCTTGCGAAATAAATCGTAGGCAATGAGAACATTGTCTGTGATCATACATCCCAGGATGAAAGCACTTTGATTTATTGATACAACCTTATCCAAGAGAGGCTTCAACCTATTTGCAAGAACTTTGGAGGCAAGTTTATATATGACATTGCACAAAATATTAGGCCAAAAGTTTGTCAGTTCTTTGGCATTTGTAACCTTTGGTATGAGGACTACTAGAGTAGAATTGACAGTTTCTATACTCCATCTCCCTTTCCACCACCCCTTTATGTAGCTTGCAATATCCTTGCTAACAGTATGCCAATTTGTTTTATAAAAGATAGGCTTCATACCATATGGGGTTGGTGCTTTGTTTGGATGCATCCATTTTAAGGCAGTAAAAATTTCCTCATATGATATGTCCTTTTCCAAGAATTCTATATAATGATCAATGAATTTGTTTTGATTCGATATCCACATATGTCTAATCCCAGCAACAAAAATAAGAACTCCAAACAATAACTAATACCAATTAAACCCTCAAAAACATGCATATACTCAATAATATTCGACTCTAAACTTCCATTATAGGAATAATCATTTAACCATTTAACAAGTCTTGACACTTGGACGGATCTACGACATAGGGCACTACATTATTAGGGTTTCACTTAATTAGTTAATACCAATTGGGTGTGTTAAGGCTGCATCAATCAAGTTACATACAAACCCTAAAAGAGTACTACAAAAACATGGTATATTGCAACTTTAGAAGATATAAATGTATGAAATATAATTCTTATCACATCGTCACAAGATACCAATCCTTGTTACATCATGAAGAGGATCATACCTCCATAAGGGATCAACCATACCCAAGGGTCATTAATACAATCACATCATTCCTGGTAAGAACATCATTATCTTTCCATGCCTTACCAAGGCTCATCTAACCATCACTGTACATGTGAAATATAAGTTCTTCATAACCTTGTTCATATGGATACATATTAGGGTTAGAATAACTTTGAGAGAGAGTATTACTCATCATATCTAGCGTATAGGGAAGCTAAGTATGATTACTCATCATCACGTACTTTTATTAGGGTTAGATTCATCAAGATAAGTTGAATTAGAGTTATAAAACAATATTCAAGGATAAACCCTAATTCTTAGCATTTTTGTAAGATCATGAAAGCATAAGGTCAAAGATAACCATATGATTACATACAACCAAACTCTTGACATGTACACATAGGATCAAAAGAATCCATCGATCATACAATTTGAAATTTCATCAATCATGAAGTTAGACCCTTGATGACCATAGAGTCAAAAATCTTGGCGACCACCTGGGTTAGGTAATTTTTGGCAACCTCTTGGGTTAGGTAACTTTGGTGACCTCTAGGATTAGGTAACTTCATTGATTGCTAGGGTTAGAACCCTTCATCAACCTATAGGGTTAGAACCCTTGATTGACTGCTAGGGTTAGAACCCTTGATCGACCACTAGGGTTACAACCCTAGGAGCACCATAGCTTAAAAATCTTAGCAACCAATCGATACATGAAAACTACACATATAAAACACAAGTGTACATATTTAGTAATATCGGCCTAAGGAACTAGTACTGGCACCGATAGAAGGATGCATACTGATGCACAAGAGCAAGGGTCAATGAGATGCATGACAGGGACAAAAATACTGCCTATTTTCATCATAAGGTGTCTCAAAGAAAGAAGATAAATTACATTGAAGGGCTAAAAGATGACCAAGGAGTATGGCGGAGTGAGAAGAGCGAGATTGAAAGAGTGGTGCTTAATTTCTGTAATGAGTTATTTAAAACCAGTCACCCATCAAATTTTGAAACAACCACAAAAGGGATGGAAAGAATCATTGATACTGACATGAATATGTACGTGGTCATACCTAAGCAGGAGAACGGTCGATGCCATATCTCAGATGATTTTGATTTAATATATGTGATGTTCTTGAGGACAGATGCAGTTGTACCCCAGATGTTAGGGTTTGTTTACTCTGGTTACTAGTGTCGTTATCTATATACCAAGGGTGGACTAGGCTATTTTGTAGGTAGGCTTATTATGTTGATGCAGCTGACTCGTACAAAATGAGGGCGGATGAGATGTTAGGATTCTGACTCTCCTAGATCTTATACAAAATTTGCTCTGACTTAGTAGTTGTCAGTTGGAGTCTTAGTGGTATACCTCAAACTCCCCATATCTTAATAAAAGACATTATCTAGTTGTATAGCTTATTTGTTTAGGGCTAAACAAGATTCACATTGGTTAATAACCCTTGCCTTGTTTCTTACACTGCTTAGTTGTTATATAGTACAGTAGGATAAGTAAACTATTTAGTAAATGATAATCTGATCTATTCCTTAATCTGCTTGTTAATCATATCTATTTCTATGGCTATCTATTTAACATACTCAATCTCTTTAATCTTCTTAAACTATTTAATAATACAACATGTTGTAATCAATAACTATTGTTGGGAGTTATATCTCTCGCTGGGATGTTGGTCTCACCTCGTGGGTCACCACATCTTTGTAGGTGGTCATCAGTGACGTCATTAGGATTGTGGTCGTGCGGAGGAGCAGCCTGAAGAGAAGTAGGAGCAGAAGGTTCACCAGTAGTTAGTGTGTCCTAAAGTCATCTATGTACTCTCAGATCTAGGCAGGGGATGCTTTGTAGATGATATGTATATCAAATCAAGTTTTTGGTGGTGTTTCAATGTTTGTATATGGCATTTTTATGTGAAACAAATGCATTTGTATATAGGTTGTAGCTAAGTCCACTGGACATACACATATATACTTGATATGGTATGTGTTGATATGCAAGTTGTTGGGCCTTTATGTAAATATTTCTAAACATGGTAGAAATATTTAAATAGGTCTTAATTTACTATATTTTTTTATTATGTGGTTCATTAATAGTTGATTGTGTGTTTTTTTGAGTAATCTTGTTTAGCATGACTGGGCGTCATAACTTTGTTGGTATCAAATATTTAGGTTTGCTGAGTCTACTGGGACATAGGACTTAGGTTTGTGTCTATTCTTACGTCATCTGACATATCTAATCATAGCTTATGCTCATGCAGATATGTACGGAGAATGTGAAGAGAATGTAGAGAGTAGCTATGTCACGCCAAGAGGTGGCGTTAGGAGGACAACACAGGATGGAAGAGTTCCAGTGATGGGGCCAAAATAGCCCGTGATGCCTCAGTTCAACCCTACAACCATGGCAAATCCTATTTTCCAGTCCATCTTTGGGCAACTTATGGCAACAATTATCCACTTAGTGGATAGGGTGCCCATACCTCAAGCTAGGGTAGTCATCCCTAATATGGAATCTCAGGGTTCTGGGAATACGTTCTAGAGGTGGAAACATGTGAGGGAGATCGAGTACATAGGTACAACAGACCTAGATGTCACTGACTTGTGGTTGATTGAGCTTGAGAAGGTGTTTAAGATCTTGAACATCTCGAAAGAGGACAAGGTGAAGCATATTGTTTATCTGTTGGAGGGTAGTGTTGGCCATGGGTGGTTCATAGAAGAGGAGAAGAGACCAGGAGTTGTTGTAAGTTGGGTAGAGTTTCGGCAGGAGTGTGTGAACCCTTACTTCCCATAAACATATCTGGATGAGAAGACAGTGCAGTTTGAGAAGTTGTGTCTGGTTTTGATGGCCATCAACGAGTATGAGGTGAAATTTATGGAGCTTTTGAGGTTCTATCCTCACATGTCATCGATTGAGAAGGAGAGGATTCAGAGGTTTGAGAATGGAATTGTCTACATCAATGTCTTCTTTAGAGAACAAAGAATGATTATCTACCTTTGTGGAGTCCATGAGGTGGATTGAGAGGTTTGCCATAGAGAAGTGTGAATCCATATGGTGGTTTTAAGAAGGCAAGGTTCTTATCACCATAGTCACAAAAGAGATCCACTTTCTTTGAACAAGGATCAGAAGTACCGTCACAGTGGTCCCCTAGCAATGGCAGAGGTCATAACTTTCTGCCAACAGGAGCACGTAGTGCAACATCTCTGTCAGTGATAGGGTTGTCTAGGTTGCCGTATGATTCAAATACTTGTCACAAGTGTGGAAAAATAGGGCATATAAGGTGGACGTGTCGTCTGAAAGATGAAGAAGTACACAACAGTTGAGGCAGAGTCAGCAAGGTTCCTAGCAGCACCAATAAAGTAGTGGTGGTGGTAGAGGATGCGATCAGGTGTTGCAGGAAGGATCTTCTAGGCCAACTGGTAGGGGTTGTATGTGATAACAGGCGATGGCTAGATTCTATGTTATGAGTCAGTCAGAGGGAGTGGTCACTCCATGGGTCATGACAGGTCAGATGGAACTTTTTTATTCTGACTTATCTGCTTCTTGTTTCATATGTGTTATGGTTGACCCAGGTGAGACACACTCTTTTATCACCATAGAGGTGATAAGTATTTGTTATATGTCTATATGTAGTAGATTTGATATCCTTTTCTAGAACCCCTTTAGTTGGTTCCGTTGAGTTGTGAGAGGTGTGGCCAACTTGTGTTCTCTCTTTCTCTGGATGCAACATTCAAGTGCATTTGATGCCACTTGATATGCATGGATTTGATGTGATCCTAGGGATGGATACCTTGGAGAAGTACAAGGTTGTTTTGGATTGTAGTTCCAAGTTGGTGATGTTATATGATGGAGATGTTTCATGGGTCTTCCAAAGAGGTAAGAAGATTCTTCCTACATGTTCAGTGTCAGATATGACAGTGGAGAGGTTGTTGAGATAAGGGTGTGAGGCTTTCTTAGCACATGTTGGTGATACCATGAGGAGGAGTCCTAGTATCTATGAGGTACCTGTAGTGTGAGACTTTGAGGATGTCTTTCCTAAAGAGTTTCATGGTGTTCCCCCTCCTACAGAGATTGATTTTGAAATAAATTTCATTCTTGTAACATCAGTGTAGTCACCCTACAGGATGGCACCAACAGATATGTAGGAGTTGAAGAAACAGTTGCAGGAGTTGTTGGATAAGGGTTTCATTAGATTGAGCACTTCCCCTTGTGTGCACTGATGTTATTTGTGAAGAAGAATGATGGTTCTATGAGGATTTGTATAGATTATTGGTAGCTAAACAAGGTTACACTTTTAAGAACAAAAACCTTTTATTGAGGATTGATGATTTGTTTGATAAATGAAGAGGTGCTATAGTGTTCTCCAAGATAGATATGAGATAAAGATATCACGAGCTAAGAATCAAGGCAAATGACATACCTAAGACTACTTTCAGGAGTAGATATGGTCACTATGAGTATGTGGTTATGCCGTTTGGGTTAACAAATGTGTCGAAAACATTCATGGATCTGATGAATGGGGTGTTTAGACTATGTCTGGATTGGTTCGTGGTTCTTTTCATAGATGATATCTTGATATGCTCCAGAGATAGACGGTAGCATGACCAACATCTTCACCAGGCATTGACGTTGTTGAGGAAGCATTGTCTATATGCCAACTTCAACAAGTGTGAGTTATGGTTGTCAGAGGTGTCTTTTCTTGGTCACATCATATCAGCTAAGGATGTTTGTGTAGACCCAAAGAAGGTTGAGTCTGTGTTGGAGTGGGAGCAACCCAAGACACCGACTAAGGTCTAAAGTTTTCTAGGTTTGGCTAGTTACTATGGGAGATTCATCAAGAAATTCAGTGTTGTAGCGTTACTGCTAACCAAGTTGACCAAGAAAGGTGTTCCTTTTGTCTGGGATGAAAAGTGTCAGTGGTCTTTCTAGCCGTTGAAGAACAAGTTGATCAACGCTCCAGTGTTGGTGCTGCCAGAGCAAGGGAAAGGCTACGTCATCTTTTTTTATGCTTCGATGAATGATTTGGGATGTGTGCTGATGTAGGACAGGAGCATGATTTCTTTTGCTTTGTGACAGTTTAAGAAACACAAGGAGAATTACCTAGAGACATGATCTGGAGCTTGAAGTAGGTGGTTCATGCCTTGAAGATTTGGAGGCACTATCTATATGGAGAGAAGTGTCAAATCTTCACCGACCACAAGAACCTTTAGTATATATCCTCGAAGTAGGAGCTGAAGATGTTGCAGAGAAGATGTATGGAGTTAATAAAGGTCTATGACTACACGATAGACTACCATCTAGGGAAGGTGAATGTGATGGTTGATGCATTGAGTAGGAAGTCATCTTTGTCATAATTTTTGGTGTCACAAGAGGGATATGTTAGTGTTGATTTTCCAAATGAATGTACAGTTGGAAGTATCTCTGTTGGAAGAGTTGTTAGCACAGTTGCAGGTAAAGCCTATCTTAATACAACAAATAAGAGATGCTCAGAAGAGTGATGTCATGATAAGAATATCAGGTTAGAGTTTGGAAGTAGGAAGTATGATGGCTTCCATGAGATGAATGATTGGACCGTTTATTTTTACAATAGGATAGTGGTTCCATATGTTGATGGCCTGAGGAAGATGGTTCTTATGGAGTTTCATTCCTCAATGTACGCGATGCACACTGGAAGTACCAAGATGTACCACAATTTAAAGGATTTCTATTGGTGGCCAGGGCTGAAGCATGATGTGGTAGAGTTTGCTGCTAAATGTCTAGTTTGTCATCAGGTCAAGGTAGAGCATCAGAAGCTTGCAGGAACTTTGCAACCCTTACTGATACCGCAATAGAAATGGTATCATATTACCATAGACTTTGTGATTGGTCTTCCTATGATAGCCAAAGGTCATGATTCCATTTTGGTGATAGTTGATAGGTTGACCAAGTCAGATCACTTCCTTCCAATCAAGATGATGTATATAGTAGAGAAGTTGGCATAGATATATGTTGATGAGATAGTTCGTCTGCATGGTATCCCAATTACCATAGTATCTGATAGTGGCCCAAAGTTTATGAGTTGGTTTTGGGAGTGCCTGCATGCAGCTATGGGGACACAATTGAGGTTTAGAACAACTTTTCACCGACAGACAGATGGTCAGTCAGAAAGGACCATTCAGACTCAGGAGGATCTTTTGAGGGCATGTATTCTATAGTTTCTTGGTAGTTGGAATGTACATATGATATTGATATAGTTATCCTACAACAACATTTATCAAAGAAGTATATACATGTAAAATGAAGCTTTATATGGGAGACGTTTCCAGTCACCCCTATGTGGTATGAGATAGGTGAGTATCAGATTTTGTGTCCTAAGCTAGTACAACAAACTATATAAAAGATCAAGGTGATACAACATCAATTGAAGGCAGTCTAGGATAGACAGAAGTCTTATGCTGATTACCACCATAGACTGTTGGAGTTCCAAGTTGAAGACCTTGTGTACCTTAAGGTTTCCCCTTACAAGGGTGTGTTGAGTTTTGGTAAGAAGGGTAAGTTGGCTCTGAGGTATATGGGACCATACCCTATTTTTGCACAAGTTGAAAAGGTGGCATACAAGTTGGAGTTACCACCAGAGTTGCATAGTTTGCATAATGTCTTCTATTTTTCCATGTTGAGGAAGTGTCACCCTTATATAAAACAAACATTACAGCCAGTGGAGGTTGAATTAAAGGAAGCCATGCCATAAGTTGAGGGTCTTGTGTTGATCTTAGATAGGAGATTAAAGAAGTTGAAGAAGAAGGATACATTCTTAGTGAAGGTGTTGTGGCATAACTGAGGTGTGTAGGAGTCTATGCGGAGGTTAGAGAATGAGGAAGTACATGCCTTTGTTTGCACATGACTTTGGGGGGAAAATCCTTGTTAGTGGTTTATGATTGTAAGACCCCTTGCCTTGATTTTTGTTTAAACATGCTTTCTTATCACAATTAGATTCCAAAAACCTTAAATAATCCCTAAGATGTGCTTTGATATCGTGTGAAAAAACTTAGGTTTCATTTTTGGTCCAGTTTGGACACTATTTGAGCAAGTTATGCATTTATATACTTATTTTGGGCTTTTATCCAATTTACCCATATCTAGGGTTCTTCTTGCAATTTGTAACATGATTGTTGTGCCTCACATGTTTTCATATCATGTTGTATATAGTTGTGCTTTGGGTCACCTTGTTATACTTTGGTTTGAGTTGTGACATCTAGCTTTGTGTTGAGATTAGGGTTTGCTCGCTAGGATGCCCTAACTCAATGGTTGACCTTGAGCATTGAGCCACCCAGTGTTGGCGATCGCCAAGGTTTTATGTGAACTCTTGTGTTGAGCGACACCAAGGTTTTATATGTCCACCTAGTGTTGGCGTTTGATGAGTTTTCCTATACCTCTTGGTCACCAAAATTCCTAGGGTTGGCGATCGATTGGTTTTTTGACCATCTGGGTCGCCAAGATTCTTGGCGGTCGATGAGGTTTCTTGAATCCTCTTATTCGCCAAGAATGAGGTCCATATTGGTCACCAATGTATTGTGTGGTCATCTTAGTTTCATGGAAGAGATGTTTGGACCTTGGATACATGGCATGCATGGCTAGACACCTCTCCTTTCCTTTCTCTCTCACCCTAAGTCGTATATACCTCCCTCCTTGCATGCAATGAGTTCTTAGACACCTACCTTTCTCTTTCTTATCCCTTGTTCTTGGATCTCATCCCTCTTTCTTGGTGGATAAGGAGCAAAGGTATAAGAAGGTGGCAGATCTTGCTTGCATGTGCACCTAGGGCTTGCATCCACCCTTATTGAGACCATTTGGTGCTTCCTTGCTTTACTTCTTGGTCTTAGTAAGTGTAATATCCTTCTTTTCCTTCATTTTTCTTGCTTTCCTACCTTTCCCTCTCTTCTTTTTGGTCAAATCCATGGTGGAGCTTGAACTAGTGGTTGAGGAATACCTCTTTCTTTCTTCCTTAACCTAGGGTTTGCTTCCTTTTTAGATAAGGAGTTAGCTTGGCCGAGTAGAGTGCTCAAGTAAGAGTTTATACCTGCTTCCTCAAGCTAGCTTACTATTTGGAGCTTCATCTTCATCTTTTAGGAAATTTATAAAACTTTCTCCATGATTATTTCTTACTCTTATCTTGCATGTACACAATCTTTCTCTAATATGTTGTTCCAAGTATAAAGATATTATCTTTGCCTATGTTTGAGTTTAGATAGTAGATTTTTTAGTAGAAGATCCTTCTTGATTTACCTCTAATCCTAGTGCATGCTTCTTCTTTCAATATAGTAAACCCTAGACCTTGCATATGTGTGTGACTCGTTGTTGGTCGCCATGGTTTTGAACTTCATTGATGAGTTTTGAACTCTATGTTGTCGATGAATGTTTCAAATCAATGTAGTCTCCAAGATTTTTGGATTCAATGTTGGTTGTCATGATCCATTTTGGTTGATGAGGTTTTCTAACCTATGTGGTCACCAATATTTTGGACTCATGTTTGTTCGCCAAGTTTTTTTTTCCATGTTGGTCTCCACGCTTTGATATCCATGATTGGTCGCCAAGGGTTCTAACCCTAGCAATCGATGAAGGGTTCTAACCCTAGTGGTCCCTAGAGGTCGTTCAAGGGTTCTAACCCTAGCTATCGATGAATTTACCTATCCCTAGCAGTCACCAAAGTTACCTAACCCTAGTGGTCGCGAAAGTCTCCTAACCCTAGTGGTCGCTAAGAATCCAGACTCTATAGTTGCCAAGAGCATGACTTCATGGTTGATGAGATTTCTGATTGTATGATCGATGGGTTTTTTTGGTCATATGTGTATGAGTCAAGAGTTTGATTGTATGTAATCAGATGGTTATGTGTGACATTATGATTTCATGATCTGATGGAAATGCTAAGAATTAGGGTTTATATTTGAGTGTTGCTTTGTAACTCTAATTAAACTTATCTTGTCCAACCTAACCCTAATAAAAGTAGGTGATGATGGTTAATCATACTTAGATTCCTTGTATGATTGATTTGATGAGTAATACTCTCTCTCTCAATGTTATTATAAGCCCAATATGTTGCCATATGAACATCATAAGATCTTAAGTGAAAGTTTATGTCAAACTTACATGTCACATGTATAGTGATGGTTTGATGAGACTTGGTAAGGCGTGGAAAGATAATGATGTTCTTACTGGGAATGATATGTTGGTTTTAATGATCCTTGGGTATGGTTGAGCCCTAATGGAGGTGTGATCCTCTTCATGATGTGATAAGTATTGGTATCCTATGATGTTATTCTAAGAATTATATTTCATACATTTTGTATCTTTTAAAGTTGCAATATACCGTGTTTTTGTAGAACTCTTTTAGGGTTTGTATGTAACTTGATTGATGCAGCCTTAACTCACCCTATTGGTATCAACTTATTAAGTGAAACCCTAATCATGTAGTATCTTGTGCCATAGATCCATTCTAGTGTCAGGATTTGTTGGATGGTGAAACAAGTATTCTTCTAATGGAAGTTTTGAGTCATATATTGTTGAGTATATGCATGTTTTTGACGATGGCTACGGTCATACCTTAGTAGGAGAACATATGAGGCCGTATCTCGGATGATTATGATTCAATATATGTGATGTGCTTGAGGACAACTACGGTTGTACCTAGGATGTTAGGGTTTTTATACCCTGATTACTAGTGTTGTTACCTATATATCAAAGGCAGACTAGTTTGTTTTGCAAATGGACTTGTTATGTCATTGCATCTGACTTGTACTTTTAGGGAAATATGGCATCAAAATAGGAAGTAGAAACAAAGTTTTAACTGCCATATTCCCCTTTAACCAATGGAATGCACCAAAAACTATACAAGGGGAAGGATGGTCTATAGGATATACATGGTCCTGGAGCTAGTCCAATGATAATCTCCTCATTGTCATTGTGCACTCTTCCTAAATTTGCACTCAAATAGTGTTTACGTCAGTCTCCTGGTTGATCGACACAGACAACAAGTTGATGATATCCTCCAAGTGGGAAAAGGATCCACGCCTCTAGAGTAGTCCACACGGACCACAGGGAACTCTTATTGTTCTAGTAAAATGAACAAGAAGGAGTTGTCTCTTCACATTGGCATACTAGTCACCAACTTGCTCTCCCACAGTTGTTCTCCCTTGATATCCATCCCTTTAGCGGGTAGAACTTGTTGGGTTCTCTCAGTTACCACAACCGGAGAAGAAAACAATTGTTGGAGGTAATTGAGTTGTGTCTAAGAAGCCCCTAGTATCCCTCTATTTATAGGAGGGTCAGCGTTCCTTGTCTGAGTGGGAGAAGAAAGGACCAGAATTTCACAAATTTTCACAACATGGGAGAGGCAACACGATCAGTACATAGGTGAACCGAACGGTTGACATGTGAGCTAATTGATTCACCTAGTGAACCAATCGTTTCATCATGTTTTCCAATCGCAATTGTATTGGCAATTCTAATATGATTAATGCACAACATGATGTCAGCACTAATCCTCGATGCAGTTGAATTACTCTTGTGAACTGAGCAGTTCATCTCATCAACTGATCATCTCATGATGGTCAGTTCACTTAGTGAACCGGTCGCTGTGTTCCCGAGTCCATCTACAATTCAGACAATGCAAGATCTAATCAACTTGACCCTCCAAATGGTTGGTTCAACACTTGAACTGATCGGTTTAGAGTCCAGTCAGTCAATTGTAGTTTAAATTGAGTACCCAAACACTTTAGTAATAAATTTAATTATCATTCATGATTAAACTCCTATTCCAAGTGTATCCTTTGTGTGTGACATTATAGGTTCCATATTACGTTGGCAAGGAATGTCCATAACTCATATATGACATCACAAGCAAAGAGCATGCCTAGTCACACATCACTGCTACCCAAGTAAATGGAAAGTTGCAGAGCAACTTCAACCCAGAATATGTGATAGGTGTTATAAAGATTGTATAATTCCTTTGTCTCTGATGTCCAAATCAAACTTGAGGCATAGAATTGTCATCCCTTCAATGTTCAATTCATGTTCCATGAACTAGAGCAGACTATATGAGATATATGTGACTTCATTATCATTTATTGATTTACATGTGTATGCGCATGCGTTTCTCAGTCTCTCTTATCAAGTGGCCATGATATCAAACTCTTCTAGGAAGGACGAATCCCATCTACATCACTCATAGTCATCCCTATGTGTCACATTGCATCCGATCATCACCTTTATAGCAATCCTTATTCAGGATCATAGTGGATGATGTCAAAACACATCGAATGACATGTGATGAGTGTAGTGATTTTAGGTATAAGAACCACAATCACCACCTTCAGTACTATGACTACCATGTATGGTTTCCATGTATCACTCTCAAGGTGGGTCTGTCTAATACACTATTCTCTAACAAGTATCTATGTGCTTGGTTTGATATCACATATCATGACTAATGAGACTTTGTCATAAACTAACCCACACTCTAGTGTTATGTTTTATTGATGTCTATCTTCCTTCCACAATAACATCTGACTAGGGATATATCAAGAATGTACATACTCTTAACATCTGTATGATCTCATTGCTCAAGCCACACACTTGATGACATGTGTCATTGAGTAATTTTATTCTTTACACATTCATTATGTTTCCTCATTATTTCATAACTGAGTGAGACAAAATGAATCATAAGATTGCCTATATTATTATTAATCAAATCATTTATGTGTCATCGCAATCACCATATTGTTGGCTCTTTGGGCATACATATCAAAAGACTCCCACTTACAGTTAGAGTCAATTACCCATGAATCTTATTCTTAGTGATCTACATATGTCCATCATGTTTCTATTGTGCAAGTGCTAATCCAACGGGTTAGCAACATATTGCCTTTAGTCGGTATATTGCATGCTTCACATCTCATTGTTGTACGACATTTCGTATGAGATGGAATTGGCATGTATGCTATCTAATATTCCTTGCACAACTAGTATCCCCATTATGGGCATAGTATTTCTACTATGTCATCAATGGTTGGAATGCCTCACAAGTTCATCTATATGAACTTCTATATCCAAACTATACTCACTCACATGTTCATAAAACTAGGACTTTCGGCTTCTATTATAGAATTAAAATAATGGTATGTAGTTCAGAACTCTTTCCAACTTATAACTCTTCTGTTAATATTAAACACAATTTTATATTGTGATCATATTTATGTTATTTTGGAATCTTGAAATGGTGAAACCCTTTACCTCCAACTCTTCCTTTATTACCATAGTGCAATAATTGATCCTTTACGCTTCTCAAGTGCTAATGGATGTTCTTTATGATATTCCAATGAACTTCATTGGATTCTAACTAATATCATCTTTTCATGTCCAATACATACAAGATAATGGGATGAGTATGTTATATTGCATATATGGTAGATCCAAATTTGAATGCATATGGAATATCTTCCATTCTTTACAAGAATTGGAATATTGGATTCTTGAGAAACTAATACCATCTATATGGACATATTCTCTGTTATTGAATCCTTCATGATGAACCCTTTTAGTATCTTGCCAATATATCTTCTCATTTTTAGGTTAAGAAACTTTCTAAAACTATCTCTATAGATCTCAATTCCTATCACATAGGATGTTTCACCTAATCCTTCATGCTGAAGGTGATTTCCATGCCAGATTTCTATACTTAGTATTGATATATCATTCCTCATCAATATTGGAATGTTTATATGCTACCACTAAATCTTTTGTAATCACAAATTTCATATTTTATCTTGACTCAAGTCAAAAACTTTGACTATCTTGTTAAATCAAAGATTCTAGTTCTAAAATGCTTATTTCAACCTCTAGATTGCACATAGTAGCTTATATTTTATTTGCATTAATAGACTTATAAAACCTTCAGGTTGTGTTGTACACATCTTCTCAATTATTTCTATTAAGGAATGCAGTTTTAGTCTCCATATGTCAAATCCCATAGTCTTAATAAGCTGCAAATTAAGGATGTCAATTGGTGAAGATATTTCATTATGTTCAACACTTTGAACTCATTTGGAAAACCATTAGCAACCAATGTATCCTTTTATGTCATCCATGTTGGTCTTCCTTATGAAAACCCAACTTTACCTTATGGTTTTACCCCTTTAGGTGGTACCACAAAGGTCATACCTTGTTGGTATTCATGGATTCCATTCTGGATATAATGGAATCAAGCCATTTATCAAGCCTTAATTGATTGTTGGTTGATCATCTTATCACCAACTCACAACTAATATGAGTTATAGATTCACAATCTTTTAACCTCAGACGTGTTCTACTAGAACTATGAGTTTTGTGTTGCAGAGAGAAATTGAGATTCAACAACAATTTGTGATACTCCAAATTCCCATTGTACCTCCTAAGGTTTCAAATGTTTTCTTGTTGATCTCTAACTTTTTTGGTCCTACTTTATTCCCACTTATTCTTTTGGAATTCAGCCATCCTAGAAAAAAAAAACTTTTGTTATTAGATTGAGAAAAGTAGTGTTCAACAAACTAACATTTATGTGATTAAATCTTTTCAAGAAACTATTTTCTTGCATAAGTTTCAATCCTTAAGACATATCAAGACATTCCCATACCATATCACATATATTCTCCATTAAACCATTTTAGATGGTACTTTGTTTTAGTGCTAAGCATATGCCTTAGAAGAAATTAGAAGATTATATTAATGATAACCACATAATGATTCTTCACATTGTGATTCCTTCTTTCTGATACATCATCATGTTTCAAGTGAGGTTGATTGTAATACACTATCATAGTCTCTCAGAAGGACCTAAAACTATTTTTGTAAAGTATTTCAACATTTATGATCGCATCAAAGTATCTTAATACCTTTAAGGAATTTGTGTTCTTCATACATGTAATCTACTTGAACATATCAAGAGATTTGAACTTTATTTGCATCAGTAAATGTAATGTGGTATAAACAACAATCTATTTATTCCGAAGGTCTTTGCACATCATTATGTACATATCCTTGTAGAATGCATATTCTCCCACTAGACCTAGTGAGAGGTTTTTGTATGATGTTGCTCATATATAAGACCTTCATGTATCTTATTGGTTCAATAACCAAAAGAGTCTAGATAAACATCAATATGGATTATAGAAATGTTTTTCTCATATGTGTGCTCTAAATGAGAATGCTATAGATATTGATTGTTTGAATTATCAATTGTAATCCTTTAGGTATTTACGTTATAAATATTCATCTTTTGATCCTTTCATATCAAAATCACAAGACATTTGGGGTATTGCCATGCAAAATCATATCTTTAAAATAGAACCATTAACAACTCTTTGTTTATAGTCATCCTTGTCCATACAAGATGCATAAGGTAAAATGTTTCAATTATTGGCATAATGAAGTAGCAGTTCATCTAATTGTATTACATGCCCGTCGGGCTAAGATAAAATCTAAATGTAGACTGAAGTTGTAGAAACTCTTGCCTCAAATAGTCTATCTTTGTTGTTTCATAAAGGATTTACTTCTTATCAGATCTTGCACTTCAACGTATGTCAGATCTACATCTAGTATCACATACCCAAGATAAAGAAGTAATCAGATTTATCTTATAACATTTATACTTGAACTAGAGGTCTCTACCCCTTCCTTATTTTTCTTTAATTCCTCCAGGATGAGAGGTCAATTCCTTTTCCAATGTCCAGGCTGGTAACAGTGGTAAAAATTGCCTCCCTTCTTTACTCCTTCCTTTGCTTTGAGTGCTGAGGAATGGGGATTTTAGCTAGATTTAGAACTCTTATTAGCTTTTCCTTTGCCTTTAGACTTTCCCTTTGTCTTGTTGATCACCATCACATACTTGGGCTTATCTTTCTTCATTTATACCTCAATTGTTCAAAACATGCCAAGTAACTCTGTCAATAGCTTGTCAAAGTCATTCATGTTGTAGTTCATGACAAACTGATTGTATGATTCTGGCAGAGACTGTAGAATTCACATAAGTGTCCTACTCTTCACCCAAGGGGAATCCTAGTCAGGAAAGATTCTCCACATACCCAATAATCTTGAGCACATGAGGACCTACTGGATCTCCTTCTTCCATGCTACATTTGAATAGTGCTTTAGAGACATCACATCTCTCTTGTCTTGTCTGATCTTAGAAAATGTTCTTAAGATGTGTGGCCATCTCAATACCATCCATGTTCTCATATTGCCTTTGCAACTCATAGTTCATTGAGCACAACATTAAGTACTTGACATCAATGGCATCCTCATTATACTTCTTGTAAGCATCTCGACCAGCCTTAGGTGCATTGGGAAGAGATTCTTCTAGCTCTAGTTTCTCTAGGACATAGAGCTTGCACTCTTGTGTGAGAACAATTTTCAGCGTCTTGAACCAGTTGTGGAAGTTAATCCCATTCAGCTTGTCCTTCTCAAGGACTGATCATAGAGAAAACATGTTGTTGTGTGTTCCCATTTGATTCTATAATAGAAATTTGCAATTTTGTCAAAAACTCATTTTGATTTGATTTGATTTGATTGTATAAAATGTTGAAAATGTTTATTAGGCCTTTAATTAACTATCACTGTCATAATTTTGTTAAAGTTTATAACTCTCAATTATCAATTTGGAAGATTGCAGTGCACAAACTTCTAGTGAGCCAATATCCAAAACAATTTAATTATTACCCGGCTAACACCAGCGTCCATAATCAATAACTAAGGTAGGAAACTTCTTCCAATTGCATCTTATGCAATTCTTAGATAGATGGTATGTGCAACTCCTTGCCATAGTCATTTGGATGCCTCTGGGTGCTTAATCTCATTAAGGACACCCAGTTAAGCCCGACTCAAAAGGGGATTGGATAGAAATGTGCTCGCTTGATAGGCCCACATAACTACCATCACACTTCCATGAGATAAATGGCCTACCACCTTAGGGTGCCCATGCTTAGTTGATCAATGTTTTCATGTGTACTACTAATGGAAAGCATATTTGTCTTAATATGTTTGATTGAGGGATTTTACATATAAATACATATACATTATTCAATCACCACTTATGTATAGTACATATCATATACATGCTATATCTCACAAGATTGGATCTACATGAAGGAATCTAGCGTATGGCCCTTCCATCAATGGCCCTTGAATGCAATATAAACATTAGCGATGGTTATGGCCGTACTAATGTAACTACTTGGAGCTATAAAGAATTACTACCACCTAGGTCTACATCTCATGCATGAACCCATTGTTGGTGTAGATCTGTGCTTGCCAATCCGGATTGATCGTTTCAATTCTTGAACCGACCGACTTGCCTCTTGGATGGTCGGTTGGTCGTCTGAAATGATCATCTAGCCTCTTGTTCAACTGATGTATGGATACCTCCAAAGAATCAATTGGGTCCACTATCTATGTGGTTCGCTTCTCCTACAGTCTCTCCTCTTCAATCCTCCAACCAATCGTGTCATCACATGTCAGCTCGCCTAATGTTGAGTGTCATCTTCATTGTTACAAAAAAGGAAACTATCATATTGCTATTAAACCTTTTACATGGTAATGAGAAACCTCGAGTTACATTTAAGGGGAGCAAGGTAGGAAAGAATAATACTTTTACATTGGGAAGAAGAACGTAGAGGCTCGATATGCAAACCAAGATATAACATGAACAAAAGGAACCATTCAACCACGCACAGATATTTGGTTTATTGGTCGTAGCCATGCTACACATCAACCATCAAAACCAATTTAAGGGCGAAACATGTAAATTGCATATATATATATATATATATCTCACACACACACACACACACACACATATATATATATATATATGTATATATATGTATATATATATAAGTTTGGGATCATATGTGGTATTTAGTCAAATATGCACATTATTCAATTTAAGTATTCACATCATATGAATTAAGTAAATAATGAAAATCAAAATCTGATCATATCGATTATTCCAAAACATAGTAAATTGATGTATCTCTGGTACTACTATAGGGAAATATGGCATTAGAATAGGCAGAGGAAAGATAATTTTAACTCCCATATTCCCCTTTAACCAATGTAACACGTCAACAACTATGAAATGGGAAGGATGGTCTAGAGGATATACCTGGTCCTGGAGCTAGTCCACCGACAATCTCCTCGTCGTGGTTGTGTGCTCTTTCCTGAAGTGGCAATCGAACATCATCTACATTGGATTCTTGGTTGATCACCATGGACAACAGGTTGACGATGTCCTCTGAGCGGAAAAGGATCCACACCTTAGAGTAGTCCACACAGACCACTCAAAATTCTTGTTGTTCTAGTAGAATGAACAAGAAGGAGTTGTACGTTCACATTGGCGTACTAGTCACCAATTTGCTCTACCACAATTGTTCTCACTTGATATCCCTCCCTTTAGCGAATAGGACTTGCTCATGTTCTCTTAGTTACCACAACTAGAGAAGAGAAACAATTTTTAGAGGAAATTGAGTTGTGTTTAAGAAGCCCCCAGTACCCCTCTATTTAAAGAAGGATTAGCATCAAGGTTCTCAATCTGAGTGGGAGCAGAAGGGACTAAAATTTCACAAATTTCCACAACATGTGAGAGGTGAAATTATTGGTTCATAGGTGAACCAATCGGTTGGAAAGTGAGCCGATCGGTTCACCCAGTGAACCAGTCATTTCGTCATGTTTCCCAATCACAATTGTATTGTCAATTCTAATCCAATTAATGCACGACATGACATAAACACCGATCCTTGATGAAATCAAATTTCTCTTATGAACCAGATGGTTCATCTCATGAACTAATCGCCTCACAAACATGAGCCAATTGGTTCACTCATTGAACTGTTCGGTTCATTTGATGATCCATCTAGAATTCAGCCAATGCAACATCCAATCAACCTAACACTCCAAATTGTCAGTTCAACAGTTGAACCGATCAGTTCAGAGTCCAGACAGTCGGATGTTGTTTAAGTTGAGTACCTAAACACTTTAGTAATCAATTTAATTATCATTCATGGTTGAAATCCTATTCCAAGTGTATCCTATGTGTGTGACCTTATAGGTTCCATATTACACTGGCAGTGAATGTCCATAACTCATTGATGACATCACAAGCAAAGAGCAGTGCCTAGTCACACTCATTGCTAGCCAAGTAAATGGAAAGTTGGAGAACAACTTCAACCTAAAATATGTGACAGGTGTTACAGTGATTACATAATTCATTTGTCTATGATATCTAAATTCAACTTGAGGCATGGAATCGCCATCCTTTCAATATTAAATCCATGTTCCTTGAACTAGAGTAGACTATATGTGATATAGGTGACCTCAGTATCATATGTTGTTCACATGTGCATGCACATGCTTTTCTCAATCTCACTTATCAAGTCTCTAGGATATCAAACTCTTGTAGGAGGGACAAATCCCATCTACATCACTCACAATCATCCACATGTGTCATAATTGATTCAATCATCACCTTTATGGCAACCCTTATTCAGGATTGCAGTGGATGACATCAAAACACACCAAATGACATGCAATGGGTGTAGTGATTTCAGGTCTAAGAACTACACTCACCACCTTCACTGTGAGAGATGACTATGACTATCATGTATGGTTTCCATGTATCACTCTCAAGGCGGGTGTTCAATACACTATTCTCTAATAAGTATCTATGTGCTTGGTTTGATATCACATATCATGACTAATAAGATTCTTTAATCAACCAACTCACACTCTAGTCTTATGTGTTATTGATGTCTATATGCATTCCAAAAAAAACATCCACCTAGGGACATGTTAAGAATGTACATACTTTTAACATTTTTTTGATCTCATTGTTCAAGTCGCTCATTTGCAGACATACGTCATTGAGTAATGCTATTCTTTAAACATTCATTATGTTTCCTCATTATCTCATAATTGAGTGAAACAAAATGAATCTGAAGCTTTCCTTTATTATTATTAATCAAATCATTTGCATGCCATATCAATCATCATATGATTATCGTGGGAAGATGAAATTTTAGGATTACAGCTCTCATAGATCTTGTACGAAACTAATTCGACTTAATAGTGGTTAGTTGGAGTCTGAGTGGTATACCTCAAACTCCCCTAGGCTTAATAAAAGACATAATCCATCTGTGTAGCTTATCTTCTTAGGGCTAAACATGATTCACATTGGTTGATAACCCTTGTGTTGTCTCTTATACTACTTAGTTTTTAATAATGTAGTAGTATAAGTAAATTGTTTAGTAAATGATAGTATTATATGATCCTTTATATGCTTGTTAATCATATCTATTGCTATGCCTATCTATTTAACTTGCTCAATCTATTTAATCTGGTTAACTTGTTTAATAATATGACCTGTTGTAATCAATAACCTTTATGGAGAGTTATCACTCTCCCTGGGACATTGGTCTCACCTCGTGGGTCATCACATCTTTTGAGGTGGTCATCAATGACTTCGTCGGGATCATAGTGGTGAGGAGGATCACCCTGAAGAGTAGTAGGAGTAGAAGTTTGGCTAGTAGTTAGCGTGTCCTAGAGTCATCCATGTACTCTCAGGTTCAGGCAAGGGATGCTTTTTAGATGATATGTATATCAAATCAAGTTTTTGGCAGTGTATCTTTGTTTGTATATGACATGTATATCTGGAACAAATGTATTCGCATACAGATTATGACTGAGTCCATTAGACATACATGTAAATACCTGATATGATATGTGTTAATATGCAAGTTGTTGGGCCTTTATGTAAATATTTCTAAACATGATAACAATGTTTAAATTTACGTTAATTTACCCTATTTATTGGTAAATGTCATATAGCGTGATGGGGCATCACAATGAGTATCTCATCAATGAAGAGTACAACAAATTCATCTAGGAAGGATTTAAAATTTTCATTCATCACATTCATAGACACACTAAGGGCATTGGTCAACCCAAATGACATGACCAAAAACTCATACTGCCCATACTAAGTTCAAAAGGTAGTTTTTGGGGTGTCTTCATCCTTCACTTTTAGCTAGAACGAAGTTCATTTTTTGAGAATGCATGAGCAGAGTAAAGTTTTTTGAAGAGATCATCCATTTGTGGCATCATATTTTTAGTATTCGTGGTTGCTTGATTTATCATACAACAATCAATGCATATGTTGTGGGACCCATCCTTTTTCTTAACAAATAGAATAGGTGTTCCCCAAGGGGAGCAACTCTGACAGATGAGGCCTTTTTCAAGCTTCCTGCAACTATTTCTTGAATTAAGTCAATTTTCCAAGAGTCATTCAAAAGGATGCTTGATAAATAGTTGAGGTACTTGGGGAAAGATCAATCGAGAATTCAATATCACATCAGGTGGTAATCCAAGGAGTTCTTCAAGAAAAACATCTAGGTACTCACTCGCTATGTCAATATTCTCTAGAGCACTAGTATCTAGAGTAATGATGGTTACAGATGCTAGGTATGATTTTCACCCTTTGGTGAACAAGATTTGGGCTTTAATTAAGGATATAGTGATATCTAGATTACGATATTTCCTTCCAAGAATTAAAACAATTAAGATATTGGGAATGGATATGATAATCTTGTTAACACGACAATCCAAAATGACTTGGTATCTATACAACCAAAACATATGAAGAATGATGCCAAACTCTTCCAGGTCTAGGAGGATAAAGTCTGATTCCAAATGACAACCAACATATGAAATAATTACCTTTTCAACAATGTATTAAGAGGTTTGCAATCTTCCCATAGGGTTAGTTACATCCATTACATGCACTAAGTCTCATATTTCTAGATTTAGCATGAAAGGAAGACTCCTAGACATGAAGGTATTTGTGGACCCAGAATTAACAACAGAATGTTCATGAATAAAACATTGTACCTATATACACATAAAGTTGGCTTAATGTTTTTGCAAGATGAAAAAGTGTAAATATTGGCATTATGAGAATGTCTTCGATAAAAACTAATATTTAATCAACTTTTTTTCCATTGGCATTCATCTCATCAGCATTCATTGCAAATACATAGGCATTTTCATGCTTAGATAGATTAGCCCAATCAAGAGGACGAAGGGACAATTGGCCCTGACATGGCCTTCTTTTTTGTAGAAATGGCAAACTGGGATGGAAAAGGGTATGGCTGGCCACATGGAGATTACTACAATTGCGATACATAAAAGTGTTAGGATTCTGACCCTATCCTCTATTTAGTATCTATATGGGGCCCTTGTTGTAGTTTTGATTATAGCCTTGCTTGTTATACTATTTTGGACCATGATTGCCCTGATTGTTGTACTAATTGGGCCATGATAATTGTTATGTACAATGGGGTTTTTTGGTCCCATTGTTATGGCTCTTATTGTTATTTCCATGCTTTTCTTTATGTTCAAATTTATTAGGCACTATATATGTCAATCCCAAGAAGGAAAAGCTAGTTGGTCTTCCTTGAATCATACCCATAGTCCATTCTTGTTGGTATGTATGCCCACAGATCAAGTCATGTGATGATTGTAATAGGATACTGTTGGGTTTATGGGGAGACAGAGAAGGCAGTGGAAACAAAAAATTTCTTCTCCCAAACCCAGAATAAAGGAATCACGTCAACGTCTATATAATAGGAAGGATGGTTTGTAGAGGCGTACCTTGTCCAAAGGCTTGCTCGGCGACGTTACCTCACGACTTGCGTGGTCTTCACCTTTGGTCTTGGACGGTGTCTGTGCAGCTCGTGGTCTCACTGGGACTGTCAGGATTGACATCTGTCCTCCGAGCGGAAGAAGTCTCCTGCCTCTGAAGTAGTCCACACGAACCACCTGGAACTCCGATCTCCTTGTCCCACAAAGAATCGTAAGGAGTCGTATCCTCCTGTCGGCGTACTAGTCACCAACACACTCTCCTACCACCAGTCGCTTTCTGCAGTTGTCTTTCCCTTGTTGTGCCTCCCTTATTGGGTAGCACTTGCTCAACCTCTCTCTCAGTTACCAAAATCAGAGAGAATGAAAACTTTGCAGAGCAACTGGTGCACTGAGTTGTTCTGAGAAGGCCCCACTACCCCTATATATAGGATGGTCATGGGACATGGTTCTCTACCCCAGGAAATGTGGGATTAAAGCAGGAGTAGAAGGGTTCAAGATTTTCCACAAAACAACCAACTGCGCCACCTGAACAGATCGTTTCATGCATGAAACGGTCGGTTGGGGAGCTGAGTCGATCGGTTCACACCTCAATCGATCAGTTGGGGCACCTGAGCCGATCGGTTCACTTCTGAGCCGATCGGTTTGTGGTCCTGATCCAACTCAAATTGACTTTCATATTTATTTCCGATTAATCAAATATTAATCCTTGTCTAAACGAATTTGTACAAGTGAAACAAATTGTATTTGAAAAATAGTCTTCTCACTTTCCAAACGATCTCGGTTGGACCAGTTGAGTCAATCGGTTCAACCCTTGAACCAGTCATCTCAGCTTGTCTTCAGCCGATTGGTTCATCACATGAGTCCATTGGTTCAACAACCTGAGTCGATCAGTTCATCCCATGAGTCGATTAGTTGGAGTAGCATACTTGTTGAAATTAGTCAATCGCAGTTTCAATCAATATGATACTCTAATCAATCGGTCCAACACCTTGAACACTATGAGCTATCAATTGATTGAGTGTTTAATTGAACTACTAAACTCCTTTAGTAATCAATCTAAACATCGTTTGTGGATAAACTCCTCTTCCAGGTTAAATACTATGTGTGTGACCTTGCAGGTCCATTTCACATTGGTAGTGAAAGTCCATAACACTTATGACTTCACAAGAAAAGAGTGGTGCCTAGTTTCATATCAGTGCTACCCAAGTGAAATAGAAAGTTGGAGAACAACTTTCAATCCTACAATCCATGAATGGTGTTACAGTGAATGTATAATTCCTTTGTCACTAATATCCTGAATGAACTCAAGGCATGGAACAATCATCCTATCAATGTTCATTCACTTTCTTGACCTCAGAGTAGATTGGAGGAGATATGTATGACATCAATATCACATACTGATTCACACATGCATGCGCACGCCTATCTCAATCCTACTCATCAAGTGACCATGGATATCAAACTCCCTCAGGAGGGACAAATCATATATCTATCACTCACCCCTCAAAAGCCCCATGTGTCAAAGCCACCCAATCATCACCTTTATAACAACCCATGTTTCAGGACTGCGTTTGATGATGTCAAAGTGTACCCAACGACATGTGTTGAGTGTAGTGATTTCAGGTCAAAGAATCACACTCACCACCATCACTGTGAGAACTGACTGTGACTACCATGTCATGGTTCCATGTGTCAAATTCACGGTGGGTCTGTCCGGTAAACTTGTTCTCTAACAAGTACCTATGTGTTTGGTTTGATATCTCCATATCATGACTAATGAGATTCTGTCATCAACCAACACCACAATCTAGTCTTGTGTGTCATTGCTGTCTATCTACCTTCCACAATGACATCCGACTAGGGACATTATAAGAATGTATAAACTCTTAGCATCCATATGATCTCATCGTTCAGGTCCTGAACCTGAAGGCATACATCATTGAATACTGTCATTCTTTAGACATTCAATATGTTCTATCATTATCTCATATGACTAAACTAGAAAGAAATGAAAGCTTGCCTTTGATCTTTATCAAATCAATCTTAATGTATCCCACCAATCATCCCATGATTGGCTCTTAGGGCATACATACCAACAAACTCCCACTTACACTGCGAGCCAATCACCATTGAATCATATTCATAGTGATCTTCAAACATGTCCCACATGTTACTGTGATGTAGTGCTAATGCAGTGAGTTATGGCAACACCTTGCCAAAGTCGATATTAACTACATGTCTCTCATCTATTCATTGTACGTCACACGTATGAGATGGAGCTTCCATAATATGTGATCTAGTATTCCTTTGCTAACCTTTAGCCATATTGAATGACCAAGTATTCCTTACTTGTCATCAATGATCGGAATATCTATAAGTTCATCTCATGAACTTCCTGATCCATATAGTATCCACTGTTGTTCTCTAACACACGGATACTCAGCATTTCCTTTTAAAATAGCTTTAATGAAACGTTTCCATTTATCAACAAACATTAACTTTTATATATCCCATATATATTTTGCAATTAATTTTCTATCCTTTTTGGAAGTTTGCATCAGTGTAACTCTTTACAGTGAACCCTTCCTTATTTCCATAGAACTAGTACTTCTCAAGTACTTATCAAGTTCTTACGATATTCCAGTAACCCAAACTGGAACTAGACAGACATCCACTCATCATGTCCCACATACGAGTTATCAGGATGAACATATCATATTGTCATGTCCTACATACAAGATGGTTGCCTTTTATTCTTGTCATGTCCATACATGCAAGATAATGGGATGATCACATACATGATAGATCCATATCTATTCTTAGTGTTCCCATTCTTTATAAGAATCAGACACTTGGCCTTGGGATACTAACTCCATGTAACATGGACAAGTTTTCTCCCACTGAATCTATGCACACTGAACCCTTCAGTATAGATTGCCAGTGTATGCTCTCTCTCTATTTAGGTCAAGAGGTCTTCGAGAACTATCTCTATAGATCTCTATTCCTATCACATAGGAAACGTCTCTATCTTCCTTAAGGATATTTTCCACTTTGGATTTCCATTCTAGAACATTTCCATTTCACATCAATATGTGGAATGTGAATTTTCTCCCACAAAATCACAGATCCCTTCTTTATCTTTGACATATCAGTCAAACCCTTTCACTATATTATCAAAGTAAAGATCACAGTTCTGAGTTGATTGTACTCAATCAATCACATTGATTAGTCCATTGTAACTTATAGACTTCATTTGCATTAATGGATTCATAAACCTTATAGGTTGTGTCACATTCACATCCTCATTTTATTCCTTATAGGAATGTGGTTTTAGTATCCATATGCCAAACCTCTTAGTCATTAAGTTGCAACAAGCATCATCCTTCTCAAAATGTCATCCATGTGTCTTAACACTTAAGACTCATTCACACTTATGGATTTTATCCCAATGGGTGCTACCATCAAGGTCATACCTTATGGTTCACATGGAAGTCATTTAGGATGTAATGGTCACAAACCATAACTCAAAATATGGTCCCTCATATTCATTCAGATATTTGACTCTTCATATGACCAACTCATCATATAGATAATCGAGGTGTATCTGTCAAGGATATGAGAACTCACAACTCCTTGTGATTCTTAATGTCCTTTATTAGTGTGGGGTATTCTTTATTTGAGAAGAAATTTATTATTTGATAATCATCCTCTAACTCTTTAGAGTATGACTCCTTTTGATTTAGACATCAACATGCCTTAATCATGAGTTCACTATCATAGTCACTCATAAGGTTCTCAAACATTTGGTTTAAGTATTTCATTCATTGATCTCATCAATAATTAACACTTTGCCAAATTCTCACTTCATCTATGATATTCTTGAACACTTCAAGATATTCATATTGGTATTTCTCTAAACACCATGTGAAGTACTAGCATCAACTCCAATAGGTATGTAAATACATCACATGTATTATGCCTAATCAGATAATCATTCTCCCACTACCACTAGTGAAGATTGATTAATCATGTCTAAGAGATTCATGTCTCTTACTGGTTCTCTAACAAAAAGAGTCAAGATTTATCCATCATATAGAAACTAGAAATGAATTTATCATGATATATGCTAATTTGATTGTTTGAGTTATCAATAACTTTTTGGTATCATTTTATCTTATGCATACCAAGTATCACAAGATAAACAAGGCATTACCATAAAGATCATATCTTTGGAATAGAAACATCAACTTTATTAATTGCTATCATTGTCATACAATATGCAAAAATAATGTGTTTCTATCCATTGGCAAATATGAAATAGCAGTTCATAACTCTATTACATGCCTTCAAGGCTGAAAATAAACTAAAGTACTCCTATCTATGGCGGCAACACTTTCCTCATTTATTGAGTGCTTTACATTTTATATCTTGGTATCATATACCTCAAAAAATGTTACAAGTTTATTTCATGACACCTTCAGGTGGAGACGTCTGTCGCCTCCTTCTTCTTTAGTTCTTCCAGATAGAGTGGACAATTCCTTTTCCAATGTCCTAGATTTTGACAATGGTGGCAATTGCCTCTCTTGGTCACGCCTCCTTTGGCCTTGAGATCTGAAGATGCCTTGGGCTGTTGGATAGCATTAGAACCCTTCTTAGCTTTGCCCTTTCCCTTGCGCTTGGACTTACCTTTCTTGCTGCTAATCATCATCATAGACTTATGCTTGTCCTTCTTCATCTATGTCTCGACTGTCCTCAACATGCCTAACAACTCTGTCAACGGCTTGTCAAAGTTGTTCATGTTGTAGTTCATCACAAACTTTCTGTAGGATTCAGGCAATGATTGCAGTATCACGTCAGTAGCCAACTCTTGGCTCAGGGGAAATCCCAGTCTCGTCAGGTTCTCCACATACCCAATCATTTTGAGCGTGTGAGGACCAACTGGATCTCCTTCTGTCATGACACACTTGAATAGTGCCCTGGATACATCATATCTCTCTTGCTGTGCTTGATCTTCATACATGTTCTTGAGATGCTGAATCATCTCAATGACACCCATGTTCTCATGTTGTCTCTACAACTCGTGATTCATGGAGCACAACATCAAGCACTTTGCATCAATAGCATCATCATAATGCTTCTTATAAGCATCCCTTTCATCCTTTGGTGCGGTAGGGGCAGGTTCATCTAGAACTGGAGTAACCAGGACATAGAGCTTTCGCTCTTGAGTGAGAACAATTCTCAATGTCCTAAACTAGTCGTGGAAGTTAGTCCCATTCCGCTTGTCCTTCTCAAGGACCGATTGCAATCAAAAGTGATTGTTGTTTGTTGTCATTTGTACTACAAAAAGGAAATATATGTAGTTTAGTCCAAAACTCAATTTTTGACTTATTTAATTGATTTGAAAAGGTTGATGATATAATTAGGAATTTAATTAATTATATCTCCCACTATTTTAGTTCAAATTGATAGCCCTCACCATCAATTCGAAAGATTGTAGCATACAATCTTCTAGTGGGTCAAGATCCTAAAATCCTCTGAGTCATGGACCAGCTAGGGCTGTCACCCACAACTTAGATCTTCCAGGTAGGCAACGCTTGCCAATTGCATCATATGCAACTCTTGAAAGATGTCATATGCAACTCCTTGCCATTATCACCTCCATGCCTCAAGGTGCTAGATCCTATCTAGGTCACCTTGTTAAGTCCGACCCAAAGCCAACACGATGAATATGCACCCTGCTAGGGCAGACCCACATATCCATCATTCACGCTTCCACGAGATAGATGGTGCACCATGCTAGGGAATTCCCACACTTGTCTGATCAAGCTTTTCACATGTGTCTCATTTGGAAGGCATCTAAAACTTTAATATTTAATGAGGGATTTGGTTTTATAGGTACATATACATATCCAATCACCACAATACATAGTATGTATCATATACATGCTATATCCCATAGAAAACATGTGAAATGATAAAAGCAATGATTATGGTCATCCTCATGTGATTCCTCGAGCCAAGAGGAATCACGGTCATCTAGGTCTACATCACATGCATCATGTCCATGATGAAGTGCTATAGCTATCCGAGTTGATCAACTCATCACATAAATGACCTGCTTGCCCTGGCTGATTGTCTGGGTGCCACCAGCTGATCTGTTGGCTCCTCCAACCGATCAGTTTGCCCGGTCGTCGTACATCTCCTCATGGCCGCCACCCGATCATCTCACTCCTCGAACTGGTCGTCTGGATCTCCAACTGATTAGTTCACTCCTTGAACCGATCATCTTAGTTGTCATCAGGTTGTCTGTCGTTCTTTGACATAACAGGAAATTAAAAAAAAACTATCCTATTTTACATATGAAAAGGGAAACCCCGAGTTACATTCGAGGGGAGTAAAGGTAGGAAAGAAATCTTGAGTTATCTCGAGTTACATCAGGAATAGGAGATAGGGAATCAGTGCACAGACCGAGATGCAAGAAACCACATACAACCAAGCACACATACATAGGGTTTATTGTCCATAACCACGCTATACATCCACCACAAAACTCATTTAAGGGTGACGCGTATCGAGTGCATTTATATAACATATCATATATGAATATTGGGATTTGTGGATTTAGGATTGGACATGCATAAAGCCAATTTTATTCGCATCGTATGCAATAAATAAAGGCGACAAACCAAAATCGATCATATCGATAATCCTAAAGTATAGAGTAGTTGATGTGGCTCTGATACCACTATTGGGTTTATGGGGAGATAGAGAAGGTAGCGGAAACAAAAATTTTCTTCTCCCAAACCCAGAATAAAGGAATCGCGTCAACGTATATATAATAGGAAGGATGGTTTGTAGAGACGTACCTTGTCCTAAGGCTTGCTCGGTGATGTTACCTCACGGCTTGTGCGGTCTTCACCTCTGGTCTTGGACGGTGTCTGTGCAACTCTTGGTCTCACTGGGACTGTCGGGATTGACAGTTGTCCTCCGAGCGGTAGAAGTCTCCCATCTCTGAAGTAGTCCACACGAACCACCTGGAACTCTGATCTCCTTGTCCCACAAGGAATCATAAGGAGTCATACCATCCTGTCAGTGTACTAGTCACCGACACACTCTCCTATCACCAGTCACTTTTTGTAGTTGTCTTTCACTTGTTGTGCCTCCCTTATCGGGTAGCACTTGCTCGGGCTCTCTCTCGGTTACCAAAACCAGAGAGAACGACAACTTTGCAGAGCAACTGGTGCACTGAGTTGTTCTGAGAAGCCCCCACTACCCCTATATATATAGGAGGGTCATGGGATAGGGTTCTCTACCCTGGGCAATGCGGGATTAAAGCAGAAGTAGAAGGGTTTGAGATTTTCCACAAAACAACCAACTACGCCACATAAACCGATCGTTTCATGCATGAAATGGTCGGTTGGGGAGATGAGCCGATCGGTTCACACCTCAATCGATCGGTTGGAGCACTTGAGCCGATCGGTTCACTTCTGAGTCGATCAGTTCGTGGTCCTGATCCAACTCAAATTGACTTTCATATTTGTTTATGATTAATCAAATATTAATCCTTGTCCAAATCAAATTTGTACAAGTGAAACAAATTGTATTTGCAAAATAGTCTTCTCACTTTCCAAACGATCCCGATTGGACCAATTGAGCCGATTTTTTCATCACATGAGCTAATCGGTTAAGCAACCTGAGCCGATCGGATCATCCCATGAGATGATCGATTGGAGAAGCAGACTTATGCAAATCAATCAATCATAGTTTCAATCAATCAGATACTCTAATCAATCAGTCTAACACCTTGAACACTATGATACTGAGCTATCAATTGATTGAGTGTTTAATTGAACTACTAAACTCATATAGTAATCAATCTAAACATCGTTTGTGGATAAACTCCTCTTCCAGGTTAAATCCTATGTGTGTGATCCTGCAGGTCCATTTCATGTTGGCAGTCAAAGTCCATAACACTTATGACTTCACAAGCAAAGAGTGGTGCCTAGTAGCACATCAGTGCTACCCAAGTGAAATATAAAGTTGGAGAACAACTTTCAATCCTACAATCCATGAATGGTGTTACAGTGAATGTATAATTCCTTTATCACTGATATCCCGAATGAACTTAATGCATGGAACAGTCATCCTGTCAATGTTCATTCACTTTCTTGATCTCAGAGTAGATTGGAGGAGATATGTATGACATCAATATCACATACTGATTCACACATGCGTGCGCACGCCTATCTCAATCCTACTCATCAAGTGGCCATGGATATCAAACTCCCATATCTATCACGCCCCCCTCAAAAGCCCCATGTGTCAAAGCCACCCAATCATCACCTTTATAACAACCCATGTTTTAGGACTGTGTTTTATGATGTCAAAGTGTACCCAATGACATGTGTTGAGTGTAGTGATTTCAGGTCAAATAATCACACTCACCACCATCACTGTGAGAACTGACTGTGACTACCATGTCATGATTCCATGTGTCAAACTCATGGTGGGTCTATTCGGTAAATTTGGTCTCTAACAAGTACCTATGTGTTTGGTTTGATATCTCCTTATCATGACTAATGAGATTCTATCATCAACCAACATCACAATCTAGTCTTATGTGTCATTGTTGTCTATCTACCTTCCACAATGACATCCGACTAGGGACATAATAAGAATGTACAAATTATTAGCATCTGTATGATCTCATCATTCAGGTCATGAACCTGAAGGCATACGTCATTGAGTACTGTCATTATCTAGACATTCAATATGTTCTATCATTATCTCATATGAATGAACCAGAAAGAATTGGAAGCTTACCTTTGATCTTTATCAAATCAATATTAATGTATCCCACCAATCATCCCATTATTTGCTCTCAGGGCATACATACCAACAGATACTTTGTAAATGATTTGAATAGTAATAAAGGAAATTTTAGATCTATATGTTTTAACTATTTCAGAGATGATAGTGTAACATGAAATATGTATAAAGAATTGTAAAACTATTTCTGAGATGATAGTGTAACATGATAGATGTCTAAATAATTGTCTTACTCAATGACGTATGCTTTTGGGTTGAGGTCCTAAACGATGAGATCATACGTATGTTAAGAGTATACTTTCTTGTTCAGTCCCTAGTCGGTTGTTATTGTGGAAATAACCATAGACATCGATAACACTAAAGACTAGATTGTGTGTTGGTTGATGATAGAATCTCATTAGTCATGATATAGTGATATCAAACCAAGCACATAGGTACTTGTTAGAGAACAAGTGTACCAAACAGACCCACCGTGAGAGTGACACATGGAACCATGATTTGGTAGTCACAGTCATCTCTCACAGTGATGGTGGTGAGTGTGATTCGTTGACTTGAAATCACTACACTCAACACATGTCGTGGGGTACACTTTGACATCATCAAACGCAGTCCTGAAACATGGGTTGTTATAAAGGTGATGATTGGGTGACTTTAACACATGGGGCTTTTAAGGGGTGAGTGATAGATGTGGGATTTTTCCCTCCTAAGGGAGTTTGATGTCCACGGCCACTTGATGAGTAGGATTGAGAAAGGCATGCACATGCATGTGTGAATCAATATGTGATATTGATGTCACACACATCTCACCCTATCTGCTCTGAGATCAAGGAAATGGATGAACGTTGAAAGGATGACTGTACCATGCCTTGAGTTCATTCAGGAAATTAGTGACAAAGGAATTACACATTCACTATAACACCATTCACGGATTGTAGGATTGAAAGTTGTTCTCCAACTTTCTATTTCACTTGGGTAGCACTGATGTTTGACTAGGCACCACTCTTTGCTTGTGAACTCATAAGTGTTATGGACTTTCACTACCAATGTGAAATGGACATGTAGGGTCACACACACTAGGACATGTTCCTAAAAGAGGATTTTCTCCATAAATCTTATTTGGATTGAATACTAAAGGAGTTTAGTAGTTCAATTAAACACCCAATCGATTGATAGCTCAAAATAATGGTATTCAAGGTGTTGGATCAAATGATTAGAGTATCAGATTGATTGAAAATGTGATTGGCTGATCTGTTGCCCCAACTGATCATCTCATGCAGATGAACTGATCGGCTCAGGCTGGTGAGTCGAGCGACTCAGGTCAATGAATCGATCAGTTCACATTGTTGAACTGGTCGGGTGACCAACCGAGTTCGTTTCACTTGTTCAAATTTGATTTGGACAAGGACTAATAGTTGATTAGTTGGAAACAAACATGAAAGTCAATTTGAGTTGGACTAGGACCACGAACCGATCGGCTCATGCTTGAACCAATCGGCTCAAGGGCCCAGACGATCAGTTTAGGGCTGAATCGATCGGTTCAACTGGCATAGTCTGTCAGATTTTGTGGAAAATCTCGAACCCTTCTACTCCTACTTTAATCCCACATTGTCTGGGGTATAGAACCTTGTCCCAAGACTCTCATATATATAGGGTTATTGAGGGCTTCTCTCAGTACAAAACAAAACACCAGTTGCTCTGCAAAGTTGTCGTTCTCCTGGTTGTGGTAACCAGGAGAGCCCGAGCAAGTGCTACCTGATAAGGGAGGAACAACAAGGGAAAGATAACTGTAGAAAAGTGACTGGTGGCAGGAGAGTGTGTCAGTGACTAGTACGCCAACAAGAGGGTGTGATTCCTTCCAATGCCTTGTGCGACAAGGCGATCGGAGTTCCAAGTGGTCCGTGTGGACTACTATAGAGGCGGGAGACTTCTACCGCTCGGAGGACAGCTGTCAATCCCGACAATCACGGTGAGACCAGGTGTTGCAAAGACACCGTCCAAGATCGGAGGTGAAGACCACGCAAGCGATGAGGTAATGTCGCCGAGCAAGCCTCAGGACAAGGTATATCTCTACAAACCATCTTTCTTACTGTATAGACGTTGACACGATTCTTGAGTTCTGGGTTTTGGGAGAATTTTTTTTTTATTTCTGCTGCCTTCTCTGCCTCCCCTAAAACCCAACAGTGGTATCAGAGCCACGTAAACTACTCTATACTTTAGGATTATCGATGTGATCAATTTTCGTTTGTCGCCTTTATTTATTGCATACGATGCGAATAAAATTGGCTTTATGCACGTCCAATCCTAAATTCACAAATCCCAAAATACATATATGATATGTAATATGAATGCACTCGATATGCATCACCCTTAAATGAGTTTTGTGGTGGATGTATAGCGTGGTTATGGCCAATAAACCCTATGTATGTGTGCTTGGTTGAATGTGGTTGCTTGCATCTCAGTCTGCACACCGATTCCCTACCTCCTTTTCTTGATATAACTCAAGATAACTCGAGATTTCTTTCCTTATTTTGCTCCCCTCGAATGTAACTCGGGGTTTCTCAATTCAAATGTAAATAAGATAGAACTTTTATTTCTTCTTATGTCAAAGAACGGCGGACAACCTGACGACGACTGAGACGATCGGTTCAAGGCGTGAACCGATCGGTTGGCATTCCAGACGACCGGTTCGAGGTGTGAGATGAGCGGGTGGCAGCCATGAGGAGATGCACAATGATCAGGTCAACCGATCGGTTGGAGGAGCCAATCGATCAGCTGGTGGCACCCAACCGACCGGCCTGATGGCGAGCCGATCAATCATGGAGATGAGTTGATCAAACCCACAATGGAAAAGCACAGAGTTCATCTTATACAGGTTGCATGTGATGTGGACCTAGATGAATGTGATTCCTCTTGGCTCGAGGAATCACATTAGGATGGCCATAGTCATCACTTTTATCATTTCACATGTTTTCTGTGGGATATATCATGTATATGATATGTACTATATATTGTGGTGATTGGATATGTATATGTACCTATAAAAAAATCCCTCATCTAAATATTAAGCCTTTCACACCTTCCATTAGTGACACACATGAAAAGCCTAATCTAACAAGCATAGGTTACCACAAAGCGTGATGCGCCGTCTATCTTGCGGAAGTGTGAAGGGTAAACATGTAGGTTTTGCCAAAGTAGGGTGCATGTTTACCGTGTCGGCTTTTGGGATAGACTTAACTGGAGATTCTTAAAGCGTCTAAGCCCAGAGGCACAGAATGTTCATGGCAAGGTGTTATGCATGTTAATTCATCAAGAGTTGCATATCATGCAAATGGCATGATGGCCTACATAAATAGTCAAGTTATGGGAGATCATCCAAAGTTGATTCATGACTTGATGAAATACAGATCTTGCCCACTAGAAGATTAATTGTTGCAATCTTCCGAATTGATGGTGAGGGCTATCAATTTGAATCAAAATAGTGGGAGCGGTAATTAATTAAGGCCTAATTAACTATCGTCAAATTTTATTCAAATCAAAAAGGAGTTTTGACTAATGCAATTTTCTCTTATAGAATGGCAAAAGAATCATCTTTTAAAATGGGCAAATTAATTGAGAATAAATTCCATAACTGGTTAGGGATTGTGAGAAGTGTTATGCACAATCCAGATATACCGTTAGTCTTTGAATCCACTCTATGTACACTTAATGTGCTGTTTTAGACAAATAAGAAGAAGGATAATTCATTGATAAAGATCAATGAAACAAAGTCTAAAGATAAAGGTGAGGGAGAGAAGGGTTCTCTCACCAAACCAACATCAAAGTCTTCTATGCTCAAAACATGGAGAGGATGGAAGGAACGATGGATAAAGAAGCGAGAGATAGAGATCTCTACTTCTGGTGTATACATGATAGAGATTAGCTTTACTACTTCTTTGTCATGGGTACTTGATACCGGACGTGGATCTCACATTTGTTCAAATGTGAAGGATCTTAAGAGAAGTAGACCTTTGGGGAAAGGTGAGGTCGAACTACGTGTTTCCAATGGGGCAAGAGTTGTCTCCAGTGTCATAGGAACCTATGAGTTAACTCTACCTAGTGGGCTAATAATAGAGTTGAAGAACTACTATTATGTACCTTCCATAAATAGGAATATCATTTCCGTCTCTTGTTTGGACAAGGATGGTTTTGAATTTCTTATTAAGAATGGAAAGTGTTCCATTTCAAAAGATGGGATCTTTTATGGCAGTGCCCCAATGTCTTATGGTCTATACTTGATATATCTATAGACAAGTGTATACAACGTAAACACCAAAAGGCAAAAAGTGAACAACTCAAATAAAATGTATCTTTGGCATTGTCGTCTAGGGCACATAAATGAGAAGTGCATTTATAGACTCCATGAAGATGGTTATGTATACTCTTTTGATTATGAATCAATAGAGACATGTGAATCTTGTTTTTTGGGAAAGATGACCACGACTCCCTTTTTAGGTAAAAGTGAGAGAGCTAGTGATCTATTAGGACTCATACATACTGATGTATGTGGGCCTTTTAGAACTAATGCTAGAAATGGGTATCATTACTTCATTACCTTCACTGCTGACTTCAGTAGGTATGGCTATGTGTACCTGATGAAACATAAGTCAGAAATCCTTGAAAGGTTTAAGGATTTCATGAATGAAGTACAAAACCATCTTGGTAAAATTATTAAAGCACTTCGATCCGATCGAGGTGGAGAATAATTAAGCCAGGAGTTTGAGGACCTACTATGAGCCCGTAGTATTGTATCAGAATGGACTCCGCCTGGAATACCACAACATAATGGTGTGTCTGAAAGAAGGAATCACACCTTACTTGATATGGTGCGATCAATGATGAGTTTTGTTGATCTTCCAATTTCCTTCTGGGGTCATGCTCTTGAAACCGCCGCATTTACACTTAATCGAGTACCATCTAAATCGGTTCAAAAGACACCATATGATATATGGATGGGAAGCGTCCCAATATCTCTTTTATGTGGATTTGGGGGTGTGAGGCATATGTCAAGAAAATGTTTCCTGAAAAGCTAGGCCCTAGATCTGATAAATGTTATTTTGTTGGATATCCTAAGGAGACCAAGGGATATTACTTATACCACCCAACTGACAATAAAGTGTTTGTTGCCAGGGATGCTGTTTTCCTAGAAAAGGAATTTATTTCCAAAGGAAGCAGTGGGAGGAAAATAGATCTTGAAGAGGTTCAAGCCCAACAAGAAAACATTGAACCAGTAGATGTATAAGAGGAACATAGAGATTCACAAGGTGTTGTGGAATCTCAATCTCCTCAAGTAATACAAGGACCTCATAGATCTAGTAGGACACGCCTTGAACCTGAGAGGTTTGGATACCTTGCGACTCAGGAAGGTGGTGAGTTGATCATAGATGATGATCCAACTACCTATCTAGAGGCTATGGAGGGACCAAATTCTGAGAAATAGCTTGAGGCCATGACATCTGAGATGGAATCCATGTATTCTAACAAAGTATGGACTTTGGTGGAACCACCTAAGGGGGTAAAACCCATAGGGTGCAAGTGGGTCTTCAAGAAGAAGACCGACATGGATGGCAATGTGCAAATTTATAAAGGCAAATTGGTTGCAAAGGGTTTCCGACAAGTTCAAGGTGTTGCCTATGATGAAATTTTTCTCCAGTTGCCATGATTAAGTCCATCAGGATCATGCTTGCTATTGCGGCTTACTATGACTATGAGATTTGGCAAATGGATGCTAAAACTGCATTTCTTAATAGGAATATAAATGAGGATGTGTACATGACACAACCTGAAGGTTTTATAGATCCAAAGAATGCCAATAAAGTCTGTAAGTTGCAAAGGTCAATCTATGGATTGAAGCAAGTGTCTCGGAGTTGGAATCTTCGATTTGACAAGGAAGTCAAAATGATTGGCATTATTCAATATGAAGATGAACCTTGTGTGTACAAGAAGGTTAGTGGGAGCATGATCACATTCCTCATATTGTATGTGGATGCCATAGTATTGATGGGGAATGATGTCACAACCTTAGAGAAGGTAAAGAATTGGCTTGGGAATAGTTTCTCAATGAAGGACTTAGGAGAAGCATCCTACATTCTAGGTATTAAGATCTATAGAGATAGATCTAAAAGGCTTCTCGGACTAAGTCAAAGCACGTACATTGACAAAGTGTTGAAGAAGTTCAACATAGAGAACTCAAAGAGAGGCAACATCCCCATGCTACATGGAGTTACCATCTCTAGAGCTCAATGTCCCAAATCTTGTGAAGAGAGGGAGCATATGAATGGGATCCCATATGCATCAGCCATCAGATCCATCATGTACACTATGTTGTGCACACACCCAAATGTCTCATATGCTCTCAGCATGACGAGCAGGTACCAGTCAGATCCCAGGGATGCTCACTGGACAACCGTAAAGAACATCCTCAAGTACTTGCGAAGGACTAAAGAGCAGTTCCTTATATACGACGGCAAGGAAGAATTGTAGTAAGGGGTTAAACTGATGCAAGCTTCCAAACCGAAAAAGATGATTACAGATTGCAATCAGGATTTGTATTTTGCCTAAATAATGGAGTTGTGAGCTGGAAGAGTTCTAAGCAAGAAACAGTTGCCGATTCTACTATAGAGGCCAAGTATATTGCTGCTTCACATGCAGCAAAGGAGGATTTGTGCACTACTACAGAAAATGCTTTTTACAACAGTTCCTTTTCTCAATTTACAACAGGTGTTAACCGTTGTATTAGATCGCGTGGTCTTAGGGGGGGTGCTTTACACAACATGTGATCGCATGTTGTAATAGATGTATTTTATACAACAGTTGAAACATGTTGTCTTTTAAGGAATGGCATGTTGTAATATGGGTATTTTACACAACATGTGGGGCACCTGTTGTAATATATATTATACAACAGTTGAACGACGTTGTCTTTCGCTAAACACACCTGTTGTAATAGGGGTATTTTTTACAACATGAGGTTCACCCGTTGTAATATATATTATACAACAGTCGAAGCATGTTGTCTTTCACTAAACACACCCGTTGTAATAGGTAGGTCTATTACAACATGCAGTGCACCTGTTGTAATATACATGTTTATACAACAGTTGGAGTATGTTGTCTTTCCATACATTTAACCATTGTAGTAAGATTGTTTAGACAACATGGTGTGTGACTGTTGTAATATACACAATTTATATAACAGGTTATGCATGTTGTAGTTCATTAGAAACACCTGTTATAATAGGTGTATTTTTTCCTGACAAACCTATTGTAATAGGTGTGGATAACACAACATGTGTTGTTTGTTGTAGAATCATACATTTTACAACATATTATTAACTATTGTCTTTGATTAGTGTTTGAAAGGTCATATATTGAACCAATTGTATTGATCAAATTAACCATATTATTAATAAATTATAATAAATATGCCATTATACTTTTTCATTTCACAAACAAACACATAGTTGAACAAAATTTCCATCAAACCTTGAAAGAAACTCATACTAAATTTAATTAATATGAAATCATCCATACAACGATTCAATAATACAAAGTATTGAGTATCCAATCTAGAATCGAACTGAAAACTAACTTAAAAAGTTTCACACATTGATCTATGGTAAAGAACAAATGTCTCCCCCACATAATCTTATGTGTGCTAAAGAACACATGTCGCCCACTCGTTACGGACCTCGTCGATTTCCTCTTGGTTGAAGCAACGACCAATATACTTCAAATAATACTACAATCATATGACAAATATATCAACATATTGTGATTTTTTCAATTTATTTAGAAATTTGAACAAACTAAAAGAATATAATGTTAAGTAGCTTACACATTCAGGAATATTTCTATTTCTCGCATCAAAGATGTCTTTCATATACTTCAGCACATAATACCCGCAATTTGTATTGTTCGGCTGCTTTGGAAACTATACAAAATAAATATTAATTTGTTATCCAAATAATTGTGAGAACTTGTTAGGTAAACAGAATCAAAATTATTCAAATCTTTGTGCAAAAAGAATCAAAAATGTTATTCCTAGAACATTTGCAAAGATTCAAACCCATGAAGAAGTCAAGCTTACATCAATTCCAACCGTGACTGAAACATGGCAGGTACTGATTTGCCAATATTTTCGATACAAGATTTATCATACAGAAAATATTCAAATCTGAAGTCAATTATCAGTTTACCAACAAAAAACATTTTTTTAATCTCCACAATCTAGATAAGTTTTTAATATCATAGTGGAAAATTCTACAAGAGTTGTTGGGGAATCATTAATGTGGATATTATTTTTTTCTATATTTTTCTAAATGTCACATTCTCAATTGAAAATGTGTATGTTACAGTCCATGGAGGCTTCAGAATTTTTGTTGTTGCAATAAAACGTTTCCTTTCCATACAAGCAATTTTTTTTAATAAAAATCAGAGATTACATATAACATTCCCCACTCGCAACATATCACTACTTGTACATAGTGAAAATTTTCAGTAGAAAGCATATTAGTCATTCAAATACAAAACGGTCGTATTTATCTAACTAAACAAAAACAACACAATATCAATTACTTGTACCAAATTATTGTCGTCTTCTGTACCCGGATAAGCATTCAGCTCATGCTCGAATAACACTGTTTCTTATGGTCTATATATCCTAGCACAATATCAGCTTGAATTCAAGACTGTTCTGACGGACAATAACCAAGGAAGGTGGACGGACATATGTCTTTATATGGATAGTGACAAGCCACCAAAACCATGCCCAACCACCGGATTATGTTACAAGGCTTGCCTTTCCAACCTAAGCTTGCTGCATTACACAATAAATACTTGTGGTACAACACTAAAAAGACTATGCTAAACTAGCCAAAAGTGGCGAGTACTTAAACAGGGATGGCTGGCTCAGGAAATCCACTGCTGTCGTTGAGGATAGTGACATTGCCATCTGAATCGACATCAACAATGGCAAAGTCCCCCTCCTTAATTTCACCAGCCAGCATCTTCTCAGCTAAGCTATCCTCCAACAGCCTCATTATAGCTCTTCTTAGAGGCCTGGCTCCATAACTAGGATTGTATCCTTCATCAACAACTCTGTCCCTAAATCTCTCAGTTACTTGAAAGCCTAAATCTCTCGGTTACTATTTCCATACAATCATGGAATTCTAATATCCAAAATTCTCGCACGGTTGTGGGTGCAGAAAAGAGCATAGATATTTGTGAATTGGAAGTTGGGACTGTTGCAGTTGAAGAAGTTTTGGGTGACAGTGATCCTCAAGTTGAGATCTTAGGGCGCTCTTCTACTGGTTTATTTTCAAAGTCAAAACCAGCTATTGGTGATGGTACACTGGATGGTAAAATATCTTTGGGAAGGAAAAGAAAATTAAATGTATAGGAAGCAGAGGATAGAGAGTTACATGAAGAAGCTTCTGAACTAGTCACATCTGTTAAGAGTAACAGCCAGTGTGCCAATGGGAGAAAATTCAACAAAATTCACAATTTTTTGCCACTGGATTATGGTGCCGGTCGTGGTTCTTGTAAGAAGGCAGATAGGACAACAACTGGTGTTGTCTCTGAATATTGTAATGATATTGTAAGAGAGTGTGGCAAGTCTCAGAATAAAATCGATTCAAGAATAATGGAACCAACTAATGATCTCAAAATGGCCCTTTTGGAAGCTCATAATGATCATGCAATCAAAACATCGAAAATATTTACTTGTAAATATCCTATTCCAAAGGAGATGGAAGTAGCCAAGTCTGTTGATCTACACAGAGAAAAGAAAGTACAAAATGCGAGAATGAGGTTACCCAATGGGGATTGTAATGGATATTATGGTAGCAATTCTTACAAGTACACTGGCAAAGGGAACAACCATCAAACTTCTTTACCAGATAATGAACAGAAAGCTCCTAACTCAAATGTCTCTCAAGAGTACGATTCCAGACCAGATTCTTCACCAGAAAAAAATAAGGACATACATGCCACAAAATTGGTGATTGATAAAAGTTTTGATGGTAATATTGTCTCCACTGACAAGGTAAGTGTGGTGCCTAGTGATCCACCGAATGCACTAGTAGTAAAAATGGATGATTGTCAACTGTTACCAACAAACCCATTAGGTGAAAAATGTGTGGTACCCCTTGTTCATCCTATTTGGGGGTACGTAGTAAAATGTTGTAATAATTTCTGTTTCTATCGAAGTAAAATGTTATACTCAATCTGAAAGTGTAGTAACCGTTCTGAAATCTTTATGATCTTTAGAGCTGGTCCAGTTTATGATGAACTGTTGATGAAAGCAGTCAAAAGAGATTGTATCTTTCACACCACTCTGGAAGTTGTTGAACTTCTATTAATTCCATCCCTACACTTACCTGTCGAGTTCCACAGTATGTTCAGATGTATATTCATGGTTTTTCCTAAGTGATTAGTTAGATTGCATAGCACTCTACTAGATTGTCTGGGTAACATGTCTTTTTCCCAGCAAGCCATTTTGAGTGAAATTTTTTTTACTGATGATTGTCTTATCTGTTTGATTTTTGGCAATGTGTAGGGCTTCAAGGGAAACTTTACCTATGGGGTCTTTTTAAGAGCAAGCAAATTCCTATCGCAATCAATTGCTATGGAAAGGTGAGAAATGAGTCTCCAACATGGTAAAGATGAGTTGCTATTTTATTTACTCCATATAGTTATACTATACATTTATTCATTGCAACCCCCCATTGAAATAAAAATGAGCTATTACCTAATATATTTAGACAGAAATATTCGAAAAATTATGGATGATCTCTTTCTATGTACAGGTCTGAAGATTAATGTTGACAAAAGCTTTGTCTTCTGCATTATGATAAGCAAGCATTTTGTTGCATATAGGAGTAAGAAACAATCAGTAGTTGCTCGATCTAGTGTGGAAGCATAATACAGAGCTATAGTTCATGTGTACTGTGATCCTTAGTCGGTACGATCTATTCTCGCTGAGTTTGGGATCTCTATCCAAACACCAACAATGCTTTATTGTGACAACCAGACAACCATACATAGTGTAAACAATGCAGTATTCTCTGAATGCATAATGCATATTGAAGTCGATTGTCATTTTGCAAAGGACCTTGTCAAAGGTAAGAAAATCGTAACACCACATGTACCGACTTCGGATCAATTTGTTGATATTCTCATAAAACCACTTACTCTAACCCTATTCCATCAAATGGGTACTAGAGTTGGGAGTACACAACATCTACTCTCCAGCTTAGCATATTAGTATTTGGGCCTAGGCCCACTGTGTATCCTCTTTATCTATCCTACTAGATAAACTTAAGTGAGGATCCATTTGACACGAGCATATCCATATATCTCTTTGTACTCCTATACATAGGAGAGATGTTTTTATCTTATGGTTCTGTCATTTTTGTTTGTTGGATATTGAATGTTTTGTAAGGCCAGGTGGATTTTGGTTTTTTGCCATCAATTCCCCTGCTCCAACTATGTGTAAGTATTAGTGGACTTGGGCTAGAGGGCCATCAGTCTCATATGGGGGCCTTGTTCACATCACTTATCATTTCCAATTTTTCTATAATTCTGAATCCTTAATATTTTTCTTAAGGCATTGCCGAGTCTTAAATTTGTTGCTTGGTCACATTTTTTACTCTAGATGTCAGGATATCATTTTTATTTGAGTCCTGGAGACCTTGAACCCTCTGTTAAGGTTGCATGAGTGAATCATTACCTTTTGCATCTGTAGAGAGAACCATAGAATGCGTATGTATGCAAGTTAGAAACTTTATATCATTATGGGATTTTTTTCTTCTTAATTTCGCACACTGTTAAATTCCTTGATAAATGCATTATTTCTTAAAGTTCAGTTTAAATCCTTTGTGTGTGTCACACAGTTATGGTTTCAGTTTTCCCAAAATAAGGTTCCATCTGAGTTTCGGCCATACCTCCTCAGCTTAATCTGTTCTCATTTTCGAAAACAACTTCAGCTAGGCACACATGTCAAATACAACTTTTAAACTAGTTGATGTGTTGTGATTGTCAAGTTGTGCTTTAGTTTGATTGTTACAACTTCAGAATTGTGATTTTCAAATATAGCTTTCAAATTGGTTGCGTTGTGATTGTCAGGTTATGATTTGATGGTTAACAACTTCAGAAATGATCGCATCATAGCAAATAATTGTCATCCCATGCAATAATTTTTGAGCAAAACATGTTATTAAGATGCCAAGTTTTGTGTGTGAATTTTATTAGGATTTCAGTGTGCTATGATTATTAAGTTATGATTGATCTAATCAAATTTGATTTTAGAGAACTTTAAAAGTGACCACACTTCAGCAGTTATATAGTCCCCTCATTTAGAAAAGCATCATGAGAAGAACACCTTCTGAAGATGCCAAATCTAATGAGCGGATTTCAGACTGACCTTTCTCATTAGTTGATGTGCCGTGATTGCCAAGCTATGCTTTATGTATACAAAAGTTTGATTGCTAAAGGTTTCAGAACTGATCTCACATAGCAGTCAAACAGTCACATATTTAACAATCTAATTGCTGAAACCAAAATGTATCATGACACGAAATATTATGCATTTTTACTAGTGTACATATTACGTAGTTCTGATAATAAAAAAATTGTGAAGGCTGATATCAGGAAAGAAAATCATGTATGTCACCTTTTGTATAGTTAGCATTATACACTTTAGAAGTTTAAAGGCCGAGCTCTCTGCAATTGTCATGATGATCTGTTCATTGTGTAACGGTAGCTGGGCAAAATAAAGGTCACAGTGGTTTGGTACTCAGAGGTGCTTAGGTGTCTTAACTATTTTTGTGCACTTTTGAAAACAACCAATGATACCAGACACTCGTGAGTAGTCAGACTGAGTGATGGCACAAAAGCTGGGTTTATTAAAAAAATTCTAGCTGAAATTTTAGGCATAGTTGTTGGGAAAGGAAATTATTATTTGCCAGTCTTAATAAAAAAGCTACTTCCTAGTCAAACCAACCAATTCATCACAGTTGCGCACTACTTCCTATTATCTTTGACCTCATCACAGATAGTCTTCGTGCCATTGTCTGAAAACCTGATATGGCTTTATATGGAGTATAATAGCCTTGTGCCAATGCCCCCCTTGACATGAAGTGGCTTAGTTTGGGAGAACAAAGTGTAAAAGTATGTCCGACCACCAGTAAGTGGAATCCCCCCCATGTGAGTTTATGTAATAGTTGTTTTGAAAGGTGGCACAGATGTGAGTTTATGTTTGTTGCTCCAACAGTTTATGTAAAAGCACCACCTTATGTAATAGATGTTTCCAACAAACATGAACGAAAGAGGACACCTGAGTTTATGTAATTGCATTTGTTTATGCAATTGTGATACCAGAAAAAACATAAAGAAGTGACACGACACTTGATAATTTCCTGTTCGTCCTATGAAGTGAAGGAAGAAACACTTAAGAATATCACATACAACAATTAACAATTGCCCTTGGATGCCCTTGATGATATTGACCCGAAGATGATCTAATCGATATATGTAAAAATAAGAGCATTTGTAAAAATAACACCATATCAAATGAAGTAGCAGAATTTAAAGAAACTAGAACAACACTTCTATTGGTGAATCAGAAAGCAGTATTTTTCTGGATCAAAATGGTAAATTACCTTGATAATTTCCCATTTCAAATTCTTCCTATATTGGACATATCTCTTTTGATAAACTTTATGAGTCCAATTCAAATTCATATCAAGAATTCTATTCATTAGTAAATATATATGAAACTTTCAATACATGTATTATGTAATTGAAATTGTTTTATGAAGTACTTACAACTCCATGAGTTTTTCCACGTAATTTTCCTCGTAACGGATCAAGATAGTGGCACTTACCCCACATAGGGTCGAAGACGCAAAGTATACAATGTCCCCTACGCATACATGAGTATTACATTTTAAGATTAATGTATTTTTAAGCAACATTTAAAGTAAACAAATAATAGACAATCGACAAAATGTATGCGTACCCCACATTATAAGGTATAAAGAACAATTCTAATCTTTGTTTCTTACCTCTAATGAACTGATCTGCTATGTACTGTGCCCGAGTCTCCACTTTATCATTGTATAGTGGAGCTATAAAATGTGGACATATAAATCCAAATATATTAAATATATTTCCCGAGGTCTCTTTGTTGAACAAATGCCTACAAAAAAACACATATTTAGTCTTTGTACTTGTATAGAAACACATAATTAGTTTTTGTACTTGTATAGAAACACATAATTAGTCTTTGAACTTGTATAGAAACTTGTATAGAAACACATATTACTCATATAGAAACTTACTTTATGTACACTGATATGTGTGAGGCTTCTAGTTGGTCTTTATCATGGCATATTTTAACCAATTCCAGTGTGATAATTAGCTCATGTGTGTAACCTACTTCAGACATCTGAAGAGAGATGTTATGATTCTCATCATCTTCCACATACACCATCAACAGTTTCAACTTCGTTGGAGGCTTTTTTCATGTTGGCTTGACGGGACTTGAGACTTCATCACAATTTTTTCTAGTTTTTGAATTTCCTGTTTGTGTGTTTATTGATTCCCTCACTTTTCTTTGAGACAACGAGTCTTGGGATTCCTTACATATGATTATAAAAATAAAAAATATATTTTATTAATATACATGATCATTTCAATAAATTAATAAAAACACTGACAAGTTATCGCATATACCTTCATATTTATTTTGATCAATTCTATAGGCCAAGGAAGGTAGGTGCCTATGCCTTGACAAACTTGATAAACTTCAGCCATATCTAAAGGTATTGGCACACTTTCTTCAGGCATCAACGGGGTATCAATTATCACTTTTTTGTGTTTTGGATCCAATGCCACATTGTGAAGGATAATTGGCTCATTTATATGAGATATATACACCCTTCCATCAGCTACTGAACGTAATGGATTATCCAACATCAAAATACACTTGTGATAGCCCTACAAAAATCAAATATAGATATTGTCAACATGAGAAATGACTGCCTCTAACATTTACTACATAACAGACTTGTTGATTACCTCAGGTAGATGTGAGAATTGTGCAAGTGGACAATTAGATTTGGAAGTAGGTTATTGGTCTGTATCCCCAACATTGTCGAGATCCTTGTCCATATTCTTCCCTTCAAGATACTTAATCTTCATGGCCAAAGCTTTAATGGTCGGTTGCATTTGTAACAACATATGGGATGGTTGATCATCTGTTCGAGCCACACTTTGACAATATTTTGTAATTGTTATTCCTGGTCCGGTTGCTCTCGCATGTCCCGGGTGATCTTTTTTTCCCAATTCCATTGTTAACACATCATTACATCCCTTCTCAGTAATGAGTCCCTCAGAAACTTCTTGAGATAGAGCATCCTTGCAAAATATAAAACATACATATGTAAAAATAATAAAAACTATATATTGTGATGAAAAATCAACGAGATAAAAAATTAAACTTACAATCTTGTACACCACTTCCTAGACCTTGTCACTAGTAACAGCACCAGTTTTGTCCATTCTAGCTCTTTTCCATAATTCTACTCTAGAAATCTTTGAAATAACTGGATCTAAACTATTCTCACTGATCTGTTTATAATATGATAAAAGCATAATACTTTTATACCTCTATATGAAATTTCACAAATCGCTTTAAAATGAATCAAATCTTACAATTTCTTGCTCTAGGCCAACATATCCCTTACGAGAAATTCTAGGCCGATACTCATTCTTTGACGATAATTCTCTTCCAGCCTTACTTCTTCTCTGGTTATTTTTACGAACAATAAATATGAAAATATATTTAAATGTCTTACAAGCAAAACAACAAAAGTACACTAGTTTGTATTATCACCTTAAATTCTTCAGTCAATCGACTCATGATAAAATCCTCCCATTGATCTGCAGATATAAAATCATATTCTTTGGGTGGGTGTTTGCATATGTTTCCATCTTCGTCCCTCATGAATTTTCTTGATAAACGAGATTTGAATTCCCTCCATCTATCATTGGCTCTTTGTAATACCCACTGCTTTCTGACAGATCCAATCGAAAAAATACCCTACAAATAACAAAATCACATACACATAAAATATAATATAATATTTTCATACAAAAAATATACAAACAATATTAACGTCTACATACTCACCTCAATCTCTTCCCAAATAAGGTCCTTGAGAACTTCTACCACATCACTCCAAGTATCGATGTTGATTGGAACTCGCTCTAGGGATGCGACTGTATAGCTGCTGAAAATGTTTCGGGTTTTTCCAATTGGTTGTCCTTCTGAATTCCATTCCAATTGAATTTTTTGTCCTTTACGTCTCTTTCTCGAAACTTTAGGCATTGTGGTACAGCCCCTACTAATCATTGTGGTCATTGAGTCGTCTTCATTGGAAGACATCTACAACAAAATTTGGTACAAAAAAATATTAGCAAACTGCATATAAAAAAACATAATAAAATCTTACAAAATTGAAGACATATTTACATTCATTACAGAAAGATATTAGTGCACATCAAGAAAATGCTAATACTTACTATCACTTATGTGTATGCTGTTTTTTATTTTTATGCACACTGACATCATCAACAAATGTCCCGTCATTATGATCTTCTCGAGCACATATCTCTTCTTCTTCAACAACAAGATCATCATTTACAGACATAGATGGAATGATTGAAGATAAAGAAGTTTCTTCTTCTAAAACGATGTCATCATCATCATCATCATCTCCTTCATGGGGCCTTCTTCTGTGAGATAAGACTACAAACCAGCCCTTGTTAGCTGTGTCTATCACATAGAAAACTTGTTTTGCCTGTAATGCCATTATAAATGGATCGTGTTTACATCCCTCCCTATCTAGGTTCACTAAGATCAATCCATCTTCTGTGCGTACACCCTTATCATTTTCAGCCCACTTGCAACAAAAAATAGGAATCCGAAACATGTTGTAGTCCAACTCATATATATCTTGGATCACACCATAATAGGACATGTCACACCAGACTGGATTTTTGTCTTTAGCACTAGCAATGTGCAAAGCTTTGGATACCAAAGACACCCCACTGTTTTGCATCGTGCTTTTGTCATCTTGACATTTTGTATAGAAAGTGTATCCATTTATAAAATAACTAGAAAATGACAACACGGTTGATTTAGGCCCCACAGATAACCATTTCAAGGTCTTTGAAATAGAATTTGGTGAATGCTCAATCTGTTCACAAATATGATTCTTTAACCATTCGGCGAAACAACGGATGTGCAAGTTCATTATATCCTTCTCATTCTTAGATCGGTAACGAGTTTGTAAATAATCAATGTGTTCTTTAACATATGGTTCAACCTCGGTTCTATTACGAAGGACATACACATGTGTTGTGTGTAATTCATCAGCTGAAAGTCGTACAAACTTGCATCTTGTACTGCCTTGTCCATCAATTTTTCTGACATGCCGTGATTTAGGAAGACCAATGGCTTCAACATTGGATAAATGTTGGACACAAAATTCAATAGCCTCTTCTACTATGTATCTTTCCACCATACAACCCTCGGGTCGATAACTATTCTTCACATACTCCTTTAACAGCTTCATATATCGCTCGAACGGATACATCCAACGTAAAAATACCGGACCACATAGTTTGACCTCTCTAACCAAGTGCACAGTCAAATGAACCAATACATCAAAGAATGAAGGAGGGAAGTACATCTCAAGCTGACACAAAGTGATGATGATATGATTTTTCAATGAGTCCAACGTCTCAGGGTCAATGACTTTTGAGCATAAAGCATTGAAGAACATACAAAGTTTAGTGATTGCATTTCTAACCCGCTTAGGCAAAATGGAACGGATAGCCAATGACAAAAACTATTGCATTAAGATGTGGCAATCATGTGATTTCAAGCCCAACAGTTTCAAATCTTTCATATCCACAAATCTACTCATGTTTGAAGAATATCCCTCTGGAACCTTAACTCCTTTTAGGAACCCGCAAAATACAGCTTTCTCAGACTTTGAAAGTGTGTAACATGTTGGGGACAAGTAGGTCCGACTTCCCCTCATTTGTGGAGCCAATCTATCTCAAATACCCATGTCAACCATGTCCAATCTTGCCTTGAGGCCATCTTTTGTCTTCCATGGGATATTAAGTAATGTTCCAATCAAACTATCACATATGTTCTTCTCTATGTGCATCACATCTAAACAATGCCTCACATATAAAGACTTCCAATAAGGAAGATCAAAGAATATAGACCTCTTCTTGTAGAGACCTTTGAGAATTGGAGATTTATTTTTTTTCCAAATTTTACTTTCAACTGTTTCACCTTAGTGAAGATTTCTTGTCCGGTTAATGGTCGTGGAGCTCTTTGTAGTTCTACTTTTCCGTTAAAAGCTTTCTTCACTCTACGATAATGATGATCCTTAGGAAAGAACCTACGAAGTCCAAGATAAACAGTTTTCTTCCCATGTTTCAGTTGGCAGAAAGAGGTCTCGTCTTCACAGATAGGGCAACCAAGATGTCCTTTGATACTGTACCCATATAGATTTCTATATACCGGGTAATCATTAATCGTACAAAATAGCATCACCCTCATATTAAAATTCTCTTTGCGTATGCATCATACAACTCAACACCCTTGTCCCAAAGAATCTTTAAATCTTCAACAAGTGGAGCCAAGTAAATGTCAATATCATTTCCAGGCTGCTTTGTTCCTGAAATCAGCAAAGTCAAAAGCATATACTTGTGTTTCATGCATACATCTGGATCAAGATTATATATAACCAAAATTACAGGCCATGTACTATGACTTTTGGAATTATGGGGATTCATTCCATCTGCAGAAAGTGCCAGTCTTAAGTTTCTAGGATTACCACCAAATTCTGGAAATATATTATCGATTGTCATCCATTGCGGAGAATCTGCAGGGTGTCTAAGAAAACCATCTCTTTTTCTATCCTCAGCATGCAAAACCAACTTCTTCGCATCATCAACATTATTGAACAAGTGCCTAAATCTCGGTATTATTGGTAAATACCACAACACCTTACTAGGACTTCCATCCTTCTTATATCGTGGTTCTCCACAGACTGGACAACTGTCCTTCAAAGCATGATCATTTCGATACAAAATGCAATCATTGGAGCATGCATGTATCTTTTCATAATCAAGGCCCATGGATGAAAGCACTTTCTTTGCCTCGTAAGTGCGACGAGGAAGAACATTATCCTCGGGAAGCATATCTTTGAAGAGATGTAGCAAGGTCGTAAAACTTTTATCAGACCAACCATTTCTCGCCTTCAGGTGATATAACTTTAAAACAGTAGATAATTTGGTGAACTTGACACAGCCATTGTATAATGGTGTTTCAGAGTCAGTCATTAACCTTTCAAACATTTTAGGAAAATCTCGTATCTTTTCTTCTACATTGTAAGCCATGTCCTGCAATGTGTCTCCTTCGCCTCCCTCAAATTGTTCACTCTGATCTACAATATGAAAATCTTCCCTCTCGCCATGATGTATCCATCGTGTGTAAGTCGTATCAATGTTGTCTCGAAATAAGTGATGACGCAATGCGTCTTTGTTAATCCACTTACCGAAATCACACTTTGTGCAAGGACAAAGAAGTCTAGTATCATTTCCTGCATGTTCAATTGCACACCTTAAAAATTCATCCACTCCTTTTTCATACTCTTCAGATAAGCGATTTGAAGACATCCTCTTTCGATCCATTGTTGCACAACGATAAAAGGTGTGAGTAAGTTTATGTTATTATTGAGGTTAGCTCTAACATGATTTTGATCTTATACGATGAACATAGCTAAAGTATAACTACTTTCTATAAGATCCAATGCTAACTAATTATGTACAAGTTCCCCACCACTCCAACCAATGTCTTCCCTAAGATATCCTTCTTGCTCGATTTAAACACATGCTTGATCAGGAAAAGTAGTATCTATATACTTTGAGACTAAAATGGAAAAAAACAAACTAGTAAAATAAATATGTTGATGGGAATAATGATGAGACCAATTACACTAGAGCTTAAGGCCACTACATAGGAAAAAAGGTACAAAAAGAGCTTCTAAAAGAAAATGAGGCAATTAAGCAACTATTGTAGAGAATACTTATGTGGATTAAAAAAGGCTTCTACATAGCTTACTCTAGCAGACGACAAAAAGGTTGCATTAGGCTTACTCCTAGAGAAGATAAAAAGGATGCATAAGCTCTAGCTTTTAAAAAGGTGGTGAAGCCTACATGACTCATATTCATGTGTAATGCCAAGACAAAGGTTGATTGCTAAGTATTGAGTGTGTGGGTTTCCTAGGAGCAAGGACACTGTAGAGAAGATCTACAAAGGGATGGCTATCTTTTCTGTATGACTTTGATTTGAAGTTGCTTTATAGAATCTATAAAGCAGATCTATGGAATCTATCTATTTGACAAAGGGATGGCTATCTATTCTCAGATGATTATGGAGGTAATGTTGGAGATAGCTTTCAACAGGAAATGCCTCATACAAAAACTTTTTATAGATTCTTTACTTGGAGCATGGTAAAGGATGATACATTTTACAGAGTTGTCAACAAGAGTCCTACTTGCATGCCCCATCATCTGTAGTAGATCTGTAATTGGGTAGTCAGTATGAGCATTTCCACGACCATCATAATATTGATTTCCCATTACAAAAACCAAATGATCTATAAAGGTGTTCCATAACACATTGAGTTGCTGGAAGAAAGGTCCTAAATTGATATCTAGTAGTTGTTTGGAAGTGACTATTAGATGCTTTTCATCTTTTCATTCCTTTTTCTCTGTGTGCATAGGAACTTAGAAGAACATGCAGGGGCTAAGCAAGTTTTACTAATTTTCTTTTCAATAATTTGATGTATACATGGTATAATACCAAAACTTATTCTAGACATTGCTACTTCTTTTATTGTCAATACGAGGTATAGGGTTGATTAAATAACATTTTGTTGAAGTAAACCAGGGCTCCAAGATGTCCAGCCGTGGCGCCTTAACAAGTATGGAAGGTATGTAAGAATTCTAATGACATGTTTACTCTTTCACCATGAGGTTGTGATTATTCACTTCTCTCCTATTCTCTAATAATTATTGAGTAAAAATCAAGTTCAACACATAATAGAACTTGAATTTTATACAAACTAAGTGCCAGAAAATTAGAACAGTAGATAGTTTTCAAAAACTTAGTTTCAGAAATGCTTTTCCTCTAAGTGGATTTGATGTTTTTGCTTATTTCCCTGGCTCTCCTAGGAGAAGAAGAGTTTTTGTGTTAAAGGTTTTTGTTTCTCTACCATTCCATAAGTTTACCCTCTTTAAAAGGATTGTTTGACACAATCTCAGTATGGACAATGGATTGTGGCTATAACATACATTGTTTTAGTCATAACCAGTAATTATGATAAATATTAGTCTTACATCTTGCTAAACCACCATTTTGATTGCTTAAAGTATGTACATACTAGTATACTGGCTGGATTTCAGGTGTTTAACGAGTATGATTGGCTGCTGTCCTAGACTTTTTTTACTTGGTGATGACTTCAACTTTTGGGCATGGTGTTGATATGTCATTTAGTAAGCTTTGAACACTGGTATCAATGCAGATTTGGTGAGAGATTTCAAACTATTCCATGTTGAATGCCATGAAAGTTGTGTTTGACATCAATGTTCTAGGACAAGTACATGCCACTGGTAACTAGATTTCTTCCTTATATAACAATCTAATGGCACTCTTAGTTTCAATTTTTCTCCTTCAATTTCATTCATTCTTCCCATCTTGAGCTTGAGGTAGATCTTTATATACTACTCTTCTCATGTTTTGGTTCAGTTGGCTGTTTTACAGAGGAGATGTTGATATTTTTAGTCTTGTGTTCATCTGATTTATTTTCAGCTACTGGTGTTTAGTGGTGTTTAGAACCATGATTTCAAGTTACATTATCTAGTATCCTGTACCTATTCAAGTGAGTAGTCTTCTAGTTCTGTTTCTTTTTTTCTATATGCTTGATTCAGCTGCTTTACAAAACTACTCTGTGTGTTGAGTTCATGTTCATTATGATTAAGGGCACTTTCTCTTCTTTGCTTTAATCGTGCTCAACTTGTACTACAGATTTCATGGAATGGATGATCTTTAGTCCTTTTAGAAACAATTTCTTGTTATTGACTTAAGTGTGCTCAAGATCTGCTACCTAAGCATGTTTCTTTGGGATGAACATTCCCAACGAATAGTCCCTTGTTTTTTATTTGTAGGCCATCAACTATTTTAGTATTTGGATCATCGTGAGCGACCTGATTGCACCCTATTTATTGAGGGAGGTATTGGTCTTCCTCTCAATCTTATTAACTGGTTACATTCTCTGCCATTTTCTTCACAAAATATGCACCACTTCAAAGAAGAGTAATCAGAGGTCGTTCTCATGGAACCATGAAACTAGGATTCATAATCAAACTAAGATTTGGTAGTTGCCCATACCTCATAACTAGTCATTTACTTAAACTAGTATTTCTCCCAAAAGGACCTACATGCGGTTGCAAGTCACTAGCTTTAGGGCACTTTGCTTATAGAGTCTTGAAAAGGGCTAATTAAATATGCTACTCATTCTAAGAAGTTTGTGATTGACTTGTTGCAATCTTCGTCATGAATTCAAATTGTTTGCAGGTTAGATACCAAAAAGAACATAATCTTTTTTATATGCTTCAGGTAGGCAACAGAGAGCCAAAGCTGGCAAACATGTATGGCTACATCTTGCATTTCAACTGCATCATGGTTATCTGCATAAGATGATTTACAGATTATGGCCTGATAAAGATTGGTTGTCTAACCATAGTTCTCACCCTCTTGGAAGAGTCATTCTGGTTTGGGATAGCACTATTGTTAAGGTCGGAAAAATCTAGGAAAGTGACCAAATGAGTAAAGTGAAGGTAAAAGATATCAAGTTCTATGTACTACTGTCGATGGGCATAATGATGACAGGAAGAGAACAGTTCTATTGGAAGCTCTACCGGATATTTGGAAAACTGTTGTTGACCCCTGGATTCTTACTAGAGATTTTAATGCTATAAGGTACTCTAGTGAAAGAAAAGGAAGAGGTTTCTACACTGTGCAAGCAATAATTGACTTCAATTTCATATTATGAAAATAAGCTTTTTGAAATATGTTTACAGGTCAAAGAAATCGGTAGCGTCCGTGGGTATAAGGAGCATCCAAGTTTGTTTGGCATCCGCACAACCTCGTAGAGAACGAAGGATCATCTCCCCGCACACCCTTTTTCCTGATGCTACTCCGTTACAATGACAAGATAGAGCTTGACAACAGTTGCGATGATTCAACAATAAGATACCATCCACATTCTACATGTTCCTTTAGGAGAAGACGAAGTGGCTTGGAATAGGTTCACAATTCATTTAGTTATCTAACACAATCTATTTCCCAAGAGATTGGCGATTTTAGTCAGGGCAATGAGTCCTTTCCATGTAAGTAGAGGTTACCTTGGATTGAAGGGAGCTCAAAGCAGAGGGCAGCGGTGCTTTCCGGTCGTCTAGCGGTGAGCTCAAGGGTTGAAGATCGCTGGCCCCTGGGAACGTCGGCTTCGTCTATCTTGCGGGGGAAGTCGCCGCAAGTGAGCTCTGCCTGTCTCTAGCAGCGGCGGTGGTCTCTGGCAGTCGTCTGCGGCGCTCGGTCTCTGGGGGGTGTTGCTTGTGTGAAATGGGGGGTTTGGGTTGCTGTGAAACTGCTAATTGCAGTTTTGGGGTAAATGGCGGGCGGAGGAAAAGAGGAAGTGCGGGGAAATTTTTTTCCGTGACACCTATAAATTAGAGGGAAAAAATCAAAATAGACGGGTTAACAGTAAATAATGACCAAAATGAACGAGTTTGGAATAAATTTACTCGAATAGACAAGTTTGGGAGAGAGAAAGGGTCGAAGACGTCGAACTGAATGGCGTCTTCACCCCTATTGGCTCAAAAAAAGCAAATTCGACTCCGCCCAACGGGTAACTGGGGGCGTGGCGCCACGTGGCAATCCCACGATGAAGACGCCGATCTAACTGGCGTCTTCATCATGGGACTGCCACGTGGCGCCGCGCCCCCAGCTACCCATTAGGCGGGCCGATGTTTTTCTTTTTTAAATTTTTTTTATTATGATACCATGTATATTTTTTTATTATGATATATATACATATATATGTTAAATTGCTAAATAAATATAATCTACATTAACTTATATGAAATTAGCCATATATTTTAAATAATAACTGAAGATAATAAAAATATTAATAGAATATTATATTTATTAATACATAATATTTATAAATGTACATAAAAGTATTTAAAATTAATGAATATAGTACTAAAATTATATAATAAGTTTAAAATCATAAAAATAAAGAAAATATATATATGCATTTAATTGTAAACTTAGAAAAAAAAAACTACTATAGCAATAAAAATAATAAAATAGTAAAATAAAAACTAATATGGTAGTATATAAGACACGCTGGTGCACATAAAATACACACACACATATGTGTGTGTATGTTATATATATATATATATATATATATATATATATATATATATATATATATATATATATATTAATTCTATAGTTTTAAACATCATTATAGTTTTTTGGTTTCTATAGTAACACATTTTTTGACCGACCAAAAAAAAATAGTTTTAAATATCACTATATAATTTTGATATTGCATCCATTAATTTGAAATACTTCTATCTGCATTTATATTTCATTAACACATAATATTTATAAATGTAGATAGAAGTATTTAAAATTAATGGATACAATATTAAAATTATATAGTGATGTTTAAAACTATAGAAATAAAACATATACATATATGTATACACATAATATTTATAAATGCAGATAGAAGTATTTAAAATTAATGGATACAATATTAAAATTATATAGTGACGTTTAAACCTATAGAAGTAAAACATATACATATATATATTAATTCTATAGTTTTAAACATCACTATATAATTTTGATATTGTATCCATTAATTTTAAATACTTCTATCTGCATTTATATTTCATTAATACATAATATTTATAAATTCAGATCGAAGTATTTAAAATTAATGGATACAATATTAAAATTATATAATGATGTTTAAAACTACAGAAATAAAACATATAAATATATATATATATATATATATATATATATATGTATGTATTAATTCTATAGTTTTAAACATCACTATATAATTTTGATATTGTATCCATTAATTTTAAATACTTCTATCTGCATTTATATTTCATTAATACATAATATTTATAAATGCAGATAGAATTATTTAAAATTAATGGATACAATATCAAAATTATATAGTGATGTTTAAAATAATAGAATTAACATATATATATATATATGTATATGTTTTATTTCTATAGTTTTAAACATCATTATATAATTTAAATATTGTATCCATTAATTTTAAATACTTCTATCTACATTTATAAATATTATGTATTAATGAAATATTAATGCAAATAGAAGTATTTAAAATTAATGGATACAATATCAAAATTATATAGTGATGTTTAAAACTATAGAATTAATATATATATATATATATATATATATATATGTTTTATTTCTATAGTTTTCAACATCACTATATAATTTTAATGTTGTATCCATTAATTTCAAATACTTCTATCTGCATTCATAAATATTATGTATTAATGAAATATAAATGCATATAGAAGTATTTAAAATTAATGGATACAATATCAAAATTATATAGTGATGTTTAAAACTATAGAATTTATAGATATATATATATATATATATATATATATATGTATATTTTATTTCTATAGTTTTAAACATCATTATATAATTTTAATATTGTATCCATTTATTTTAAATACTTCTATCTGCATTTATAAATATTATGTATTAATGAAATATAAATGCAGATAGAAGTATTTAAAATTAATGGATACAATATCAAAATTATATAGTGATGTTTAAAACTATTAATGAAATATTGAGCTTTATTGTGACAATAATGGAGCTATTCCTCAAGCTAAGGAGCCCAGATCACATCAGCGGTCCAAGCACATACTGTGGCACTTCCATCTCATACGAGAGATCATAAAGTGAGGAGATGTGAAGATTTGCAAAGTACAAACTGAAGACAACATAGTTGATCCACTGACTAAGGCCCTTTCTCAGCAGAAGCATGATGGTCATGCTAGGTCACAAGGACTGAGGTTCCTAGGTGACTGGGTCTAAGTGCAAGTGGGAGTCTGTTGGTATGTATGCCCATGAAGCAAGTCATGTGATGATTGTAATGGGATACTTTGTAAATGATTTAAATAGTAATAAAGGAAATTTTTGATCTATATGTTTTAACTGTTTTTGAGATGATAGTGTAACATGATAGATGTCTAAAGAATTGTTTACTCGATGACGTATGCTTTTGGGTTGAGGACCTAAAGGATGAGATCATACGGATGTTAAGAGTATACTTTCCTGTTCAGTCCCTAGTTGATTGTTATTGTGGAAATAACCATAGACATCGATAACACTAAAGACTAGATTGTGTGTTGGTTGATGACATAATCTCATTAGTCATAATGTAGTGATATCAAACCAAGCACATAGGTACTTGTTAGAGAATAAGTGTACTAGATAGACCCACTGTAAGAGTGACACATGGAACCATGATTTGGTAGTCACAGTCATCTCTCACAGTGATGGTGGTGAGTGTGATTGTTTGACTTGAAATCACTACACTCAACACATGTTGTTGGGTACACTTTGACATCATCAAACGCAGTCCTGAAACATGGGTTGTTATAAAGGTGATGATTGGGTGACTTTGACACATGGGGCTTTTGAGGGGTGAGTGATAGATATGATATTTATCCCTCCTAAGGGAGTTTGATGTCCATGGCCACTTGATGACTAGGATTGAGAAAGGCATGTGCATGCATCTGTGAATCAATATGTGATATTGATGTCACACACATCTCACCCAGTCTGCTCTGAGATCAAGGAAATTGATGAACGTTGAAAGGATGACTATACCATGCCTTGAGCTCATTCAGGACATTAGTGACAAAGGAATTATACATTCACTGTAACACCATTCACGGATTGTAAGATTGAAAGTTGTTCTCCAACTTTCTATTTCACTTGGGTAGCACTGATGTGTGACTAGACACCGCTCTTTTCTTGTGAAGTCATACGTGTTATGGACTTTCACTACCAACATGAAATGGACCTACAGGGTCACACACACTAGGACATGTTCCTGGAAGAGGAGTTTCTCCATAAATCTTGTTTGGATTGATTACTAAAGGAGTTTAGTAGTTCAATTAACCACTCAATCGATTGATAGCTGAAAATCATGGTATTCAAGGTGTTGGATCAAATGATTAGAGTATCAGATTCATTGAAACTACGATTGACTGATATGCTGCCCCAACCGATCGGCTCATGCAGATGAACTGATCGGCTCAGGCTAGTGAGCCGAGTGGCTCAGGACAATGAACCGATCGATTCACATTGTTGCACTGGTCGGGTGACCAACCGAGTTCGTTTCACTTGTTCAAATTTGATTTGGACAAGGACTAATAGTTGATTAGTTAGAAACAAACATGAAAGTCAAATTGGTTTGGACCAGGACCATGAATCGATCAGCTCATGCTTGAACCGATCGGCTCAAGGGCCCAGACGATCGTTTCAGGGCTGAATCGATCGGTTCAACTGGCACAGTGTGTCATATTTTGTAGAAAATCTCGAACCCTTCTACTCCTGCTTTAATCCCGCATTGCCCGGGGTAGAGAACCATGTCCCAAGACTCTCCTATATATATAGGAGTATTGGGGGCTTCTCTTAGTACAACACAGAACACCAGTTGCTATGCAAAGTTTTCGTTCTCCTGGTTGTGGTAACTAGGAGGGCCCAAGCAAGTGCTACCCGATAAGGGAGGCACAGTAAGGGAAAGACAACTACAGAAAAGTGACTAGTGGCAAGAGAGTGTGTCGATGACTAGTACACCAACAGGAGGGTGCGACTCCTTCTGGTTCCTTATGCGATAAGGCAATCGGAGTTCCAGGTGGTCCGTGTGGACTACTAGAAAGGCGGGAGACTTCTGCCGATCAGAGGACAGCCGTCAATCCCGACAGTCCCGGTGAGACCAGGAGCTGTACATACACTTTCCAAGACCGGATGTGAAGACCGCACAAGCCATGAGGTAACGTCGCCGAGTAAGCCTCGGGACATGGTAAGTCTCTACAAACCATCTTTCCTATTGTATAGACGTTGTCGCGAATCCTAAGTTCTGGGTTTTGGGAGAATTTTTTTTTTGTTTCCGCTGCCTTCTCTGCCTCCCCTAAAACCCAACAATTCCATTTTCAGAGCATGGTCAAAAGTGTCTTGAAAATCAATAGGCCTAGAGGAGGCAACCAGAGTTTGGAATGCCACATTGAGCCCTTCTATGTAACAGCCTAATTTCTCTTCAAGGGTCATATTGGTTGTGTGGCATTATGAAAGTCGGAGCTTCTTGATATATTCAGATTTAGAGGAGGTGCCCTGGGGGAGACTAAGGAATTCCTTCTTCTTTGCTTTCAACTCAGAAGTGGGAATGAAACAAGTGATAAAGGTGGTCTTGTTTGTAGTCCAAGTCTAGGGAATAGCTTGTTGGGAGTGAGTGAAATTATCCCACCATATCTTGGATTCTCCTATAAGATGATAAGTGGAAAAAGTGATTTTATTGTTCTCGGGGCAACATAGGACCTTAGAAGTATTCTCCATATATCCATGCATCATCCTTGTCTAGTATCTCCTGCATCTTCTCCATAAAATTCCTCAGACCTCAATTTTGAGAAGTCTTCGATAGTGATGGGCTTTGGGTTCCAATTAGCTTCCCCGGGGGGTTAAGGTTATTGCGTGGACTAATAGATCATGCATAGCATCCATAAGGAGTTTGCATTGTTTTTCCCACTGTTCAGCATCCACGCCTTCTTTGGATGGGGTCCTTCAACGTTTTCTTCCTCTTCATTTCTCCTTATCTTTTTGGCCTTGTCACCTCTTTCCCCTTCTGGTTCTCCCTTCTTCTATTTTTTGGTCTTGGGAGGTATCTAAAACATATTAAATGCCGCAAACATTCTCATAATGCAAGTTTTCAAGTCAAGATATTAAGATCATGACAATTACTATAACTTTGTTCCAATATTATAACTTATTCTAATTTTTGTTTTACTCATCCTTAGACTACCCATAAATAGGGGGTTTACAAATGGAATCAAGACACCCTTTCAAATATGAGAATACATCCTACTACATTCTAAAATGTGGCTTGAGTAGTCCTTAAAGAAGAGATGAGAAGCAAGGGGACTCTCTAGGGTTAAATGAAATCCTTTCGGTCATTTTCTAGATCAACTGAAGCCAGGTAGAGTGGGGAATCTCAACCACTATTGTGAGATGGATAGTTAGTTCTTAATGGACATATTCGCGAGCCTAGACACCTCAGTTTTAACCGTTAATCATTTTCAAGATTTCCTAGGTTTAAGTGTTTGGAGAATTTATTTCATAAATACATAGGGAAATGTGTAGGATCTGATAGAAAATGTCATGGAATTTTTATTATCCCAATCCCAATGCCACTGTCAAAATAGTGGTAAAGGGATTGGAGTGTATGTCCCTAATTGGACCAATTAATCTCACACAATCATATGCATAATGAAATAACATTCCATTAACTTGAATCATAATGTTTTACATGGGGGCCCATAGGGAAAAATAGAACAAACTTAATAGGAAAAAAACTAATTAATCGATACAAACCGATTTCAAAATTATTCTCACATGTTTGTCGTTTTTTTTGGTGTAGCTTCTTTCTGCAAATTGATTCCAGCAGATAAGAGCATGAATAGAATCTTTATTGTTTCCCTAAATCAACAAATATGACTCAAATTCAATGTAAATACAATATGATAATCGAAAACATAAAGCAATGAAACATAAATGTGTTTTTGAAAAGAAGTAACCACTTGGCATGTTTATCAAAAACCATAGTAACAAAGAAGAAAAATATTTTAAGTGCTCAATATGCAAAGTTTCCATATCAATTTGTAATTTACTCCAAGCAAAATTTCAATCACCTCACATACATGTAAGTAGGTGTTAGACCAACAAATTGCCACTTAACCCCAAGCAAAAGGCCAAAGTGCCACTTAACCCTAAGGGAAAGGTAAAAATCACTACTTGACCCCTAACAATGACAATGGGAAAGGCTGAAATGATTAATTGCAACAAAAAAGGGGTGTACATTACAAATCTAATTATTGAAAGTAAAGAAAATGAAGAATCTATACATAGAAAATTAAAACACTAGTCTCTAGGGCACATGGTATATCATGCAAGTAAGTGTCCAAGTGTTTTAGTCATAAGTGTGTACACATACATTACATCACATCAACCAATGTCAAGAGGACATATTACATGTACCTTTCAATAAGATCTTAAATCACAAGTTCTAAGACGAAGGAGATCAGGGAATAGGGTCAGAGCCATGTTAAAGGTTACTAGATTGTGGTTAGGATTTGATGCTCGAGAACTTTGATATCCAATAACATAATATCTAGGGTGCTTGCTCCACATGACCATAATGATAATCATTGACCTCAACAAGTAGCATGATTTGACAACTTAACAAAAAATATGGATATCAATTTGCACATATGGACAAATGATTCCATTGGGTCATATATGCTAGAACATCACCATCATTAATTTATCTAGTTTCAATTATTCCAAATTTCAAAATAATGATAGACCTAATACTTATTCAAATAGATCTCATAATGCCAACGTCAAGTTTGAATAAAAGTTCAACCTTTGATTCCATAATCACCACTAAAGTTAATTGCAAAGGAATTTTATTGCAGAGATTGGAATTAGATGTTAAAATTAGTTTCATTGTGTCCAGATCATTCTCATAATCAAAATGTACTATAGATTTTTCAATTTTTATGTCAGGTGTGAAAGTTATGACATAGTAAGTTTTTAGAGAGAGAGGATAAATGTGAGGAGAGGGGGTGGCACTAGCTTCCACAGTTGAAGTAATGGCTATCGGCCCTTGTAATTGGAAAAACCATGAGAGGGAGAGAGGGGGAGAGAGCAAAATGAGGGTAGTCTTGAGTTCGTGGGGATGAGCTGAAGGGAAAGGTGGTGTTATTTATAGGTTTAGATATAAGGTTTAGGGTGTATTATGGAGTAGAAACCCCCATGGTGATGGACATGAGAGGTGGGTATAGAAGCTTCACGAAAGGGGGTTTCTTGGGTCCAAAAACTCTAGTAATAGGGACATAGTCGAAAGAGAGAAAGAAAGGCACCAAAATTAGTCAAAATGAAGTTGTACTAGGGTGGGATCCAGTTTCCCCTACCCAAGATGAGATGGAAAACCTAGCCTCTTGAGGTAGGGGATGACCTGATGGTTAGATCCCCTACCCTAGGCTAGTTGGGGCACCTATGTGTAGTTCATTGAGGGGCAAATACAGCCTAGAAAAGACTAAAAAGGGTAATTTTATATGCAATTTTTAAGAATTTTTGTAGGGGAACTTGAAGCTTCAATTGGAGAAAAATTCAGAAAGAAAGCTTAAAAATTGTTCTTAGGTATTTACAAAAACTTTCAGATCCATAGGAAGAAGGTAAGTATAGGAATGATACAAAATATAAATAATCATCATTAAGGTGTATAACTATGTATATAAATCATAATTATGAATCAAATATCCAATTAAGAGTCACCAAATTGTCAAATGATCAAAGGTGATAAAATTAAGTCTAAAGTCAAGAATGAATGGATCAGATGATAAAGTGTTAGATATTTGAAAACTCATATGACAAAATATTTAAAATTTGAAATAGTGTGGAGGTAAGATACACTAACCATCTCCCATGTCGGGCTCGCCCACTCTTGAACTTACCCTTATCATATGTCCCATGTTAGAGGTCCTCCTTTATAAGGAGATTCATACCCATGTTGGTCCCAAACTATGTTCCACGTACCATATCCCAACATATACAAGACTATGTACATGTAAGCATGCCAACCCTCTAGTTATGTGTATCACATCAAACAAAAAAAACATATTCATCATACATGGTTATAGATTCTAGGGTTGTATGATCAAAGCTTATCTCTATCCTCAAAACATATTGAAATCCTCCAAAAAAAACTTGGACATCGTAAAGCGGACTCCTATCATTATCATCAAACTTAGATCATGTAGGATACTTACTAGCCTAACTTTTATCATGGATCCTAAAAAATCTAGATACTACATCTACCATTTAATTAGACACTCTCATCTAGAAAGATGGTACATCTCTTTCTCTTAGATCACATGGACACCTCTTTCCTTTCTGCATTTGGTAGCATTTTCATACTTATATATATATATATATATATATATATATATATATATATATATATATATATGCATATATTGAAAAAGGTCTTTTCTTCTTTGAAACTTGGTATGAAATCACCATACACATATCCAAGAAAATGAAAACCAAAATGAGTTATCACACTCATTACGGAGTCTAATAACATGACACCTAGACAACTACTGAGAACATGATGCACACTTGTGTAACTACCCTAGACATGTATGTTCAAGGTTTTCATCTATATGATCTCCCCTTTATCACCCTCTTGAACCTGCATCTCATACTACAAGATTGAAGAAGGAGAAAAGAAAGGTTTCTAGAATTACACAATTCTACACATAGTCCTAGAACATCTAGGGTTCTAACCTAAAGGCTAAGTCAATTTAGTCTACAAAGTAAAACTTATTAACTTTATGGGTTGAGAGGTAAGGTTGTATTTAATTTTTTGCTTTATGTGATAATTTCTCAGTGTAGCTATTGTTCATGCTCTAATACAATCTGTCACATATTCATTTATTACTCTAATCCAAACTCCAAATGATTAGAATATCAATGGTGAAAGGACCTGAGCATCCATCCCTAGGATGGTAATACCAAAGAGTGAATGCCAAAGAGTGAAATTCTTATAAAATTAACAATTAACTAGATGCATATACCAACAATTTTCAGCACTCAACAAGTATTATTTAGCAACACCATTTTTTACATAGTTTCAGTTACACATGTAAGAGTACATTATACAAATATGATCAGCTAAACTAAACTATGATCTTAGAAATGGAACAACCAGAACACTTCCTCATCGACCTTCAACTCCCAAGATATCTCTAAACCTAAAACAAAAAAGAAACAAATGTATCAACAAATAAGGTGTTGATTTCATGGCATTAATATACATATAACTAAGGTTTACATCATTTCAAAAGATATATAGTAGTAAACAAACAAGAAAAAAAATATTTAATTTAGAAAAACATGTACCCATGTTTTAGTTACTTTACTCCATTTCACCAATCGAATCATGTATCATAAGTCCTTTTACTAAATTCCAATCAAAAGGGGTCTGTGCAGATTTTTAAGGCTCAAAGACATTCACTATCTATGTTTCTACATGAGGGACCTTAAATGACCATAATAATTCAGCAAATCTTATTTCAAAGTTTGTAAAATGAATATCTATATTATGTGTTCAAGTTATAATATATTTTAATGAAATCCTCGAGTAAAATATAACAATAGTACATGCTGATATTTTGCAAGTATGAAACCATACATACATATCAAGATTCAAGCAAGAAAACCATGATCATATAATTATTAAATATCATGTACCTAAGTTTTGAGCTTCTTGAACTGTCCCTGACCATCTAGATCATAAGTAACCACCTGATTAATACAAGACCCATCATTTAGGAAGGTTCAACATGTTACTTACTTATTAGGTCCATGATTAGGGTTTTGGTTAGATAAGGTTCCAAGTTGGTTGTTTACATATTTGATGGTCTATTACTGATTTAGGGTTCATCATGGAGGTTTGGTCTATCTTTTAATCCATTTCAAAGTTTCTTGTAATTAATTCCATTATTACAAGGTTTATGTTACTTATGTACATTTTAAGGCCAAAATACTCACAATAGGGAAACCCCGAGATTAGAATTCACCACTCACGAGACATAAATATGGAAGATTATTAAGATCAGAAAGATAAGGATATAAGAAGCACAATTCAAGGTTAGGTGGATGTCCCCTAGGGTCTAGGCATCAATATCCAAAATTTGCCTCACCCTTTCAACATGCAGGCACTTATCAACATAGTTCACTTATATCATTAGGGATCAACATAAGGCTTAGGTGAGACATCCACATCAAGGGGTGATAAGATTATAACATCCTTTGATTTCAATGGAGAAGACATGATATTTGGATCTTCATATGATTTAGACATAAGAGTATAAAATAAGTCATTTTTGGACACAAGGTCATTAAGGGTGAATTTAGTGTCACAAGCACCATCATAGAATAGCATAGACAGACCTTAGGAATTTAGGTTAGAAAACATCAAAATATTACTGATTTCAAGTATGTAAAAGAGTTTGGTGCACAAGATAGGTCAAAGACAACATTTATCTAAGGTATAATTGTTCATTATTATTATACATGGATTACATATAAGCATTACATGTCACATGGTGAAAAACATAGCAAAAAGGAGATTAGGAGTTGATATATGTGCTATACTGGGAAATGTGATAGTGATTTCAAGTTAGTATTAGGTTTGATGTCACTAAGAAGCAAGAGTACCAAAATAGAGTAAAGGGAATCATGAAAGTCTAAAACAAGTCACGTATGTGCATAGTAACATCCAAATTTCAAGAAAGGTGATTAGAGCCTTCAACATGTACACAAGTGTACAAGGTTACTATTTTGAATATTGGAATGTAGGTTGGGCATTTAATATTAAATATTTATCATCATTCATAAGCATTAACTATATTCAAAAAGATTAAAGTTAGAAACTTTAGGGGAAATAAGAAACAAAATGATAGAATTAGGATGTTCATTGTAGTTTGTATTGTATATCTTGTCAGATAAAAATGACATATTTAATTACATATTTTGGTCAAGGGATCTAGGAGATACAATTTTTTTGGACATTTTATTAAGAACTATAGGGGAAATTGAGATATTATTATATCAGATCTTGGATCCAACAGTCACAATCCCTCCCTCTCATAGGCTATAACACACCAGCTAAGGGATTCACAGTTAATCCACCTTTAACTAGCCCTATGTTAGATAGGGGGGACGGGAGATGCAATCTGGGTCCTCAATGTTATTGCGTCCAACTATCCGACAACTCGAAGGCCATATTCCACCATGGCCCCTCCTACATGAGCGTGGTGGTGTCACAATTTGTTGGCTCGCTGGTGAAGTCATGACAAGTTATTGTTGGTGTCAGAACATGTTTGTAAGCTATCAGTCAAGTTGCCTTGATCCCACCATGCAACTCTTCCCACAGGTGTGCAAGCGCGCCTTGCAAAAGAGCTTTAGGCTCTAGCTCTGTTGAAGCGGCCATGGCTAGATGAGAAAATAAAGAAGTATAAGGAGGATTTAGAGGGATAAAATCTACCTGTTGAAGGGGGGAAATAGGAGATAATGAAAAAAAAAGAGATTGATATGCTTGAAGTGACCTACAATGGGGTGTGGAGGAAGATCTATCTACTTGTTTTTCAATTAATGATGTGGTTGTACAAAGGTAGAAGAAAAAGGAAGCATCCTTGGATCCATGAAGGGTATATGTCTCACCAATAAAGCATTGTGATTTATGAAGAAGAGTAGGGCCATATCGCTAAGTGTGTAAAATGGAATTTTAAAAACAAATACAAGTTGTGTTTCTTGAACCAAATTGTAAAATACATAACTTTTGATATATAGATTTGATTGAAGTGAAATTTTCATCAATATATTACAAATTTCTTCTTCTTCTTATATTTATAGGCTAAAAATAAAATGAAGGGGTTGATGAGTACTGAAAATTAAAATGAATTCTAAAAGTCTTTTGACACTCAATGTAGCACATTAAGTCATTAAATTTGAAAATTTTAAATTCCACATCAAGAATTGAACAGCAAGAGGATCAGATTAGTTAAGTTGATCGAGAAGTAGGTTATTGAGTGCAAAAGATCATCAAAATGAGTGAATATGTGTATTACTAAATGAGAGAGAAAAAGTCACTTCGTAACAATTTATCACTCATGCCCACATTGTCTTTCATGTACCTCATCACATAGCACCCAAAATATGTATTGTTTGGCTGCTTTGGACACTATATAAAATAAATAAAAGAAAAATCAAAACAAATTATTGGAAATTTTAAGGGAAAAAGTGCAAAGGAAAAGCAATAATAATTGTTACAATTTCAAGAGATCTCTGGTGAAATTTTTATAATTTCCATTTCCATGGTTGCAAAAGTTGTCCAAACTGACATATCAAATCCACAGAGATAACGCATGAAAAAAGATAAGAGAACAAAAGTGATGGATCATTATCGTCATTGATAACCCCTGAAAAAGGGAAGAGACACTTAATGTTCCAATAAATAGAATTCTTATGTTAATCATGGGTATGTAGTAGAACTAACATTGGCTGAAAAGATCATGAATGTGCCCAAAAAGGATACCCTCATGAATTTGACTCATTGCTCCACTTATTGTGGAAAAAGAACTAGAATTTGGATAGTTTAATAATGTAGATACTACTATATCACAGTTAAAGAGAAAAGGATTTCGAGTGGGTGACTCCTATAGACATATTGTGGATTGATCTATCTTATTGCCCCCAACTTCTTAAATGCACTACAAAAGTAATAGACAATTGCTGATTGTTGACTTCCAAAGCAAGATTACCATCTGAGATCATGCTCGATCCACCACAACTTGTAGCAAGACGTAGTTGTGCACCATCACCACCACTTCCCGTTACCACCACTCTACCCCTTTATGTTACTTCCCGCTTCTTTTTTACTATATCCCCCTCTTCATTTCCACACCAGAAGAAAATTGTAAATCACTATTATCACTTCCCCTAATGCAATCATTAGTATCACCAACCTAGATATTCCCCTCCTCTAAATACATACACATCCCCCTTTAAGGCTTGACATCTCAATCCACCTCATCCCGTGTTCCTCTTCTTTAGTACATAGATCTTTTGTATCACAAAAGTGTGCACCTGGACTAAATGAGATGCTTCTCTAGCTTGGTCACATTCCAATCCTCCATGCACTATGCCACCTTCTAGTGTTTCTCCACCACCTACAAGATAGAAGTTGAGTGAGATATCGAAGAGGTGCATCATTCTGTTGCGCTATGCCAAGCCCACGACCGTATAGTAAAAAAAAATTAATCTTTATTGATGGAGAATAGAGTATATTCAACTCACCTAAACCAACTTCAACATTTATTCTAGGTTTTCCTACAATAAAAAGTTTTCGCACCATTCCGGTGAAGATGAAGGACATAAAACATCCAATTTTGAAGATGTTCAATGTTTAGAGGGAACAAATACAAGATCAATTGAACGGGAGGCTTTATAAACTCACTGATATTACTATACCTCGTCTAGTACCATATGATCAAAAATGAGACTGACAATGATGGAGTCTTTTTTCTGAGATTTCTTCCACCCTACACCTTAACTAGAGTGCATATTAAGCATGTAGGATGACACATTTTGACTTCCAATAGTTGTAAGATTTGGGTGAAATTATCAAACACAACAAGCTAAATGAAACTACTTCATCAGCCTTTACCATGACTAACTACATGACCTTGAGAAAATGTAGAACACTTTGAAGTTGATGTACAAACAAAAAAAATTCAACCTTCTTGGGTCCCAATTTAGTCTGGGGTGATGTAAAAGCATCAAGACTTGGGTTAGTGGTGGAGTGGTACCCGTACTCTAGGTAGTCTACCTATGATGGGTTTGGGCTTCCTGCAAATAACACATTTTGACTTGCTGCAAATAAAAGAAATAAAGTAAATAACAATGGAAGATAAAGTAAACTTAATGATGCAAACAATTCCCATCCTACAATTTTTACTCCATGGGCTTCATTCTATGTTGCTAAACGCAAGTGTGTTCTATGTGGTATGTCAACCGCAAAAGGTAAAAGCCACGAAATATTGAATCACACTGACAGTATACTTTCTTAGAATTCTTTATCCATATTTATCAATTAAACTGATAGTACTGATATTATACCAACAATCAAACTAACAGTTGATACTAGGACATCAATTAAGCTGACAAACTGAAACAACATATGTTTTAGTCTCCAGAAGGCAATGCTGAATCACACTAACAATACACATAGGAAATTATTGGTCTGTCATTGTACTTTGTTTTGCTATATATAGCATGTGGAATTAAATCCTTAGGGGTGCATGAGACATCTTATGCCTATTCTGTGACTTTCCAGTTTATCATACATCATCAACACTGACAGAGCTTGGTTGTTGTATCCTTGCAGAGCTTCTATTCCAGTTTATCGTACATTATCGACACTAACATGTCAATCTTTTAGTGACTTGATCTTGAAAGGTTTAATTCATACTCATGCTCATATTCACTGCAAATAAAACGCATTATATGTGACTAATGTGGGAAGTAAGCGCGGTAGCTGGATCAGTGAGAAAGTAGTGAAGAGTAAAATATTCTTATTATTCTGAAATCTGAAATTGATGTGTCTGTGTTCTTTATTATGGACACGAAGGGAGACTGTATCGTGTTTCTAGTGAAATACTACTTTTAGGCATATATACAAACTGGAATAGTCACTTCTTAGCTGGGTGCTAACAGCGGTATCGCTGGTCTAAGTTAATAAAAATAACTAGTTGTGTATTAAGGCGATCTTCCATTTTTCCGCATACAACATGTCAACTTGCATATGTGAAAAGCATGTTGTGTGTTGGGTTGACAACGCTGGCCTCATTGCGTTATGACCTTCTAAATGTTGCATCTCATAACAAGGAATTGCATGTTCTTTGTGTTGGACATGGTGGAGATAGCATACATTTATTCATTACCAACAACATGAAAGGTTTTGTTTCTGTAGACTATCTGCAGCAGTCACTGCCCATAATTAGGTTCCTACGATAACTTTTTAAAATCTGTCTTGTTAGTCTTTCTAGGTATCATTGTTCATAATGTCAATATAGATCCGTTGGTTATTTTCACTCTAGTTCAAATAATGGGTTTCCTTGCTACAACAGAAAAAGAAAACCTAGTCTCGGTCCAAACTAGGGCTCCCTGCACTTGCAACAAGGGAATACTGATATATCTAAGATTGATAACACTGATCAGTTAGTATAGGAAGGAACCCATGTCAGTCTCTTCCTGTACCAGTGGGATACTTAGGACTACATTGAAAACTCAAAACATCTAGGATTTGGTATTTTGATGCTTATGATGGTGATGATATTTTCCACCACAAGCTTTTGGGATACATATGGGCCATTCTTGAAAGCATGGAATAGGACATCGACTTTGAGTTGACTTCACTAGGTGTAGAAATGGAAGTTTGTGGAGACATCGAGGAAACTTCGAGACTTTTACAATTAAACTTTGACACATCTTTGAAAAAAGTGAAGCTAAAACAGTGATTTCATGATGGAAATCGATATATTTCATCAAATTTAGCTAAAAGACAAAATATATGTTTACGTATAGTCATCCATACAGGTTTACATATGTAGAAAAACATAACAAATGCAAAATGTGCAAGACGTTGTCTTCGTGTCAACTTCAACAGGCATGGAAGTTTACCCAGTTTCGACATCGACATCGAACATCAACAAGCGTAGACATAACATCAATGACTAATTGCCAGATGTCGAGGATGTTTAGTACCATGCTTGAAAGCTCTACCAGACAGTGTTAACCTCGAAGCAGATACTAATACCTCTGTTAGATTGTCCCATTGGTTCCTACAGGGTAATTTGTAATTAAAAATCATCACAATATTCAGAATACAACACACGATGGTTTTCTTTCATTTATGTTTGTAAAGAAAGTACCAAAAAGTTCACCTGAACCAATATATGAATTAATCTCACTTGAGAAAAACAACACATGAAGCTGGTAGAGTGAGAAGGAAAAGAAAGTATATTTTGTACTTTGTATTGTATAGGATTTTATATTGAAATCCCAATATTTGGACACATAAATGTCCATAAAATGGTTACAAACCTTCTTAATATATTTCACTAAATCATCCTAATATATGAACAATATCAAATGAAAAAAATTCCAACCTCAACGATATCCCACTTCAACAACTTCGTATAATTTGTGTTACTCTTTTGATACAAGCTATGAGCCATATTCCAATTCAAAAAAAAACTACATATATTAGTAAATATGCAACCGACTAAAAAGTGTATTAGTTTATAAAATATCTAATAAGAATATACAATTTTGTTCATTATTTCACACTATTCTGTATATCCTTTCAAATGATATTTTTTAGTAGAATCTAGACCAATTCGGATTGAAAACACAAAGCACCCAATGTCTCCTATGTGTTAAAAAGATTTCATGTATAAGTTTCATTTTCAACACCTTTATAGAAAAAAAGGAATAATAAACAATAGCCAAAATATAAAATCTAACACCTACCCCCGCATTATTAGGTACAAAAAGTACTTTAATTATTGCAGCTTCCTTATAAGAAATTGAGTCGGTATATATTGCACCCAACTCTACTTTTTTTGGTATACATTGGATCTTTAAATTGTGGAATATAAATCCAAATACATATGGTTTCCTCCTGACGTCACTCAGTTGACAAATACCAATAAAAAAATAACATATAAATAGTCCTTGACACTATTATTATTATTGAATGTAATCACTTGTAACTAAACTCACTTGAGGTACACTAATATATGAGAGGCTTCTAGTTGCTCTTGATCTTGGTATATCTTAATTGGTTCAGGTGTAATGGACAATTCATGCGTGTGATATACAATATTTTTAACCATCAGAATAGGTATTATGTTAATGTCAACACCTTCCACATATTCAATCAATAATTTCAACTTTGATGGAGGCTTTCTGTAGGAAGAAGTGGTATTGACATATAAGGGTTTGAGTCTTCAAAGTTCAGTTGCTTAACCTTTTTATCATTTGTTTGTGTGCCTCTGGCATCTCTCAATTTCCCTATAGACCATGTGGATTGGGATTTCTTGTATATGAATAGAATAATATAAAATGTCTATATAAACTATTTATAACACAATTTAAAATTATATCAACAAATATAGTCATATAGTCACATTTAATACCTTATAATTAGTTTGATCAATTATGTAGGCCAAGCAAGGTAACTACCTATGCCTAGAAAGGTTTCATAAAATTCTATAATATGCAAAGGTATAGGCACACTTCCATTTAGCATTAATGGAGTGTCAGTTGTCACTATTATGTCTTTTGGATCCAATGCGACATTGTGAATGATAATGTACTCATTTTCTTAGCTATATACACCCTTCCCTTAGCTACTTCATGTGATGGATTTTCTAGCATTAGAATGCATTTGTTGTAATGCTACCACATTCAATTATGGACAATATAAGTAGTAACTACAAGTAAAAATCAATAACATATAAAAAAAATAAACCAAATTGTGATTTTTACATACCTATGGAATCTCTAAGAATTTTGTATTTGAGAAACTGGATTTGAAAGTAGGCACTTGGTCCATATCCCCTACTTCATTCAGATCCTTTCTCTAATTATTTTCCTAAAGAGACCTAACCTTTAAGATCAAATCTTATATAGTCTTTGCACCTACGATATAACATTGATGATATGTGATCTGCTAGATATACCCTATTAGAATACTTTGCAATCGTGACCCCTAGTCCAGTTGCCCTAGCATGACTTATGTGGTCCTTTTTCCCCAATGATATTGTCAACATGTCATTACATCACATATTAGTTATCAAATCCTCTAAAACTTCTTCAGACAAAGAATCCTATTAAAACAATAACTCTATAGCAATAATATAATTAACATCAAACCTAATAAAAGATATAGGTTAAAATTTGGGTAATAACATACACTATTATCTACCATTTCTTTCACCTTGTTTCTAGTAATGCTACCAATTTTGTCCATCTTATATCTCTTCCATAGTTGTTGTCTAGAACCAAATTGTTTGATAAATCTACTTTCCACAATGATAAAACAACAATTACTTGATAACATTATCCCAAATGGAAACAACGATTACTTGATAAATATATCCCAAATTATACCACACCTATAAGAACCTATATTTTTATATAATAAGCTTGCAATTTCTTTCTCAAGGCCAATGTATCATGTATGAGAAATCATAGGGTGATACCCATTCATTTCCAATGAACCTCACCCAACCATACTTCTTTTCTACTTAACATACCAAACAATATAAAAAAAGAAGATTATTTTCACCATACACATATGACATTTCAAAAAAATTAAAATTAGTTTGCATATTCATAATAAAATGTTTGATCATTTGACTCATCACAAAATTATCCCAATTATCTTGAATCATAAAACCATATTCTTTTGGCGGGTGTTGCATATAATTGCATCTTCATCTCTCAAAAATATAGTTGTTAACCTAGATTTGAATTCCCTCCATTTATCATTGGCTCATTGTATCACTCACTATTGTCTACTAGATCCAATTGAAAATGTACTCTACAAAAAAAAAAGAATATGTAGGCATGTCAAATCAACAATATTAACTACATCATTTTTTCACTTTCAGATAAAGAAATAAAGACAAAAAAGGTGGTACTAATGTCTACATCTTTAAAACAAATCATATTAATATCTTCCCTGATAAGGTTCTCAAGACCTCCTCCAACATCATTCCGACTATCAATGCCTATGGAAACTATTCATGTAAACTAACTTGAAAATAAATGTTAAAAACTTTTTTGGGGTTTCCAATTGGTTATCCTCCTGAATTTCATTCCAATGGTATTTTTTGTCTTTTATGTCTCTTTCTAACAACCTTCGGCATTATAGTATGGCCCCTTCTAATCCTAATGGTACTTGAGTTCTCTCCATTTGATGACATGTGTCTAAAATTAAAAATGGAAAGAAGTTAGCAATTGCACTCGTGAATATACAAAATATAGAACACATTAGATCATATACAGATTAGATAATAGTGTAAAATAATAGTAAGTAATAACAATATTTCAAGTTACCTATACATTATGGAGCAAATTCTAAGTAAACATATTAAAGAATTTATAAACAATATATAATAAAATAATAGGCAAATTCTATCCAAGAATTGACAAGTTGTATCTAAGCCAAATCCACAACATTTTGATCACAAATCAGCACTTGTTCATTCTATAATAATATTTTACATCTCTTGAAATTCCCTAGACACTCTCGTCCACCAAAAGATCATATATCTTCCTAGAATACAACACAACTTTTTTGAATTGCAATTTAATCAGACATGAATATCTTGGAAGGTAAATTCAATCAGTCTAACTAGAGTCTCTTTCACGGATGCATGTATTTCATAAACTTAAAAGGTTGGTTAGTTGGTCATTTGATGTCATGATATCATAGTGATATGGGGAATCACAAAATCTCTTGATATTATTTGACTTAGATAGGGAAGTATCGAACTCTTGCATAATGGCAGGAAAGAATCTTTATACTAATAAGAAGACAATGGAAATTGGGAGAGGAGGTAGTAAAGAAGTAAGTACTATCTTGGATATGTTCCCTCACTCACTCTCTCTATCTCAATTGAAACACATAGTGCAAACTTGCCTCCTAGTCCTAGTCAATTAAAACATATAATGTAAACATGCACTGTCTCAGTAAATCATCTTAACTATCATAATAGAATCACATACTCTCATTCAGACATACACACTTTTTTTTGTGAACACCAACTTCATTAACAAATGTCCCATCAGTGCATCATATCGAGCAAACAATTCTTCTTCATTAAAAATAGCATCACCATTTGTGGAAGTAGCTATGATGATCCTAGATAAAGAGATTTCCTCTTCTAAAATGATATCATTTTCATAATCATCTCATTGATAGGGCCTTCTTCAATGAGATAGGACCACAAACCAACCCTAATTAGATGTGTATATCATGTAGAAAACTTTTTTTCCTTGTGATGCCATTTTAAAGGGATCTTGTTTACATCCTTTACTGTCAAGGATCACCATGATTGGTGTGTCTTATACCATACACCCTTTTTAGTTTCAACCCACCTGCAACAAAATAGGAACTCTACACAAGTTGCTATCCAACTCATATAATGCCATGGATCATCCCATAATAGGACATGTCATGCCATTCAGATTTTTTTTGTATTTAATAGTAGCAATGTGCAAAGCTTCAGATCCCAAAGGTACCCCACTATTTTGCATGGTACCCTTATCATCTTGGCATTTTCATTAAAAATGTAACTTTTGATATAATAACTAGCGAATGACAACATTTTTGTTTTAGGACCCAAAGATAACCATTTTAAGGTATTTGAAATAGATTATGGGGATTGAGCAATCTATTCACTGGTATGATCCTTTAACCATGCATAAAAGACTGGGTGTGTTGTTTTCTTATATCCTTCTAATTCTTTAATTTGTAATGACACCATGTGTTCTACCCCATAGATTCAACCTCATTAGTATCATACATTGTCCTACCCTTCAATTTTGCTTGATTGTCATGATTTAGGAAGACTAATGTCTTCAACATTGGATAAGAATTGGGCACACAATTCAATAGTCTCTTCGACCATGAAAATTTTCACCATATAACCTTGTAGTCCATATATATTCTTCACATGCCCTTTTCATATCTTCATGAATTGTTCAAATGGGTACATGCAATGTTGATAGACAAGATAACATGATTTGACCTCTATAACCAAGTGCTCAGTTAAATGACCCATTACATCAAATAATAAAGGATAAAAGAACATCTCAAATTGACACAAGGTGATGATGATATGATTTAGTAATTCGGAATCTCAAGGTCAATGTCTTAATTGAAGAACATACAAGCTTAATGATTGCATTCTTAAACCACTTTGGGAAAATTGAATAGATATCTAATGGTAAGATTCATTGCATTAATATGTGGCAATCATGTGACTTTAAGAGAAATACTTTAAAATATATCACATTGACAAATTGACTCATGTTTGAATAATATCCCTCTGGAACTTTAACTCCTTTTATAAACCCCACAAAATATAGCTTTCTCATCCTTCAAATGGGTAAAAAATGATGGGATCAAGTATGTATGACTTCTCATTTTTTGTGGGACTAGTATATGATGATGCCTATCTCAACCATGTCCAGTGTTTGTCTGAGACCATATTTATTCTTCCATTGCATGAGTAATGTGACAACCAGACTAGCACATATGTTCTTTTCTCTATGCATTACATTTAAACAATGCCTCACATATAAGGACTTCCAATAAGGGAGATCAAAGAATAGGGAACTCTTCTTGTAGGCACCTTTGTGAGTCAGAGATTTCTTCATTTTTACAAATTTTACTTTCCATTATTTCATCTTAGTAAAGATGTGTTCACCAGATAATGGATTTGGAGAGTCTATTGTTCAACTTCTCCACTAAAAGCTTTATTTACTCTACAAGAATAACTACCCTTAGGCAAGTACATTTGATGGACAAGATAAGAAGTTCTCTTTCCATGTTTTAGTTGGTAGTATTATGTATCCTCTTAAAAATAGGGAAATAAAGGTGTCCTTTGATAGCCATATTTGCATATACTAAAAAATCACTTTTATGCAAAATAAGATTGTCCACGGAATGAAATACTCTCAATTGAATGGATTATATAATTCAAAATTCTCATCTCATTAAATCCTCAAAACTTCAATGACTAGATCCAAATAAATTTCAATATCATTTCTCCGCTAATTTTTCCCTGGATCAACAAAGTAAAATGCATATATTTGTGTTTCATGCATACATCAGGATGGAGATTACATATTAACAAAATCACCATCTAGGTACTTATGACTTCTTGATTTATTGGGGTCAATTCCGTCTATAGGAAGTGTTAGTCTTAAATTTCTTGGATCGCTACCAAATTCAGTAAACACTATTGATTGTCATCCCTTTTGGGGAACATCAAGGTGTCTAAGAAAATCATCACTTTTCTCTCATTAGTGTGCCAAATCAATGTATTAACATCACCAAGACTATTAAACCAGATCCAAAATTTCAGTACTATAGGAAAATACCATAAAACCTTTTAGTAGCTCCCATTCTTTTTGTATCATGGTCCTTCACAAATTGAATAATTATCAAGAAAAACATGAATGTTGAAATATATAAGGCAATCATTGGAGCATTCATGTACTTTTTCATAATCAATGCACGTGGATGAAAGCACTTTTTGGCCTCATGTTGCGACCAAGAAGTGCATTACCCAATAGAAGAATATGTTTCAAGAGATTATGTAAGGCAATAAAGATTTTATCAAACCAACCATGGCTCACCTTCAAGTAATACAACTTTAAATAGAAGATAATTTTGTAAACTCACACAACTACTGTATAATGAAGTCTCAAAGTCATTCATCAACCTTTCAAACAGTTTGAGGAAAGCACAAACCTTTTGCTATATAAGCTTTGTCTTGAAATGTGTCATCTTCATGTGTCTCAAGCTATTTACTATGATCTATAGTATGGGAAGTTTCTCTCTTTCTATGATATATCCATCCACTATAAGTGACATTAATGCAGTCTCAAAATAAGTGATGACGCAAAGCATCTATGTCTAGCCGCTTCCTAAAATCATACTTTCTAATGGGACAAAGAAGTATGGTCTCATTTTTTGCATAAACAATTATACACCTTATAAATTCATCCACTCATTTCTCATATTCTTTAGGTAAAAATTTTGTTGATGTAAACTATTGTTCCATTAGTATACCTCAATTGTACTTCTTGTAAAAAGACAAAAATTAAAAAGTAAAGGGGGTGATTAGAGATAAGAGGGGGAATGTATGAATAATGGTTGAGTTTTGCTCAGTGAATAAGGAAATTATACGATTGAAATATGAAAAAGGAAAACATATGAGTTGTGAAATAGACAAAATGGATACACAATACATGAGAAAATATGATAAAACCCCTATAATACGCAATTCTTTCCCGAGGGACTCATGTCAAAAATTTAATTTGTTTTGGAGAAACCACATATACATCATGTATGTTACATATATGAATCAATATACTGAGATGATGTCTTTTGAGATATTATCTAGAAGGAAGGATGATGTTTTCTTGTCCTTTTCACTAGATGTATGTTGTCTATTTAAGTTTGTCACGATTATTTCAAGTTAGGGATATAAAAATATGACTACTCTTTCGAGAAATACACACACACATATATAGGCATTGTAATAGTTCCTAATAGTAAGGGTTGGCATTTCTAATTGTTATTGACTGCTTATATGATACCTATACTCTAATAATGCACTATTAATTCATAATTTCCGACATGACATTACCAATAAGGCGTATAATACTTTGTCTTGGAAATGTGTGCTAGATATGATTAAAAAGGTGGTATTACCGTGAAATATGATCATCTACATCACAAACTCTATCAGGAGGTAAAAATCAAACTTTTTGAAATGGAGAGCTTATTCCCACGTCCAAAGCTGCAAGAGGGTTAAGACGAGGGTATCCACTCCAAGCATATCATTTTTCCTATATATGGAAAGATTGAGATAATTAATAGATGTCAAGGTGGAATCTTGGTTCTGGAAATTTATCAAAGTGAAACTTATACAGAAGAAATAGTCTCACTTTATGTTTACTGGAAATTTTATTATCTTTCCTAAAGCCATTATTGGTCATAGTTTTTACCAGTTTTTATGTCGATTGTCTTCTTTCAAAGAGTCCCAAGTATATGTAAATTATAATATTTCACCTAAAGAAGAAATAGACCTAGATAAAGGTATATAAGAAGTATTATGAAAGAATATATATTTTGTTCTTCTATAATACCACTATTTCACCTATCATACTTGTTATTAACTTGACATGATTCCTTTTGTTGATCTATCCTTCATGTGACTCATTACTCTAGTCAAGAATAAAATATTCATTAGTTTGTAAGTAGTGAGGGTTGTGATGTATTTTTCTAGTCTCATATCATGTCTACAATATGTTGTAGGCAGAGGTGATTCTAAAAATGTGTTTATGTTTGTGTCAAAATATGAACATATGCTTTTTTTCTATTATTTATATGGCATTAATGAACCCTGCTTCAGCAAATTATTGAATTACAACGTTATGATCACCCATGTGACATGATGCTTGTATCGACTCCTATTATCATTTAAAGAATTTGAAACAACCTTTTTAATTGGTGTATAAAATATCATGTAGTGGTTATGTGGAAAATTTTATTCTATGTTATCCCTTACATCCTATGACCCTCACTCTCAGATCCAAAACATTCTCAAAACTAATCTTTTTAGTTTGAGAAAACAAAAGCAAAATGGCACTAAATATGCATTATATGTCTAAATAAAAAAATAAAAGATGAAACAATGACCATATTGGATACACATACAATAGGTACAACTATTGTCTAGTCCACCTTGTTTTATTAAGAATTTTGAAAGCATGAAATTATTCTTAATTAAAAATTGGTAGTTGGTATTATCTTTCAAGATGACTTTATAAGGTATTGTTATGTAAAGTCATTGTGTGCGTAAATTATATGATATATATAGTGAAAAATGGGTTTAATCTATTATTTATGATATTGAATATGAAATAAAATCTAACAAATTACATTTCAACTAAGAATAGTTGTTTTCTTTAGTAATTTTTTTATAGTTTCTTTCTCTAAAGTAGAACAAATTAAAAGTTAAAATTGTTGTATAACAATAAGCTTACCACTAGAACATGTTAAAAAATATGAGAAACCTAGTTATTAGTCATACATAAGACCTATGAAAATTTATATCTATGTGATGAAAATATATATCTATGGTTATATACCATGAACTATGTTTATCTAGAAGTATGTCTTGGGTTTGCATATCATTTTTCATGTGATTTTGTTATAGATAAATAATATTTAGTATGAGATAGATATGTTTAGATAAAAGGTGATACTAGAAAATATATCTTGCCTTGGATCAACCACATGAAGCTCTTGTCACCAAACTTATAAATCCATATTTCTTCCTCACAAACAATAATAGTAGCAAGAGATTATCAAACAATAGTACATCAAGAGACTCCAGAATCATCGATCCTCCATTGAACCTCCATGCAGCCAATAATTGGTACACTTTAGGGGATATTATACTATCTTTAAGGTGTTACAAGATATAAAGTATTGAATGTTAGACACCGAATATAATGATTTGTACCCATCTTATACATGGGTCAAGTGTTTTAACGAGTTCTTGGATATAAATCCATAATTTTGGAGTCTATTTAATGTATTAGTCATTTGAGATAGCCCAAGTAAATGAGGGAAACCACCTTGTACATAAGTGGAAATTGAGTATTTGAGAAAACAATGAGTATTTGAGAAAACTCAAGTAAACAAGGGAAATGTTATCCTCTATACATAAGTGTAAGTCAAGTGGATCAAATATGATTTTGAAAAGATCTGAAATAATACTTTGGTGCTTTTAAGGACTTGCACACTTTGATTGAAGGGAGCTCTGAGCTTCCCATCACCACAAGTCATCAATATGGATTGGAACATGAACACAAGGGATATCACTCAGAATTAGAGATGGTAGTGACGGGCCTGAGATGTTGGAGATGACAGAGATGATGGTTAGCCAAGATTTTGGAGACACTATGACTGGAATAGAGCTTTGATATGATGGCTGTCCTAGGTATTGGAAACAGTGGCTTGTGAACAATGGTGGTAGGTAGAGACGATGGCGGCACATAGAGATAATAGTATTGCAAGCAAGAAGATGGCTTCTTTGATTGTGATTGGGTAGGGGCACCTGCACATTATGGAATCATGGGTAGACATGTGAGGGAGGGTGCGGAATTTGATGACAAACAATATACGATATTGTTCCAATTAAAACATAGAATTCTTTTGGATTAAGATAAATAAACACACATGTAGTTAATTATTGCATATTTTGCATATTATTTTTAATAAAATAAAAACTTAATATGTAGGGGGTTTTGTCAAGTAACAAGATTTTGTGAAATATTCCTTTACAAGTTTGACTTAGTTGTATATGTATTAAATTGGATTTATCCCCTTGTATAATACAACTTGACTTAGTTGTATATGTGTTAAAATTGTTTTATCCCCTTGTATAATACAACTTGACTTGAATTAATTTATTTAATTAACTAAGTACAATCATGCATGTTTATACTACATATAATAATCAAAATACCAGTAGAGCACATGTTGATTTATTCCTATATATTGTAATCAGTTGGGGATCAGTTTAAGGATTTACATACAAACTCACTTAGATTCTCGATGGTGGGGTGACACATATAGGATTGAGGATTGTTGTGAGAGTGAACAGTAGGTGACACCTTTGGGATGAAACCTTTTTGTTGGGATGAAACCTTTTTAGCACTAAATGACAAAATGTTGTGGGGTTGAAGATGGCGGCATCTAGGACACAATAGTGGCTTGAATACGATGATGGCTTGGAGATGATGGTGACTTGGATATTATGTGTAATTGTATTCTTCTAGTCTATTGTGATTGGGTGGAGATGGGGTGCGTGTTGGCAAATCTAGCTATGAGGGAACCTACGTGGAATTGTCAATAAGAAATGAAAAATGCAGCTAACCAAATTGATAATTATCATCTCAAGTAATAAGATTCTTTTAGTGATATATAAAACACATAGGAAATAATAAATTCAAAGGAAAATATACTTGGATTCAATTTGCGTAATATTTATAATTAAAATTGATAGTTAGGGAGGTTTTGTGACTAATAAGGACACAACTATTAGAATGACTTAGAGCTTGTTGAGTGATGATGGTACATAACAACAACATAGAGTATGTTGTGTGATTTTGGTATATAACAATGGATTAGTGCATATTGGGTGATTATAGTCTACTAAAACATGTGATTATTTCAATGAGTTAAAGCATGTTATGTTATAATGGTATACAAGAATAAGTTAGGTCATGTGGTGTGATCATGGTCTATTACAATTGGTTACAGTATGATATAAAATTATGGTATATTACAACATGATGGAGTCTATTGTGCAATTATGGTGTATTAGAATGGGTTCACAATTGTGACTATTACAATAGCTTAGAGAATGTTGTATGATTATGGTCTATTTTAGAGAGCTAGATCATCTTGTGATAATATGTTCTATTATCACAATGGTTTAGCATTTGTTGTAGTCTGACATATACTAAAATGGGTTTGGCCTATTGTGTATAAGTTGTATTGTATTCAATATATAATAAATGACACATAAATAGATATGTTGTATTACATATGCTAACTACAACACCATGTTGTACTTTTTTTGCATGGAAGTTTCTTATTTCTATAATATGTTCTTATTATAGGAACAACTCATATTTTTCATAATAATAGTAAATACAAGGGGATGATGTTCACAAGAAAGGTCAAAGCAATCTTTGTCATCACAAGGAAGAGGGTTAAACCCTAGTTTATTCCTTCAGAGTACCCAATCTGAAAAGAGTTCCTATATTTTTGCCGGATACCAAAACATTAAAGCTTCAAAGTCACTCAAAATGGACGCAATCATAAATCAAGGTAAGGCTCTTACCAATATGTACATTCTTGTTTCTTATAAGTTTTGTGACTTTATAGTGATAGAATATTGAACCTTACATTATATTACACACATATAAATATCATGCATTATTCATAATATTATGATTCACTTGGAAAAATTCTTAGTTGTTCCTAATATGAAACATAATTTTCTTCCAATAGATCAACTAGCCAATAATTTTTAATCTTATTTCATTTTTTTCAAAGACATATTTCTCGTAAATCACTTGTAGACTCGCAACATTGTTAATGGGAATGCTTCAGGAAGGAATGTATGTGAACAAGTCCATCTATCATAAATATCTTCATACCATAGGAAGGAATAGTTTCACTAGATCAACCTACGGTAGGTGTCTTGGGAATTCAAACCATGTTATACAAACATGCAGGGAGCATATTAGTTTATTTCTTTCTTCCAATATAGAATTCCAATTTTCTCATGGTAAGAATTATAATATACCTTCTCTAATAAGCATGTAAAATACAATGTACCTTTTGCACTGTTATAATATGATATTTTGGGAAAATTTCTGAGAATCATGGATGAAGGAATATTATGTTGTGTAAAGGTGTTGTCCACACTCACATAATCATGTTGGACTTGTTGAAATAAAACATATACATATTGTTGAAACATGACTTACAATCATTTACCTTCAAAGGTAGATGGATATAATTCTCCTATTTCAAAACAATATGATAAGAAATTTGATTATGAATACCTGTGCAGTTTTGGATGTTTTTTTTCATGCTTAAGAAACCATAATATACATAAGCATGAGCACATAGCATTGTCCTATGTTTTCAAGGGTCAATGTAATTTATGAGGGACATCGATGCTTGCATATTTCATCTAGTAGATTTTACTTATCTATACATGTCACATTTAATGAGCATGTTTTCCTTCAAAGAACATGTTACTTGTTAGATTGTCTTGGGAATTTAGCCACTTTCCTTGAATTTTCAAACACCTGAGACAAAGATCTTCAAGATGTTATCCTATTAAAAAAAGATATATCTGAGAAAATATATGCTAATCAAAATAAAAATAATATATACAAGTATAGTACTATACTTGCTAATCTATATGACATTTTAATCTCCAATGTCACTAATGTTGATGAAATTCTACCACATAATAATATATCTAATGATAATAATATCTCATAATGCAAGGAATATGCTCAAATTTAGGATGGTGAGATGGACATTGATAATGGAATATAATTGAACTTTAGTGCATTGAGTATCAGCAACTTGTTAAGGTGACAATGCACTAAGATTGCATCTCTTGTTGTATCTAAGAATCCTACATTAATACCTTCATATCTTGATTGCATGCTTTCCCTGTGAATATATAGATTGATAACAATATTTAATTCAAATCTAATCTCGAATATGTTCCAATATTACTACCTATACCCTCTCAAACAAACTCTATCAAGAGTTCTCTAAATGATCCTAAATGGTTTGTGGACATGACTCAAGACCACCATGCTCTACATACTAAAACTAAATGGCCATTTATTCCAATACCACATCATTCAAATATAATTGGATGCAAATGGATTTTGAAAACAAAATCAAAGGTTGATGGATCATTTAAGAGCTTGAAAACAAAGCTAGTTACAAAAGGATTCAGTCAAGAAAATAAGTCGATTGCATTGAAAAAGAAAGTCATGTAGTCAAAGTTTCTATATTGAGTTGTCCTTCCTCTTTCCATTACCATGCAATGGAGGATGATATTTATTAATCATAATAATTTTCTCAATAGATATTTACATTGAATATGTGTACTGGAAAAACCCCCATGATTCATTCATAACTCTAATCCCAAATTTGTTGTAAACAGAATAAGGCTCTATATGGTCTTTAGCAAGCTCCAGACACATGGTTTAATATGAAATGAATTCTCTTTGTCAGTGGATATACTTGGAACTCAATATACTTGTGACACCCCATGCCACAAACCACGAGATTACTAAAAATTAAACATGGAAACAAAACTAAACAAACAAATTACTAGAACACACTGAAAATTAAAACCGATATCATTAAGCACCAAAGCAGCAAAAAGTGTTACATATAAGTCCTCACAGGACACATGCAACAGATGTTAGAGATCACAAGGGTCTTTCACCAACATATTTTCATCACATATACTATCCACCTACTACAAGAGAAACATGTCCCATATATATATATATATATATATATATATATATATATATATATATATATATATATATATATATATATATGTATATATATATGTATATATATATATGTATATGTATATATATAGATATATATATATGTATATATATATGTATATATATATGTATATATATATATATATATATATATATATATATATGTATGTATGTATATATATATCTATATATATGTATATATGTATGTATATATATATATATGTATATATGTATATATATGTATATATATATATATATGTATGTATATATATATGTGTGTATATATATATATATATATATATATATATATATATATATATATATATATATATATATATATGTATATATATATATATATATGTATATATATATGTATATATGTATGTATATATATATATATATGTATATATATCTATATATATGTATATATACATATATATGTATATATGTATATATATATGTATATATATGTATATATGTATATATATATATATATATATATATATTTGTGTGTGTATATATATATATATATATATATATATATATATATATATATATATATATATATATATATATATGAACATTTGTTATACATGCACATCAAAAGGACACATCAGACAAAAAACAAGTATTAATATCATGTCTACAAAACGCAACCAAAAAACCATCCCAAGGACCTAAGTGTACAGGGAGGACTCTAGGACTCTACACAAAAATACTAGCAGCACCTCCATCCTTATAAGCTATTGGCCTTCTTGTTGTTGCTCTACATCGGCTGCACGATCCCTACTTCCTCGGGCACGTCCATCGAAAAATGTGGAGAAACCCATGGGGTGAGATCCGAATCTCAGTGGGAGATATTACTCTCCACCAATGCTATTATTAATATAGGTAAGATAAATAAAGACAAAATTAAACTACATCTATGATTAGTAGTTTCAGCTAATGATATCAGCAAGGTAGTTATTGTCATCTAATAGTTCAAAAGGAATGTGAAGAACATGCATTTTCATTATCAACTATACTTGTACAAAAGAAAGCAATGCCTCATCCATTGTTTTCGTATTTGATCCAAAGAAGTATACTATACGGTTGATTATGTATTTCATTATCCCCCAAGAATTTGAGTCGTACCGCCCAAATACAACCGACCACTACTAAGTCAAAATTGATGCCATATAAGGTCTATGGAAGAACCATAATCCATGACCTAATCAAACCTCGTGGTCAATACACGATTACACAACAGAGACATACCAGTCAACTGCAACATGTTACATATAGTCAAACATTAAAAGTCCTAGCCCACCTTGGTACAGGTCACGATGCTAGTGAAACTGAGATACGGCCCACAAAGGCACTCCTACCAGGGTATGGCTCACAGCCAATCATGTGAAACCTCATAATTATCAATTCTCTAAGCTATGGCCTGTAGTCGCACTCCTTCCAGGTTATGGCCCGCAGCCAATCCTGTGAATGCATATACTCCACAGCATATGACTTCAAGCTTTCACTAGTAAAAGCCCATTTCACCATCCAGCAAGTGCTGACACTGAGATGGATCTATGACATAGAGTAACACTACATGATTAAGTTCCACTTGATTAGTTAGGTCAATTAGGCATCTTTTAGCATCAATCAAGTTACAATGTATAAAGTCATAATGAACTCTACAAATATAAGGGCATATTACACTAGAAAATATAAACATATAGGGTGTGAACTTATCACACTATCACCACATGATGCTTGTATCACTGCCATTCACCACATCATCATTACCAAAGTCACATACTATGGGATATCAATCCCTCAACTTATCATTGGGAAAAATGTCATCTCATAATAGGAAGTAAGCCACTTCCAACTCATAAGACGCATTCACATCATTCTTGTAACCAAAGTGCCTCAACATGCCTCATGAAGGCACATTAAATTTTTTTTCATATCATAGTCATCAAAGTAAACACTGATTATGATTATCATGCTCATAACACCTGCATGGTTAGAAGTTCATAAACAAGATAGATAACATCACACATCATAGCCATTCCCTGAAAGAGAAACAAGCATGATCATTGCACATTATTAGGGTTTCAGTTCCTTCTTATCCTATTCAGGTTTACAAGGCTAGGTTCAACCATCAGATATAGATTCACCATCTCTCATCATCTTGGAGTATTTTAGGGTCAAGTAACACCATTACAGTTTATTATATATCATCTAAACAACACTCGATGTGGCTTATACATTACTCACACAAGTGTATCATTATGTATACAAGCATACCTCTCAACCATCAATCAACCTCATGTCTCAACCACCTATATCACTAGGTCGCAACCACCTATACCACTAGGTCACTACCACTCCACCCAAACCATGTCATGATCGCGACCACTAGGGTGTCTCGACGACGAAACCTCACAAAATTGTCACGACTCCAAGTAATATGGTTGTCTTGATCTCAAACAAAGTAGCATGTTGTGGCCCAAGGAAAACATGTCATGACCTTTCTTAAGGGACAGGACAAGGCCAAGATAAGGGAAAGATCGAGACCCAAAAACTAGGTCAAAAACCCCACAAAAATAGGGATCAACTTGGCCATCAACACCAAGTGTCGCGACCTCAAACAACACTAGGTCCAACCCATAAAAGGGAAGCATCTCTACCAAGAATAACCATGGTCACAACCATCAATAAGAGTGATGTCTTGGTCCTAAAACAAAAAACAAGACCAAGGAAAACCATGATCAACATGAAGGAGAAACGCATGCAAACGATCATCAAAACCCTAGGTCATGGATCATGAAACCACCAAGAAAGGATCTCATCTAAGGGAGAGAAAACCATGATCAAGGTATCCAAAATAGAACCTAACTTCCCTTCAACATATAGGTACATGAAAACCATGCATGAGAGCACGACCAAGGTCAAAATATAGGAAATAACCCCCATAACATATCAACCACAAAAATGGGTGCATGTAGATTAGGGTTTTAGAGTTCTAATAAACCAAGCAAGAAATCTCCACCAAAAAAGTTCCAGAGATTATCATTATCTACTAACATAATATGGAATCATTTAAGAGAGATAAGGCAGTAGAAAACATGCATAGAGGAGTGCAATCATAGAGTAGTAAGTGTTATATAACCCGCCTTAAGAAGATCACCACCAAGGATTCCAAGCTCCAAGATCAAGAGCTCCAAGAACGCGATCCAAGGGTTGAAAAAGCTCCACTCTCGGCCACAAGATCACCACAACAAGGAGAAGACACCAATGTAAAAGATCATCCAAGAAAAGAGAACCAAAAATCTCTAGGCCGAGCCAAAAGAGAAAAGGGAGAAAGAGAGAGGAAACCCTCCTCACACTTGGGTCTACCTTGTCAAAACATGGTCTATGACCCTTGTGGTGAGGAGTTTCTCTCCCAAAACGACCACCATGGATGAACCATTGTCTAGGGATGAGAAAAGAGAGGAAGATGGAGGTAGGATATCAAAGGAAATGCCATCAAGGAAGTTAAACACTTACCAAGGGTTGCAGATGGGCTATGGTCACCACATGCGCCACATACAAGAAGAGTTCGGTCACCAAGCTCTAGGATTGGATCTACTTGCTCCACTAAGCTCTAAGAACAAGAAAAAGAGAAGGAAGAAGATGGAGGACCAAAAGAATGTAGCAGCAGAAGATTTCTCATTAGTTGTGGAAAGTTGGTTTGCCTAGGCAAGCTTACTGCTTTTCTTTCTACACTTTTCCTCTAGATGGTTATTCTTGACTTGTAATTGGGGAGGACCAGAATTGATGTTGATCCTAATGAAAGTCTCCATTAATTATAATATAGACTGCATACTAAATTTTCATTTTTTTTCAAATCCTCACCTTCAGTTATAAGATGCTAGGAAATTCCAATTTTGGTTCTAAAGGCGTAAAAGAAATTGCTTTTACCTTCTTTCAAGTTGCAAGTTTTTCAATCACTGATGTAATAATTAGAATTATCTTCCTTTTCCTATGCTACAAAGATTGTTATTATATTATTTCCTACCTGGTTTTCAAGGTTGTTGCAATCTTTATTTTTTTCTTTTACCACTAAACATAAATTTGCTTATGACTATTGCATTTCTGGTACAATGGCAGCGAAATTTGTAACTTGAATGTAGATATATATTGGAAAAGGAGGAGCTTACTTGTATGATAATCATTTTTGGATCGAAAAAGATACCAGTCAGGTATGTCTGACTGATAATTATCGGTGGAGACTGGATCACTTTCCTTTTTTCTAATTTAATTTATATGTAGGACAAATCTGGTACTGCAACAATTTAAATTGTTGAGCTTGATGCTGCACTTGGAGGTCATGCGGTCCAGCATAGGTAACTATGGGGTTTAGAGTCTGATAAATTCCTATGTTACTTCAAACCTTGCATTATCACTTTGGAGGGTGGTGTTGCTTTTGGGTTCAAGCAGCCAGAGGAAGAAAAATTTGAAACACGACTTTATATATGTAAAGGAAAATGAGTTGTTAAAATGAAACAAATAATATCCTGACACTACTTGATCCCATTCTGTAGTATTGTTATATCTTGGTTTATGTTTTTCATTGGTATTCTTTTGGGATGTATCCAGGTTCCTTTTGCTCGTTCCTCACTAAATCATGATGATGTTCATACTAGACACAGAGAAGAAGTGTCACAGAACCGTTCTTACCCCAATCTCAATCTCACTGCCTAGATAGTGGTAAAGGGATTGAAGCGTCCGTCCCTTAGTGGCCCGATAGGATTCATCACACTGGCATATACAATAAGAAATAAATAACTCAAAAACAGGATATTTAAAGAACAACTAACCCAATATGAAGATATAACCAATTTGTCTTTGTCATCAGAGTATATGAGTGCGGAAGCGATCTTATTCATTTTTCCATGTATATTGCCTCAAATCAAGAAAATCAAGACACAAACATGCAATTGCACGGTACGCTATCAAAATCAAGTAAAATAGTTTATAAGAAAAATATGTATACTTGGCAGGACTTATATTTCAAAGTATAACAAACGATTTCCAAACATTCAATATCATTCGACAAAAAGGTCGTTATTCAACGATTCAAATTTTATTACGAGTTCCCATTATGTTGTAATTCGAGAAGCATGCTTATATATTTTTGTGTGACTTTATCACCCCAATGCGATGGGGTAAGTCACTGGGCTCCTTCTCACCATAGGAACATAGGAGGCCAATGTACAAATCCCACCTCCAATGAGGGGGTTGTTGTACTCAATATCCACATTATCAACATTATCAATATCATCATCATTATCAATATACGGGCAGTCATAATGGGCATGCAATTTATGTTTTCATGTTTTTCAAAATATAGTATAGAAAAATAGAAGACTAATCATAGGGAACAATAGCTCATCTAAGTAAATAGCCAAGTATACAGTTAAGAGATACATAAAAGTATCTTCATACAATCAAGGAGGAGTTATATAATAGCGTACCTTTCACCGAGATTTCAAGTATAGATCACGAGTAATAGGTCGACCCTTCGAGTTAGATCCTAAAACACAATATTTGGATCAAGGGTCAAGATTAAGATATTTGGATATCATGTTGCAATATTCGAGATTAGGGTTACACTTTCCTAGGTCAACCTTAGGGTTAGGTCATCCACTCATGATCAACCAATATTTCAATTTGTCCATCATTATTTCAAATATCAAGTATCTTCGAGTGTGAATGACTTTCCTAGGTTTCTAGGATTATATGTGTTAACCCTAATTTATGATCATTATCCAAGTCATCATCAAATTTCTAAATCATCATCATGATACTTAGTATAGTTGGAATTCAGGATCATATTGATGGTTCAAGAATATCAGTGTTTAGCAAGATTAAGCTCAATATCAAGATTACTCATATTCATAATAATCAAGATTGAATCCAGATAGATCAAGATCACTAATGATTCTTTTCAATAGTCAACTATATTAGATCTAGATTTGTATTTCAGGATAATCATTAGAGTCAGATATAGGGTTTCAAAAGATTAGACATCATTATTGTTCCATTTGATAAACTAAAAAGAAAGATATCAAATATAGGGATATCAACAAACAACATTTGGAATCTGGTCTCAAAAAAAATTTTAAACGATCCATTGGATTTTTCTGATCAAGATGGACTACTTATTTGTAATTTTTGGAGCTAGGATGTATTAGATACGATTTTTGCAAGATCTGTCATTTATATGAATTTTTGAATAAAGGGGAGATATTTACCCTACTTGTGAAAATCGAGGGTTGTTGGATCAAGATAGGGTGGCTCAGATCGTGCCACAAGGCTCGCTGGTCCAGGATCTGGTTCAATCTCTATTTTTCCGGTTTATTGGCGGTCTGGCTGAGCACTGGACCGGTTCGATTTGCAATTGAGTCGGCAGCCTGGAGCTCCTGCTCTCCCGTTCCAGTCGCACAAACAACACAGCCTCAAGCCCAGAAGCAGGGCGGAGCTATCATCGACGTGCAGGGGAGCTAGGGGTAGGAGTGACCGATGGAGGAAGTCAAGTTGTCATCCAGGTCCGTCTTGACCTCACAGAGGTATTGGTGGTGGCAGATTGATGAAGGGGGACGAGGAGAAGGGACGCCCAAAATGCAATGGCGGTGGCGCTGCTTGGAGCAGTAGGTGTTTGGCGAGCAAAAGCAGAGTGTTTGAGGCAAACATGGCGTGTGAGGATGAGCTATGAGCAGGGTTCACTTGTTGTGGATCTTGGGGGGGTCCTTTTATAGTGGTAGGGGCTAGGTTTAGGGTGTCGTATGGCCACAACGTCCATGGCGGCGGCCACGAGAGAAGTCTCTCGTTTGCTCTTGAAACTGAATGATTCAAGGGGGAAAAAGGGATAGCTGAATCCGGATTGGAGGGACGAGCATCCTCGTTCTATTTGATTTTGAAAACGGGGTCCAGATGAGCCAAAAGCACTTGACCTTTCAGTCGCCCCCTTCTCCGCTGATTGCGGGAGGTAGGGGATGACCTCCTGACCACAGGATCAGGACCATGATCCGTGGCTGGCTGATCCAAGGGCCGAGGTCCCTCCCTTGCCTTAGGCCATGGATTGCTGGCATGGAAAAGGTCAGAAAAGGCAAATAAAAGGGGATTTTTAGCACAGAACATCAAAAAATTCATAGAAAATCGTAGGAATGTCCAAATGACCTCAAATTTGGATCAAAGCTTCATAAAAATGTGGAGAATGTCTAGAAAATGTTTGAGAATCAAAAGACAAATTTTGATTAACCAATTTGATTCTTTGGACAAAGTGATGAATGAATCCAATTTGAAGTGTTATAACATGTATAAAATCCACATTGACCATCATATCTTGGATTTGAGTCTCAATAATGATTATGAAGACAAGAAAAATAATTTGGGACCATTAGTAGGTATAATGAGGGCAAAAGAATAATTATCTCATTATTTTGCTAAAATCCACTTTGTCACATCCTTCCCTCCTTAAAATGAATTTTGTCCCCAAAATTCAAAAATATCCTCAAAATTGGGATTATTCAACCTAAGTCATTTCCTCAAATATTGGGGTGTCCTAAAGTATAAAATCAAAATCATGTCCTCAAATTTCAAGTAATCCAATAACCATAATTGGGATTCCATGTTCCTTATCATAATCAACTTGGTTCTAACACCATTTCATCATCAAATAATTGAGTATCAAGATCAGCAAATATATTGTCTAAAGTCATTCTATGAGTCATAAATTTAGAGTGCATCCTATTGATCACAAATTTGGAAAGATCATATTTTAGGTCAAGCAAATAGATACCTTAAATCAAGTATACAAGGTGACTTTCAATCCCAATATCTCAGGGTCCTAGCTTCTACATTGGCCTAGGTGGGGTTACATATCCATGATTTTAGATTTCATATTTCAACATATCTAGACAACGTCATACTTTCAATATCATTTATTTGAGCTCAAAATCAATGGGAAGGTCCCATCCTAGTCCTAATGAGAGTTAAACCCTAATTCATAAATTGAGAGAGTCAATATAGTTTTTATTTCAAAATTTTCAAAATTTGGGATTTTGAAGTCATTAGTCATATACCTAGTATGATCTGTAGGTCCAAAAAAAATGTGAACATAGGATTTGTATCATTATTGAGACTTGATAATCATGAGTCACAATATAATATATCAGTATCAAGAGTTGAGATTTTTGGACATCGAAAGTCATAGGTCCAAAATTTTGAAGCTAGGGTTTAGATTCCTATTTAGACCTTAAGGGATATCATTCATATATATCCAATTTCGAGCAACATTATTCAAGCAATATTTGATCAACAAGTCAAAATTTCATTATCATGGTTTCCAAGGTTGATGAATGATCTAGACCTAGGTCTATCTAGGAAGTCAACCTCAAGCTATAGTCAATGTTGCCATATGTCAAGGTCATTATCAAATCAATATTCAAGATCGAGTATCAACCATGGTTTAACCAATTAGGTTTAGGTCAACCAATCCAAATAGGGTGGAAGGGAATACCTTTCCAAGCTCTAAATAATCAACAATATGAAAATTTAGAGGTAGTCAAAATAGGGATGTGACCTAGGTTAGGGGAGTCATTAGTCAACTACCACCCTAATCTATCACATTACCAACATTAGTCATTATCCATCAAGATTATTCAAATAGGGAGAGTATCCATGATTAAATCATATATATCAAGGTCATAAGATCAAAATTTAAGATAATAGGTCAATTATGTCAAGATTTGCAATTTTTTTTTTCAATATCAAGGTATTGACAAAATTTGAAAATCTAGGATTTGAATTTGACATTTGAGGATTTAGAGCATAATATCAAAATCGAGATTGCAAAAGGCATAAATAGTCAATAGGAATACTACTTTTTGCATCATAGTCTTATATCATGATTTTGTGAGCCTTAGACTTAGTCATTTGACAACATGGTCAAGGTGTGTATAAAATAGGATAAGAGTTTTGCTTAACTATGTTTGAGGTTTAGTCAAAATAATAGGGCAACACGGATTTGATCAAATAGGGACCTTATCAACAACAAGGTATAAATCTTTCTTATTTCACCAAATTAAGATTTACCTCAAACATAGAAAACAAGTAGTCGGTGTTTGGTAAAGTCAAGTTTTCATGAAGGGTCAAGCATGAGTATTTGATTTCAAAGTTCTAATTGATCAAATTTGAGTTTTCATACTAAGGTCAGATCATGGTATCAACTTTCAAGGTTTAGCGATTCCCGTGCTTAAGCTACCCATAATCGAGACATCATGTTATATAAGGTCACAAGGAAGGACCACATGAGGAGATGAGAAGACTACCTAATCTTCATCTACATGGGTGGCTTAGGATTGTCCTTAAATAAGAGATGAGATGCAAGAAGACTCTCTAGGGTTTCACAAGAAAACCTTTAGGTCCAGTTCTGGATCAATTGAAGCCAGGTAGAGCGGGGGAACTCAGCCACCATGAAGACGGATAGGAGAAATTATGTCAGGACCCCGAGCCTAGACACCTCAATTTTCACCATTATGAACTTTAGGGTTTCTTGGGTGTAGGAAACTTGAGAAATTATTTACTTAAAGTATATGAGAGTGTGTAAGCTTTGATACCAACTATCACGGAACCGTTCTTACCCCAATCCCAATCTCACTGCCTAGACAGTGGTAAAGGGATTGAAGCGCCCGTCCCTGAGTGACCCGATAGGATTCATCACACTGGCATATACAATAAGAAATAAATAACTCAAAAACTGGATATTTAAAGAACAACTAACCCAATATGAAGATATAACCAATTTGTCTTTGTCATCAGAGTATATGAGTGCGGAAGCGATCTTATTCATTTTTTCATGTATATTGCCTAAAATCAAGAAAATCAAGACACAATCATGCAATTGCACGGTACGCTATCAAAATCAAGTAAAATAGTTTATAAGAAAAATATGTATACTTGGCAGGACTTATATTTCAAAGTATAACAAACGATTTCCAAACATTCAATATCATTCGACAAAAAGGTTGTTATTCAACAATTCAAATTTTATTACGAGTTCCCATTATGTTGTAATTCGAGAAGCATGCTTATATATTTTTGTGTGACTTTATCGCCCTAATGTGATGGGGTAAGTCACTGGGCTCCTTCTCACCATAGGAACATAGGAGGCCAATGTACAAGTCCCACCTCCAATGAGGGGGTTGTTGTACTCAATATCCACATTATCAACATTATCAATATCATCATCATTATCAATATATGGGTAGTCATAATGGGCATGCAATTTATGTTTTCATGTTTTTCAAAATATAGTATAGAAAAATAGAAGACTAATCATAGGGAACAATAGCTCATCCAAGTAAATAGCCAAGTATATAGTCAAGAGATACATAAAAGTATCTTCATACAATCAAGGAGGAGTTATATAATAGTGTATCTTTCATCGAGATTTCAAGTATAGATCACGAGTAATAGGTCGACCCTTCGAGTTAGATCCTAAAACACAATATTTGGATCAAGGGTCAAGATCAAGATATTTGGATATCATGTTGCAATATTCGAGATTAGGGTTACACTTTCCTAGGTCAACCTTAGGGTTACGTCATCCACTTATGATCAACCAATATTTCAATTTGTCCATCATTATTTCAAATATCAAGTATCTTCGAGTGTGAATGACTTTCCTAGGTTTCTAGGATTATATGTGTTAACCCTAATTTATGATCATTATCCAAGTCATCATCGAATTTCGAAATCATCATCATGATACTTAGTATAGTTGGAATTCAGGATCATATTGATGGTTCAAGAATATCAGTGTTTAGCAAGATTAAGATCAATATCAAGATTACTCATATTCATAATAATCAAGATTGAATCCAGATAGATCAAGATCACTAATGATTCTTTTTCAATAGTCAACAACATTAGATCTAGATTTGTATTTCAAGATAATCATTAGAGTCAGATATAGGGTTTCAAAAGATTAGACATCATTATTGTTCCATTTGATAAACTAAAAAGCAAGATATCAAATATAGGGATATCAACGAACAACATTTGGAATCTGTTCTCAAAAGTATTATTAGACGATCCATTGGATTTTTCTGATCAAGATGGACTACTTATTTGTAATTTTTGGAGCTAGGATGTATTAGATATGATTTTTGCAAGATATGTCATTTATATGAATTTTTGAATAGAGGGGAGATATTTACCCTATTTGTGAAAATCGAGGGCTGTTGGATCAAGATAGGGTGGCTCAGATCGTGCCACAAGGCTCGCTGGTCCAGGATCAGGTTCAATCTCTATTTGGCCGGTTTATTGGCGGTTTGGCTGAGCACTGGACCGGTTCGATTTGCAATTGAGTCGGCGGCCTGGAGCTCCTGCTCTCCCGTTCCAGTCGCACAAACAACATAGCCTCAATCCCAGAAGCAGGGCAGAGCAATCACCGGCGTGCAGGGGAGCTAGAGGTAGGAGTGACCGATGGAGGAAGTGAAGTTGCCGTCCAGGTCTGTCGTGACCTCACGGAGGTATTGGTGGTGGCAGATTGATGAAGGGGGACGAGGTGAAGGGACGCCCAAAATGCAATGGCGGCGGCGCTGCTTGGAGCAGTAGGTGTTTGGCGAGCAAAAGCAGAGTGTTTGAGGCTAAGATGGCGTGCGAGGATGAGCTATGAGCAGGGTTCACTTGCTGTGGATCTTGGGGGGGTCCTTTTATAGTGGTAGGGGCTAGGTTTAGGGTGTCGTATGGCCACAACGTCCATGGCGGTGGCCGTGAGAGAAGTCTCTCATTTGCTCTTGAAACTGAATGATTCAAGGGGGAAAAAGGGATAGCTGAATCTGGATTGGCGGGACGAGCATCCTCGTTCTATTTGATTTTCAAAACGGGGTCCAGACGAGCCAAAAGCACTTGACCTTTCAGTCACCCCCTTCTCCACTGATTGCGGGAGGTAGGGGATGACCTCCTGACCACAGGATTAGGGTCGTGATCCGTGGCTGGCTGATACAAGGGCCGAGGTCCCTCCCTTGCCTTAGGTTGTGGATTGCTGGCATGGAAAAGGTCAGAAAAGGCAAATAAAAGGGGATTTTTAGCACAGAACTTCAAAAAATTCATAGAAAATCGTAGGAATGTCCAAATGACCTCAAATTTGGATCAAAGCTTCACGAAAATGTGGAGAATGTCTAGAAAAAGTTTGAGAATCAAAAGACAAATTTTGATTAACCAATTTGATTCTTTGGAAAAAGTGATGAATGAATCCAATTTGAAGTGTTATAACATGTATAAAATCCACATTGACCATCATATCTTGGATTTGAGTCTCAATAATGATTATGAAGACAAGAAAAATAATTTGGGACCATTAGTAGGTATAATGAGGGCGAAAGAATAATTATCTCATTATTTTACTAAAATCCACTTTGTCACAAGAAGGTCTACTAATTCAATGGCACAAATTCTAATATTCAAGAGAGAGCCAAAGCCTTAGAGGTTATCCAACATTTATAGGATCAATACCATGAAGGGACTTGTGATGTGGATATTGTTGGTAAGAATCTTCAACCAATAAGCTTAATTTGATAGCTCGGTATTGTTTACTCAAACAAACTATCATGATTTTTAGAGGATGGTAAACTTGGAGCAGAATCTGTTCTAGTGAGTTTTGGGTGCTGCTTGGTGGTTATGCACCAATCGGTAAAAAGGTGACTAGTGAGGATGATATTGTCATGGAAACTACACCCGAAAAGCTTTAATGGTAAGCATGTTTGTTGGATTTTTAATAATTGTCATGTAAGGAAGTATTCTTCTGGTTTACCATTTAGATACAGATATGACTCAGGCCTGGCACATGGTTGGTACATAGTGTGTTGGAGATAACAAACTTCATACTCAGAATTAAAGCAAGGCCCATCAACACTGAGTGCAAGATCATGGGGAATAGTGAGCTCACGTGCAATCGCCAAATGTACGCTCCGCTTTCTTTTTTATTTGGCTTTTGTATTTTATATATCAAGACTACATTGGTCTTCTTTCTTTTCTTTGTGTTTGTATCACAGTTTTGGCATGGCCTCTCTACCCCCTCTCCTGTAGTAAAGCCTTTCTCCTTGCTGCAAATCAATGAAAATTTTCATGTATTTTCTACTGTAGGTTTGAGAGGAGGCCTAAGAAGGGAGAACCTGGGGAGCCAGTGATCATGAATGTCTCTGCTTATTTCAGAAAATATCATTAGATAGAGCTCAAGTATTCAGACCCTCTACCCAAGCGACCCACTTATGTACCTATTGAGGTGCGTTACTACTACGAGTGTTGTTCTGTTTTCTCATTGCATTGTTTTTGAATATTTTGTTTTTGGTACATATCCTGGTGTTTTGTTCTGCCAGTTTAGTTAATAAATTATTTGTTTGTTTTTGGCCACTAACTAACATAACTTGGTGTTTTTCCTTCTATAGTTGTGTGTCCTAATTTCTATGCAAAGGTACACTAAGTCATTGGCCCCAAAGGTATGCTATGTTCTTTTTTTTCCTTCTTGCTTCGCCTAAAGGACACTGAGTATCTGTAATTCATATGCATTCTATCTTCTGTATCCCCCACCAAAAAGTTGGCAACAGTGAAGATTTTTTCCCACGTAATGGGAGGTGGAATTTTAACAACAAGGTGATGCCCCATCCAGTTTTAGCATCTATAGTTTGTTGTTCCTTTTTTAATAAGATTTTGTTTTTAACCATGCCACCCACTCTTTTGCAGAAACTCTATCGCTGCACAACAGTTGTTAAGTGGGTTGTGGTGAACTTCTCTGTGTGTTGTGACACCCGCAAGCTTATTCATGATCTCATTCGATGTGGAAACATGAAGGGCGTTGTAAGTTAAATCTTTTTATGTATTTCGTTTGCGCCTGGTCCTTTCCTTTTTGTTCAACTAACTAATGGTTTTCACTTCTCATTGGTTGTCCTTACATAATATATATCATCCATTTGATGTCTTCGAAGAAAGTACTTCCATGAGAAGAGCTCCACCCGATGTGAGGGTAGATGAAATGATTGAGATGATGAAGAATAAGTTACCTTGAGCGCCTGAATTTCTCCTTTGTATTCTTTCTGAGTGGAAAAATTTTGATGTTTATGGTCAACCTTTTTTTTAAATCTCCTTTGCTTGATATGATGACATTCTAGTTGAAGATATTCATGTGTGTTTATTTCCCCCATTCATTTCTTATCCTTCAAGACCATGGAAGAGGATAAACCTTGCTAAATTTGGGATACCCACCCAATGTATTGCACCAACTAAGTTCAACAACTAATACTTGACTAATGTTCTCCTAAAGATTAATGCTAAGGTATGTCGCTCACCATATACTCTTCCCTACCAGCTAATCCAAATATTTTTTGTTTTGCTCAACTATTTCGTTTCCTGAAGCTTGGAGGCATAAACTATGTGCTCTTAGTTGAGCATCCTCCATCCATGCCAAAGATCTCCCAAGTGCCAACTATTATACTAGGAATGGATGTGTCCCATGGGAGCCCTGGGCAGTCGGACAAGCCATCAATAGTTGTTATAAGTTTTGAATTTTGACTCCTTAGCATATATTTGATCTATAAATGCTTGCAGGAAATTAGGACCTGAAATCAGTGGTAAGAGCAAAGACATTGAGTCCCCATATTATCTTCCTCTTCACGCCTGCTTAGGAGGAACTAGAAGTCGTCGATGGATACCTATTGAAAGTCAGAGTCTGTGGCCTTCTCGTGCTAGATTGAATTCTTCTGAATTAAGTGTATATGGTAATTTCAGCCTCATGTGCTAAAACTCTTTATGCATATTTCTATTGCTTCTTTTGATAAATATCTTTTCTTTATAGGTTTTCAATTACAAGAATTTTCAGAAGATGCCATTAATTGGAAGTCTGTCCAGAAACTTCAATTTCAATTCTATCATGGTTACTAATTACTTCAGAATATAGAATACTCCGGCTACAAAAATGCATCACATGTTATCCAATGGTTCTGGGAGGTAGATCAGGGATTCTACCTACACATAAAGCTATTTCCTGAAGGAGCTCAGAAGTCGGCATGTCGAAAAGTAAATAGTCATATAAGGGAAGAGATGGATCCAATGATGTAGAAGCTATTGTATTTAATAGAAAAATGTTGTATGAAAGTATATCATTGGTGTTGTATTCCATCTAAGGGGCAAGGTAAAATGTCCTCCCCATGTAATTGTCATTTGATTATAAATAAAGAATTCATACTTTTGGAAAATTGAGTTTTGCTGCAATGGCATTCAATTAGAAAACCAGATAATGAACTAAAAATTTAATGACTAAAAACCATGAAAATGTAGTTATACAAAACTAGTATGTCATTAGTGGCTTTTTTTATACGCCATTACACTAAAAAAGAATCGTTTAATACAACAACATAATACAAATTAGTGGCATTTGAATAAAAGCCAATTTATGGATAGTGGCTTTTTTATAAATGCCAAATGATGTTTTAGTGGCCTTTATTTGGCATTTTTTGGAAGCCACTAAACCCAAATGTTTAGTGGCATTTACAACTTATGTCACTATCTTTCTAGTGGCATTGGTACTAGAGGCATTTTTTTAAGTGTCAACAAATGCCACTAAACATGTTTAGTGGCATTTATTTTTTTTAGTGGCATTTCTAAAAGGCCATTGATGGACATTTTTGCTGTAGTTAGGTTGGGTCTCTACCACCTTGGTCACCCATATGGTCGTGGTCATGACCCTCCCATGGATCACCATCCATGGTTGCGACAAGTGCCATACATCACTACAAGGTCGAGACAAGAGATCTCTGCATCACCTAGGTCAGGACATCCTACAAGAAGGCAACAATCTCATCCCAAGACCACCCAAGACCAGCTTGGTCATAATATCAACACCTAGATAGGGTGTCTCGACTGCAACACACACCAAAATGCACCCTAGGTTGCGACCTTGGTCAAGGCAACCTACTAGGAACACATAGGTCGAGACACTCAACACTCATAGAAACCCTAATCACCACTAAGGGTGACACTCCTCAACCAAGGCTCAATCAAGGAACCCACTTCTTTATCTCTCCCCTAGATGATGTCAAGAAATAAAAGGAACACTCTAGAGGTGAAAAATTGCACATCAACCCCCTACATTTGGTAAATTTCAATTTGCACCAAAACTAACACACAAAACACAAACAACATCCAAACAAACTCAAACTTGAAACTTAAGCTCTCCAAAATCCCTAATTACATCTCAAAAGATTAGAGAAGGGTTCTAAACACATGATTAATCCAAATCAAGTAGGGTTACCCTAAAACTCAGGTCAAGGTTATTACAAGCCATAAATGCCTAACAAGGATTTTGCCCCCGAAATCCTAAGAGAAAAGAGAAGGGTACTTCCTCCTCATATCTTCCTTAAGCTCCCATGTGGATTACTAAACACCACGGTGATGCCACATAACCTTCACAAGCACTATGCATTTCTTCTTCAGCGTCTTCACCCTTCTGTCAAGGATCAACATTGGACCTTCCACATAGGACATATCCTCATCAAGCTCTACCTCCACTGGCTGTAACACTAACTTTGTATCAGGATGACACTTCCTTAACATACTCACATAAAACACTGGATGCAACCTATGCAACTCAGGTGGAAACTCCAACTTATAGGCCACCTTCCCAACATGAGCCACCATAAGGTAAGGTCTCATAAACCTGGGAACCAACTTACCCTTCTTCCCAAACCTTAGAACACCTCTCTAAGGAGAGACCTTCAGGTACTTCCTCTTCATATCTTCCTCAAGCTCCCATGTGTCTTCCTCAACACCATGGTGATGCCATAGAACCTTCATAATCACTATGTATTTCTTCTTCAACATCTTCACCCTTCTGTCAAGGATCAACATTGGACTTTCCAAATAGGGCATATCCTCATCAAGCTCTACCTCCACTGGCTGTAACATTAAATTTGTATCAAGATGGCACTACCTCAACATACTACACTGGATGCAACCTATGCAACTCAAGTGGTAACTCCAACTTATAGGCCACCTTCCCAACACGAGCCACCATAGGTTAAGGTATCATAAACTTGGGAGCCAACTTACCCTTCTTCCCAAACCTCAAAACACCTCTCCAAGGAGAGACCTTGAGATACACTATGTCTCCCACTTGGAACTCCAAGGGTATATGTCATTTGTCTGCATACGACTTAAGCCTATCTTGTGATGCCTTCAACTATTGTTGAATCACTTTGATCTTTTCTACCATCTGTTATACAAGCTCAGGACCAAGAAGTTGATACTCACTTGTCTCATACCAACACAATAGTGACCTACAACATTCCCATACAACACTTCATATGGTTCCATGTTGATTCTCTATTGATAACAGTTATTGTAGGCAAACTCTGTCAGGTTGAGGTGTATGTCCCAACTGCCCAAAAATTAAAGAACACAAGCTCTCAGTAGATCCTCCAAAGTATGAATGGTTGTCTCATATTTACCATCTTTTTGTGGGTGGAAAGTAGTGTTGAACCTAAACTGTGTATCCAAAGTTGTGTGCAATCGCTCCCAAAAGTGACTCATGAACCGAGGACCTCTATCGCGTACGATAGTTGCTGGAACACCATGCAAAAGCACTATCTCATCAACATATATCTGGGCAAGCTTCTCAGTTGTATACGTTGTCTTCACATGAAGAAAATGAGCTAACTTGGTGAAATTGTCAACAATCACCAGATGGAATCATGAACTTTGGTTGTCCTAGGTAGACCAATAACAAAGTCCATAGTTACATGATCTCATTTCCATTGTTAGATAGGAAACTTTTTCAATGTCCCTACAGGAATCTGGTGCTCGGTATTATCCTGTTGACACACATCGCATCTCGCAATGAACTCAGCTACATCTCACTTCAAGCCAGGCCACCAATACATGTCTTGCAGATTGTGATACATCTTGGTTCTACCCGGATGCATAGCATACATAGACAAGTGAGACTCCTCTAAAACCATCTTCCTTAGATCATCAACATCAGGAACCACAACTCTGCCATGGTAACAAACTGTCCCATCATCTGATTTGTGGATGCCATCATGCTTCTCGCTGCCAAACTCTGATCTAATCTTTTGTATCACATTGTCAACTTATTGTGCTTCTCTGATCTGCTATATCAATGTGGGCTTCACCTGCAACTGTGATAACAATCCTTCTAGCAAGGAAACCTCTAGTTTAACATTCATTTGACATAGGAAGATCAACATGTCTTGCTTGTGGCATGCCAAGGAACAAAATTGTGCCTTCTCTACAGATGACGATGAAGAGAACTTCCTACTCTACACATCTGCCATGACATTCACCTTCCCTGGATGGAAATCAATTGTGCAGATATAATCCTTGATTATCTCCATCCAACACCACTGCCTCATATTCAACTCCTGTCGTGAAAAGATATACTTCATAAGCTTATGATCTGTGAAGATCTGACACTTCTCGCCATAAAGGTAGTGTCTCCAGATCTTCAAGGCATGAACCATGGAAGATAACTCCAAGTCATGGGTTGGCTAGTTCTCCTCATGTTTCTTAAGTTGTTGAGAAGCAAAAGAAACTACATTCTTATCATGCATCAGCACACAAACCAAACCATTCTTGGACACATCACAGAAGACGATGTATCCTTTTCCTTGCTTTGGTAAGACAAAAACGGGTGCACTTGTCAACTTCTCCTTCAATGTCTGAAAAGCATGTTGACATCTGTCATCCCAGACAAATAGCATATCATTCCTTATCAAATTAGTTAGCAGTAGAGCTATAGCACTAAAGTTATTAATGAACCTCTTCTAATAGCCTGCCAAACCCAGAAAGCTACACACTTCTATTGGTGTCTTTGGCAGATCCCACTCTGTCACAGACTAAACCTTCTTGGGGTCCACATGAACAGCTCAACAAAGATAACATACCCTAGAAAACTCACCTCATTCAGCCAGAACTCACACTTGTTGAACTTGGTGTAAAGCTGGTGTTGCCTCAACAAGGTCAACGCCTGACAGAGATGGTGTTCATGTTGATGGCTATCATGATTGTATATTAGGATGTCATCTATGAAGACCACCACAAATTGATCAACAAATAGACAAAACACTATGTTCATAAAGTCCATGAACGTTCTCGATGCATTGGTTAGCCCAAACGGCATAACCACGAACTCATAATGACCATACCTCATCCGAAACGTAGACTTAGGTATGCCATCCTCCTTGATCCTCAGCTGGTGATACCCTGCCTTAGGTCTATCTATGAGAACATTGTCACACCATGCAACTGATCAAATAGATCGTCTATCCTTGGCAAGGGATACTTGTTCTTTATCGTCATCTTGTTCAACTATTCATAGTCTATACATAGCCTCATGGACCCATCCTTCTTCTTCACAAACAACATTGGAGCACCCCATGGCAATGTAATCAGCCTGATAAACCTTTGTCAAGCAGATCTTGCAACTGTCTCTTCAACTCTTCTATCTCAGCTGGATCCATCATGCACGGTGTCTGAGCTATCGGTTACGTGCCTGAAACTAGATTGATCTCAAAATCAATCTCTCCATATGGGGGAACACTTGGAAACTCCTTAGGAAACACGTCCTCATACTCTTTGTCATCTAGCACCTCTTGAATACTAGGACTCCTCACCTCAATATTCAGCTAATGTGCCAAGAATGCCTCACAATCCTACCTTAATAGTTTTTCCACCGCCATTGTCGACACCAGAAACGTCAGAAGAATCTTCCTATATACTTTGAAGATCCACGTCTTATCACCTATACAAACGTCACCTGCTTGGAACCACAATCCAAGACCACTCTATACTTCTCCAAGGTGTCCATTCTAAGGATTACATCGAACTCATGCATATCAAGTGGTATGATATCCACTTGAATGTTGTGCCCTAAAAAGGAAAGGACACAGGAAGGACACACCTCCTGCAACACGGTAGAACCAACTAATCGGGTTTCTAAAAAAAACTCTCTCTCCTATGACTAACAGATAAAAGACAACTATCAAGCACTTCACGAGTGATAAAAGAGTGTGTTTCACCTGGGTCAACCAAAACAGATACGAAGCAAGAAGAAGACAAATCAGAATGAAATAACTCCATCTGACCTATCACTACTTGTGGGTTGACTTCCGCCTATGGTTGACTCATGGTGTAGAATCTAGTCGTTGCCTATTGTCTCCCCCATCCTCTACTTCCTTGAACAAATGATCCGGCCTACGATGCTTGACAACATCATCATCCTCCTTCACCATTGAACAGTTGCCTCTATGAGCCTTGTTAGCTTTGCCTCAGTTGATGGGTCACCTCATTATCTCTCATTGGGAGCTCTTGCCTCAGGTGTCCTACTTGCCCACACTATGGCAAGCTCTAGTCTCAAACTGTAGCCTAGACGGCCGCATCACTAATACTGACATTTTGTTGTGAGCTCCAGTAGGTGGAAGGCTATGGCCTCTGCCTTTACTCAGTGACCATGGCGTATGCACACTGAACCTCTACAATGATGGCGGTGCAGAAAACCTCAGCTTCTTAAAGCCTCCTGACGATAGTTCTTGGGACTGTGCAGGCCTCTTCCTGGCACTCACCTCTCACTTCTCTATCACATACCTCTTTGTCCTCATAATAGACTCTAGGAACGTTGCAAATCTTTCTCAATTCTCCATAGCAGTCACTAGGGTAGACAACTCAGCATTCAACCCCTTCTCAAAATGCCAAATTTGCTCATCATCGGTGGCAATCATGTGAGGATAGAACCATAGAAGCTCCATAAACCTAGCCTCGTACTCGTTTATCATCATGGATCCTTGCATGATCCGCTCAAACTGGGATATCTTCATCTCAAGATATGTCCATGGTATGTACTGACTGACGAATTCACTTCAGAACACCTCCCAACCTTCCTTAGCACCAAGCCTCTTCTCCTCTTCTATGACCCACCAATGGCCACCACTCCCTTTCAGAAGGTATACTACATGCTTCACCTTATCAGCCTCTGGGATGTTAAGGATCTTGAAGGATTTCTCAAGCTTGGTTAACCACAGATCCGCATCCGCTGGATCGGCTGTCCTAGCATACTCCACTACCCCAAAATGTCGAAGCCACTCAAAATTCTTCCTAGTACCTGAAGATTTTGCATTGCGAACTGGTTCCCTAGGCTGAGGTGCGGGCATCCTGTCTGCCATATGCGTCATAGTAGCCATGAAATGCCCAAAAAGAGACTAAAAGGCAGGATTTTCAAGCATGGCTGGGTCGAACTGGGGGACATCAGGCACCTGACTTCTCATGCCTAGTCTCTTGTACCACCACCTGGTGCAACAACACTACTTTCAGTAGCGTGTTCTTCATGTTCTCCAGACATCTTTAAGCTTTTCTCCTTCTACATAAGTAGAAGTCACTATAAGATAGACCAGAGGACACAAGAACATGCACAAACCCTAGTCCTAGGTCCTTGTAGACTCGGCAAACCTAAAGATATGATACCAACCAAAATGTGATGCCACACACCACAAACCACAAGATTACTCAAAACTAAATGCGGAAACAAAACTAAACAAATATATTACCAGAAAATACTGAAAATTAAAACCGATATCGTTAAGAACCAAAGTAGGAAAAACCTTTACATATAAGTCCTCACAAAACACCTACATCAGATGTCACAGATCATAAGGAGCTTACATCATTATGTTTTCATCACATATAACATCCACCTACTACAAGAGAAACATGTACCATATATATATATATATATATATATATATATATATATATATGAACATCTACTATACTTGGACATCAAAAGGGAACATGAGCCAAAAAAAAACAATTATCGATAACATGTCTACAAAACACACCCAAAAAAACCATCCCAAGAACCTAAGTGTACAGGGATGACTCTAGGAATCTACACCAAAAGACTAGTTGAACCATCAACCTTATCAGCTACTAGCCTTCTTGTTGTTGATCTGCCTCGGCTAAACTATTCTTACTTCCTCAGGCACGTCCACCTAAAAGATGTGGAGAAACCCATAGGGTGAGATCCAAATCTCAATGAGAAATATAACTCTGCACCAATGTTATTATTAACATAGGTAAGATAAATAAAGACAAAAGTAAACTACATCTATGATAAGCAAATTCAGCTAACGATATCAGCAATTAAGTTATTGTTATCTAACAATTCAAAAGGAATATGAAGAACATGTATATTTACTACCAACTATAGTTGTACAAAAGCAAGCAAGTCCTCATCCAATGTTTCCTTATTTAATCCTAAGCAAGTAAACTACATGACTGACTACATATTTTGCTGTGCCCCAAAGATTTGAGTCATACACCCTGAATCCAACTGACCACTACTAAGTAAAAATCAGTTCCATACAAGATATATGGAAGAGTCAGAATCCATGACCTCACCAAACCTCGTGGTCAGTGCATGAGCACACAACAGAGACATACCATTCAACTACAACATGTGACATATAGTCAAAAAGTGAAAGTTCTAGCCCACCTTGGTACAGGTCATAGAACTAGTGAAACTAAGCCAGGGCATGCAGCCACACTACTACCAGGGTATGGCCTACAACCAATCTTGTAAAACCTCATAAGCATCAAATATCTGAGCTACAACATGTACCTGCACTCCTACCATGGTATGGCCCGCATCCAATCTTGTGAATGCATATACTCAATAGTATGTGACTCCAAGCATTCACTAGGGAAATCCTATTTCAACATCCAATGAGTGTTGACACTAACATGGATCTACGACACAGGGAAAAACTACATGATTAAGTTCCACATGATTAGTTAGGTGGATTAGGAATCTTTTAGCATCAATCAAGTTACAACGTATAAAGTCATAACAAACTCTACAAAGATAAGGGCATACTACACTCCAGGAAATATAAGCGCATAGGGTGTGAACTTGTCACACTATCACCACATAATGCATGTATCACTGCCATTCACCACATCATCATTACCAAAGTCACATACTATGGGATACAATCCCTCAACTCATCATTGTGGAAAATGCCATCTCATATTAGGAAGTAAGCCACTACCAAGTCATAGGATCCATTCACATCATTCCTATATCACAACTGCCTCAACATGCCTCATGAACACACATTCAACCTGTTTCATATCATAGTCATCAAATCATATATTTAATATGATTACCAAGTTCATAAGACATGCATGGTTAGAACTTCATAAATAAGATAGATAACATCACACATCATAGCCATTACCTAAAAGAGAAACAAGCATGATCATTGCACATTATTAGGGTCAGGGTTCCTTCTTAGTTGATTAGGTTTACAAGGCTAGGTTTGACCATCAACCCTAGATTCACCATCTCCCATCATCTTGGAGTATTTTAGGGTCAAGGAACATCATTAGAGCTGATTAGATATCATATAAATATCACTCTACATGGCTTATACATTACTCATACAAGTGTATCATTATGTATCCAAGCATACCTCTCAACCACTTATCAACCTCATGTCTCGATCACCTATATCACTAGGTCGCGACCACCTATACTACTAGATCGTGACAACTCCACCTAGACCATGTCACAACCATGACACCTAGGGTGTCTCCATCGTGACACCTAGGGTTAGGGTTCCAACCCCTCACAAAATTGTCACAACCCCAAGGAACATGGATGTCTCAACCTCAAACCAAAGCAACATGTCACAACCCAAGGCCAACATGTCATGAACTCTCTCAAGGAATAGGCCACGATTGAGTCAAGGTCAAGATCAAGACCCAAAAACTAGGGCAACAACCCAACCAAAATAGGGATCAACTTCGCCATCAACACCAAGTGTCGTGACCTCAAACAAAGGTCCAACCCATAAAAGGGAAGCATCTCGACAAAGACTAACCGTGGTCACGACCATCACTAGGAGTGATGTATTGGTCCTAAAATAGAAGATAAGACCAAGGAGAACCATGATCAATATGAAGGAGAAACACATGCAAATGATCAACAAAACCCTAGGTCATGGATCATGAAACCACCAAGAAAAGATCTCATCCAAGGGAGAGAAAACCATAATCAAGGTATCCAAAATAGAACCTAACTTCCCTTCAACATCTAGGTACATGAACACCATGCATGAGAGCAAGACTTGGGTCAAAAGATAGGAAAGAACCTCCATAACATATCAAACACAACAATGGGTGCATGTAGATTTGGGTTTCAGATTTCTACCAAACCAAGAAACATATCTCCACCAATCAAGTTCCAGAGATTATCATTATCTACTAGCATACTAAGGGAGCATTTTAGAGAGAGAAGATAGTAGAAAACGTGCATAAAGGAGTGCAATAATAGAGTAGGTTAAGTGTTATATAACCCACCTTAAGAAGATCACCACCAAGGATTCCAAGCTCCAAGATCAAGAGCTCCAAGCACATGATCCAAGGGTTGAAAGAGCTCCACCAAAAGATCCACTCTCAGCTAGAAGATCACCTCAAGAAGGAGAAGACACCAAGGTCAAAGATTGTGACACCCGCTGTCACACAAAATGAGATTACTCAAAACAAAACTGCAAAAGAGAGATTAACAAACTTATTAGCAGAAAACATTAAGAACTAAAACCATTTTCATAAAACCACAAGAAGCTAGAAAATTTTGCACATAAGTTCATTCATGCCTCAAAGAATACTCAAGGCATGTCATCAACATGTTATCAAAGGGATTGTTCCAAAAGCACATATACATATGTCCACTAGAACTTTTCATCACAGGTATACAAACCAACCACATAAGAAAAGAACGATCACAAAATGTCTTCAAAACAATTCATAAAGACATGAGTGTACAGGGATGACTCTAGGACTCTATCAGTAAAAGACATCCAGAAGCACTGCCAACCTCATCAACTATTGCCCTCCTACTGCTCCTCAACCTCCACCGCACAATCTCAACTCCTTCGTGTATGGACACCTAAAAAGGATGTGGGAAACCCACGGGGTGAGATTCCACATCTCAGCGGGAGATATAACTCACCACCAACTCTATTATCATCAAAGATAGATAAAACAACATACTGAGTAGGTTGAGCAAGATTAACTAAAAAGCATATATCTCAAGGATAAAGCAATTAGATCCACACTATGCACTTGCCATCACTTAATAGAATATTTATCAATTTAAGAAGGAATATGAAGAACATGTATCCTTGTTAAAAATGAAACAGTATAAAATCAAAGGAAGGTGTCAATCAATGTTTCTATGTTTGATCCTAAACAATTATACTACACGGTTGTTTACATATTCGTTATGCCCTGAGAATTTGAGTTGTACCCCCAAATCCAACTGACCACTATATGTATATAGTTGAAATCAGTGCCATACAAGGTCTAATGGAAGAGCCAGAATTTGTGACCTCTCCTTCCTCTATTAGTATGAGGGAACACACTACAGAGACATATTATTCAACTACAATAATGACATATAGTCAAGCTCATGATTGGCTCACACATGGCCATCTGCATATATAAAATCATGTCTATCCCACCTTGGTATAGGTACAACGCTAGAAGAACAGGCTCACACATGGCCATTCTAAGAAGGAGTGGCTCACGCATGGCCATCCATATAATAATGAGATCGACTCATGCATGGTCGTCTCCACTTCATTTAGGGTTAATGATACATGGAAATTACTCGACTTGTACCCCACATATTCAAAAATATGCACTCCGAGTTAAACTCATTTCACCATCCATCTATTGCTGACACTAAATGGGTTTATGGCACAGGGAAAACTACACTATTAGATTCCACTTGATTAATTAGACCAATTAAGATGACATGTAGCATCAATCAAGTTATAATGTACAAACTAGAAACATATTCTACAAAATTAGGGTTTGACATATCACTAAAACATACAAAAACATATATAAGGACCACATCATCATTTTATGCCAGTTATTCATCACATGTCCATCACAAGGACAAATGTCCATCACCAGGACCAATGTCCATCACAAGGACCAATGTCCATCACCAGGACTACATATATTAGGGTATCAACCATCATCTCATCTTTGAGAGAAACTGTCAATTTCACATAAGGCAAGTAGCCATCACCAGGTCATAAGACCATTAACTCTTGTCTTGGGGTTATCATAACACACTTGCCTCTCAAGGATTCTAAAAACATATAATAAACATCATAGCTCTTACCTGGCTATGCATACCATTTTTTACCTGCATGGTTAGAAACATATAACAAGAGAAGCAATGCATCATTGATACTGCCAACTTGTAGGATCCATGTCCTACAAAGCACATCACATCTTTTAGGGTTAGGGTTTCCTCTTTTAATGAAATAGGGTTTGCAAGGTTGGATCAACACCCATCTTTATATCATCACTTCCTTCATTGTTATGAAGTATATTTAGAAGATGTGGAAACATATTTCTATCATTATTATGAAACATGTAAAGAGAGAGTTAGCTTTCAACATCATACACATGATTACACCATAGGGTATCCAATCATACCATTTGACCCTAGCATCAACAAGATTCATCACTACACATCACATAGGGTATCGGTTAGGGTTAGGGTATCAATTAACCCTAGGTATTGGTCAACCAACCTAAGTAGGGTATAGACCTACCAACCTCAAGGTGAGTATCAGTTTAACATCACTTGGTATCGAGCACCACATATGATATCGATTAAAGGTACATAAGAGAGTGTATCGACCACACTATCTCAAAGGACATCAACTTATATATCTCTTTAGATATCGACCACCTTCACCATCATGGGATATCGACCATACCAACAACTAGGGTATTGGCCTCAAAGATCACCAAGGAATATCAGCCACTTTCACCATCATGGGATATTGGTCGAATCCTCAAGGGAAGGTACTCCTCACTTCTACTCTAGATGTATCAAGCTAGGGTGTATCGGATTGTATGTGTGTCAAATTAGGGTTATCCATGTCGACTTCCATACTCAACTAAAAGCCTCATGATCCAACACTCTTCCTCACTAGTCACCACTAGGTCATAACAAGCCACATCCTGATAGGTATATCAGTTTAGCAAAAAGCATATCAGTTTATCATGTCAGTTTACATAGCATATGGGTTTAGTCATCTTCTACCTCAAGATGACGTTACTAACAAGCCAAAGGAAAAAAGGGTGCAACTTGTGGAAGAAACTTCACAATGTTGTATTCTCAAAATAGAACACAAGGATACCAAATAAAGCTACTAACAAGCAAAAAATAACGAGCTAAGAAAACCTAGCAAGGTAACAAGTAGAAAGGTGATAATAACAAAGTAGGTTTAGAGTTATATAACCTGCCTCAAGAATAACCACCAAGCTCTAAGATCCAAGGTCAAGCTCCAAGCTCACAAACTCAAGGTACAGGAAAAAGATCCTCCAAGTACAACACCTCCAAGATATAAGATAGGACCATGGTTAAGAAAGAAAAAGAGAGGAAAGAAGATACCAACATCCATGACCAAGAAGAAGAAAGAAGAAGATACCAACATCCACGGCCAAGAAGAAGAAAGAAGGAGATAAAGAAAGCTAGAAAACCATGGCTTACCAAGTAAGAAGATGAAAGAGAGAACCACAAGCTTTTGGCTCACCCACCAAGATCTAATGGAGAGTGCTCTTCAAGTTCAAGGTTGGCCACCAAGGATAGAAATAAAGGATCACAAAAAGGGTTCTCTTGCATGGGAAGAAAGGGGTATATATACATGGTCGATGAGAGAGAGAGCAACAAGAAGGTGTCACCACCTTAGAACCCTAGAAGACACATGTCCAAGAAGAAAGGCTACATGTAACACCATGCAACAAGGTGATAGGATCTATGTCTCACTCACTTGATCACTAAGTAAGGTCAAGGTTGATACACTCATCCATCCCCTTCAAAAACTGATAGGATAAAATCCTAGGTAACAAATCGATATGGCACATCTCTAGAGTCACCACAAAACAATATGGTAATCCTCAAGGTACCACCAAACTGATAGGATGTCCCTCAAGATACCCTCAACTGATATCAAGCCTCCTCAAGGCAACCACAAACCAATACCAGGTCTCCTCAAGGATCTCAAGCCCGAGACAACACTCTTATGAGCAAATCTATAACATCCCAAATTTTAGAAATAATTTAAACTTTAATGTGATTTTCTTAATAAGATTCCACTAAAGGACCAAATAAACCTGGTTGTTCTTTATATGTAATGATTTCATAAAAGATGTCTTATATGCCACTTGGCTTGTCTATACACATATGATGGTCTAAATGTTTAGAATTAGTAATTGAGTATGGATGAATATGAATGAATGATCAATAATGTGACTAATGGACATGGTGTGATAATTATTAATGTTGAAGTAAATAAATGTATTGGATATAGGTTTATATTGAATAAATGGAGAAAAAGGCCTTAATATCACATTTGAAATAGGTTGATGGCCTAGTGCAATGTATTGAGAGATCTTAATGGTCAATAACATGTATAAAATATGTGTAATGAATCAAATGGAAGTCTTTATACATGTTTGGATATGTTGATGATATATGGAAAAGATCAGGATGAACATTATCTTTTTGGGGTAATAGTTTCTATAGGGAGGCACACAATGGAGGCATGACCTCTTTTCAATCTTCCTTAACCCCGTCGACCCACAGATCAGATAATGTATATCGAGTACCACTCTGCATGATCGGGATCTCTTCTAATAATCCCTTATGGTCCGTTATTTTGATTTTCATGAGATTTATTACTCAAGGATGACATGGCAATGGGAAGTGCAGTATGCGAGGATAATGTGTTTCCACCGCTCTACATTCTAGCATAGGAAAACATCTTGATTCTAATAGAAACCCAAGTGAAACCATGTACCAAGGGTTTCGGGACTCCAGATCTGATAGGATAGAACCTTTAAGATATATATATATATATATATATATATATATATATATATATATATATATATATATACATATGGAGCATTGTAAGTCATGGTGAGTCAAGGGCGCAAAAAAATAAGACACCAGTATGTGTGTTGAGGGAAGAGTCATCGGGTGTGTAGTCATCTTTTTGACCTAGCCAAAGTAATGGAGGTTACCTAGAAGATGAATAGGTTTGTAGAAGGCTGGCGATCTCTCCAGGAGTGATGATGTGGAAGTCATAGATGGATAGTAGAGGTAGCGCGAGCAAGGATCCTGACATGGGAGTGACGCACTGTAATATCTTATTGGGTGACAATGAGCGAAGCCTAAAGGAGACGACGGAGCGTGCCCCACTGTAAACTGCTATGGTGGCAGATGATTCCTAGGATAGTAGGGTGTTGGAAATCTGAAGCACCGTGCGAGGACCTCGATTGATGGGCAAAGAGAAAGAGCTTGCCTTCCACCTTGGTGTGGATGTGCATACTAGAAAGGGTGGGGGAAGTTTGACTCTGGCAGCCCAGGAGATGCTATAATGGAGGCCACCTGATCGCATCTCTAAGAGGGATCACAGAGGTCGCATCAGGTCTGACAGGGGTGTGAGGAGTCAAGTTCCATGATGATAGGGATCATGGTGACTTACAATTCCAGATGATGATATCTGTCGTAATTGTCTTGGCAGTAAAGAGGATCAGGGGCATAGCTTTTGTTTATGCCCAACTCTTCCATGTTATGTAGGTTTTGCTCGAAGACAGCTGTTCTGAGAATCTGAGTTCTGACCCTACAGTTGTCGCACTTTGTGGCCAGGGTTGGGCGATTGTCGGTGGATGGGGCCGCTCCGGTTGCGGCTAGCCCAAACTCACGTGTATCAGCACTCGCATCATGTGAGGACAAGTAGAAGAAGATAGAGGAAGGGGATATCTTTGGTTGGGTCTTGGAGAGCCAATGCGGCTAGAGAAGACCTTCCCAGGGTCTAAGGGTGGATGGAGGGCCACCAAGTTTTCTGTTAGGCTACTGATTAGGTGACCCCTATTTAACAGGGGAAACAAAGCCAGCAAAATCATCATTCACGAGCCGCTAAGAACGAAGGATTGTGGGTCAAGTAGATCCCAGCCCAAGGCGGATCCTGCCCTCGATCCATTAAAACCACATGAGGTAATTACTGTAGAAATTACTCAAATAACATTTGTATGTTGAATAAATCATAGCAATTAATTGGTTCGTTGGATGGAGTCAAGTCATATATAGATTTTGATCTATTTTTCATGATCTAGACAATGGGATAGGCCACAAGAGATGATTTGTCTTGGTTTTTTAGAGGTTGTAGAGTGAGCATAATTAGGGTATAGAAACCTAATTAATATTATTTGGGTGATCATCACAGGTTGATCAAGATAATTGAGATCAGGGATCTACAAGTGATTTTTTTTCTTCTCCTAATTATCCAGGTAAGTGGTCCATGCTCATGATTATTCATATTCAAATCTTAGTACATTTACATGCTTCTTAAATATGACTTTCATGATCTAATTTTATGAGATTTTAAAGTCAATATATGCAAACAAGATTTTCTATACTATTATGATTTTTATCTCAAGTAGAGATATGTCATGCTTATATCATACAATGTTTAATGCTTGTGAATTAAGTTCATAAGAATTACAAAACAATATTTTTGTATTTCTTAATAATGTTTCATAAAATTTTCTAGACCACATGATAAGAAACACGAGTAAGATTATGATACTCCCATGGTTATGTGATATAACAATGTACTTGGGATTTCAAATAGAAACATACTATCAAGATTTCTTACATAAATAGAGATTTAAGAATTAAGAAGTTATTTAGATTTCTTAGACAATTAAGACATTAGAATTAAGTACACATAAGATTATAAGAGTAGAATGCATTAAGTTATGATTAAGTCTGCAAGATAAGATTTCATAAGATTCATGTTTTAAGATTTAAGAGTTAAGATCACATGAATGCATTAACATTCATGTTAAGATAAGACTTCATGAGACTTCCATGAGGTTGAGTTATCATGTCATAAATCATAATTAGATATCTACTACTTAAGTTACTTTATATACTTAGTATTCCAATATTCAGTTCAGATTATTTTCCTAAGCCCTTAGACTTACATGTCATAAATCTGATATCAGAATTTAACTAAGTCATTCGATCAAACAAGAGTTGCAAATTAAGATTTATCCAGATAATAAGATTATCAAATTTTGTTTCAAATTTAGATTACCCAATATGTAGGTAGCTACATATTTGATTAAGATACATGATAATGGTTTTAGACCCAATTTCAGTTTTAATTGAGATTATTCATTTTCAAATGTAGATTCAGATTTAGAGTTTAGTACATGTTCAGTACTCAATATTCAGTTTTAGAGAAGTCCAGATTCAGAATTTAGTAAGCTTAGACTTAAGATAATTAGTTCAGCACCTTCACATAATACATTATATGATAAGTCCTCATTCAGATAGTCTAGGGACGTTTCAGAGGCATCTGTTTCCAATTCATAGGAGTGTTTACTCCATTTCAAAGGGCATGTTGTGTCAACAGAGGGTGTGTTGAACCATAGAGGACACTTTGGTGTCAACAAATGGTGCTTTGCACCATAGAGGACATTTTGGTGTCAACAGAGGGTGCTTTGCACCATAGAAACACTTCGGTGTCAACTGAGGGCACGTAGTGCCAACAGAGGGTGCATTGCACCATAGGGGACACTTCGGTGTCACAGAGGAGGACATATCGTATAATGGTGGCCACAAATCAGATAAAACTCATAAATGAAATACACCTTAGTTCAAAGCATGTACACAATCTCATTTATAAGTATAATGAAAGAGATTAAGATAAGAGAGACATAACCCAGGTCCAGAGTGCAGTTATGTGACCCACGCAACCCAGTGCAGGTCATGAGACCCAGGTACCCGAGTATAGGTCTCCAGAGAAAGATAAAATAGAAAGATAAGAACTAAGTTAAAGAAAGAAGAGATACTTATGTTTTAGAATTTCTATAGGTGTTAGGTTAATATCATGCATAAATTGTTTAAAAGTTACTATGGATTTTTCATGTTAGTTTCATGTTTATAGTATTCAAAAATATTTTGTAGTACTTTCACTCCAGTTTTGTATAGTAGAATACTCATGCCACTTACGCTAACAACTATTTTTTTCAATGCATGGCTGGGGACGAGATGTCCGCAGGTGAGGAGCAGGAGCAGAGTAGTTCTCAGAGATTTTGAGCACAAGAACATAGAAGGATAAGATCTGGTGGAGTGCCAACTATGAGATGATCCTCAGGTTTACAGATTCGAATATATGTTTACATTTTTAGAATTTTAGAGTAGAGACTCAAGATGTTAAGTTAGTTTTCCATGTGATATCCATTATGTTCCTTTTTTAAGAACAATTATGAGAATGTTTCTTATTTTCAATTTTTATGATTGATTATACTATTGTTGTGATTGCCAGTCTTACGTAATACCTCCTTGAGTGCACGAGTTATGGATAACTCATTGTTTCTCCCTCTATGTGGATGTGTGTGCTTAGGGAGGGTGTTACAATATGGTATCATAGCAACATTATAGTTGGCCACCAGATGATTTCTCATGTTCTTACTTAAGATCACCCCATAAGAACTTAAGTTAGAGTAGAGTACCAATTTAGAAAGATAACTAGTAGCCCTACGTATAGAAGAGATAAGTGAAAGATATTAGAAATCTAAGTAGAGTTTTAAATAGGAGACAAAAGTTTAGATTAGGATTAGAGTTATGTGCCTAGATGTTTTATACTTTTATGTTAACACTATAGTTGTATATAGCATTCTCTCTCTTTTTCCCACATGTTTGTGGTATGCGACACAGACTTATGGGGTTTTGTAGAGAGAATATTATGGGCATAATCATTCTTGTCTTATCCTTTCAAGTGCATGTGGTATGGGACATGTGCACAAGGAAGTGCCAAGATAAGTGTGATCTGGCATGTCACCTTTGAATATATGACCGGTCAGCATGTATCCAAAGGCGACAATGAAAACAAGTATTGGCATTAAAAGTTTAAGACATATAGTCACCTAAACCTAACCAAACACATAGTAAGACCGAGTATGTATATGAAGGGTTCATATTTTGGCATCGATAAGTGGCCAGAACCCTAATTCAGACATTGGGAAGAGGTAATCTAGGGTCTTTGCCATAATAAATGGTGAAGGTATAATTTAGATTTCTAGATTTATTAGTAGCATAGGCACATATTTTCCTAATAATGACAACCATGAGAATTTCACACCGTGAGAATGAAAATGAGCTATTAATCAAATTTTAGAGATCTAGTATACATAGAATATGTGAAATCCTAAGGTGGGTAGACTAATCAAATTTTGAGGATGAAATTTATTTAAGGAGGGTAGAATTGTAACATCCCAAATTTTAGATATAATTTAAACGTTAATGTGATTTTCTTGAAAAGATTCCACTAAAGGACCAAATAAACCTCGTTGTGGTTTATATGTAATGATTTCATAAAAGATGTCTTATATGCCACTTGGCTCGTCTATATACATATGATGGTCTAAATGTTTAGAATTAGTAATTGAGTATGGATGAATATGAATGAATAATCAATAATGTGACTAATGGACGGTGTGATAATTCTTAATGTTGAAGTAAATAAATGTGTTGGATATAGGTTTATATTGAATAAATGGAGACAAAGGCCTTAATATCACATTTGACATAGGTTGATGGCCTAGTGCAATGTATTGAAAGATCTTATGGTCAATAACATTTATAAAATATGTGTAATGAATCTAATGGAAGTCTTTATACATGTTTGGATATGTTGATGATATATGGAAAAGATCATGATGAACATTATCTTTTTGTGGTAATAGTTTCTATAGGGAGGCACACAGTGGAGGCGTGACCTCTTTTCAATCTTCCTTAACCTCGTCAACCCACAGAACAAATAATGTCTATCGAGTACCACTCTTGATAAATGGGATCTCTTCTAATAATCAATGATGGTCTGTTATTTTGATTTTCATGAGATTTACTTCTCAAGGATGACCTGGAAATGGGAAGTGCAGTATGTGAGGATAATGTGTTTCCACTGCCCTACATTCTAGGATAGGAAAACATCTTGATTCTAATAGAAACCCAACTGAAACCATGTACCAAGGGTTTCAGGACTCCAAATCGGATAGGATAGAACCTTGAAGATATATATATATATATACACATACATATGGAGCATTGTAAGTCGTGGTGAGTCAAGGGTGCAAAACAACATGTCGCCAATATGTGTGATGAGGGAAGAGTTGTCGGGTGTGTAGTCATTTTTTCGACCTAGACAAAGCGATGGAGGTTACCCTAGAAGACGAATAGGTTTGTAGAAGGCTAGCGATCTCTCCAGGAGTGACGACGTGGAAGTCATAGATGGATAGTAGAGGCAGCACGAGCAAGGATCCTGACATGGGAGCGACGCACTGTAATATCTTATTAGGCGACGATGAGCGAAGCCTGAAGGAGATGACGGAGGGTGCCCCACTATAAACTGCTATGGTGGTAGATGATTCCTAGGATAGTAGGGTGTTGGAAATCTGAAGCATCGTGTGAGGACCTCGATTGATGGGCAAAGAGAAAGAGCTCGCCTTCCACCTTGGCATGGACGTGCATACTAGAAAGGGTGGCGAAAGTTTGACTCCAGCAGCCCATGAGATGTTATAATGGAGGCCACCTGATCACATCTCTAAGAGGGATCACAGAGGTCGCTTTAGGTCTGACTGGGGTGTGAGGAGTCGAGTTCCATGGTGATATGGATAGTGGTGACATACAGTTCCTGATGATGATATTTGTCATAATTGTCTTGGCAGCAAAGAGGATCAGGGGCATAGCTTTTGTTTATGCCCAACTCTTCCACGGTATGTAGGTGTTGCTTGATCGCAACCATTCTAAGAATCTGAGCTCTGACCCTACAGTTTCCGCACTTTGTGGCCAGGGTTGGGCAATCATCGGTGGATGGGGCCGCTCTGGTTGCAGTGAGTGCAGACTCACGTGTATCAACACTCACATCATGTGAGGACAAGAAGAAGAAGATAGAGGAAGGGGATATCTTTGGTTTGGTCTTGGAGAGCCGATGCGGCTGGAGAAGGCCTTCCTGAGGTCCAATGGTGGCTGGAGGGCCACCAAGTTTTCAGTTAGGCTACTGATTAGGTGACCCCTATTTAACAGGGGAAACACAGCCGATGAAATCCTCATTCGTTAGCCACTGAGAACGAAGGGATCATGGGTCAAGTAGATCCCGGCCCAAGGTGGATCCCACCCTCGATCCATTAAAACCACATGAGGTAATTAGTGTTGAAATTATTCAAATAAGGTTTCTATGTTGAATAAATCATATCAATTAATTGGTATGTTGGATGGAGTCAAGTCATATATAGATTTTGATCTATTTTTCAAGATCTAGACAATGGGATAGGCCACAAGAGATGATTTGTCTTAGTTTTCTAGAGTTTGTAGAGTTAGCACAATTAGGGTTTAAAAACCTAATTAATATTATTTGGGTGATCATCAAAGGTTGATCAAGAGAATTGAGATCAGGGATCTATGAGTGTGTTTTTTCTCCTAATTATCCAGGTAAGTGGTCCATGCCCATGAGTATTCATATTCAAATCTTAGTACATTTACATGCTTCTTAAATAAGACTTTCATGATCTAATTTTTTGAAATTTTAAAGTTAATATTTGCAAACAAGATTTTCTATACTATTATGATTTTTATCTCAAGTAGAGATATGTCATGTTTATACCATACAATGTTTAATGCTTGTGAATTAAGTTCATAAGAAGTACAAAAGAATATATTTGTATTTTTTAATTATGTTTCATAAAATGTTCTAAATCACATGATAAGAAACACAAGTAAGATTATGATACTCCCATGCTTATGTGATATAACCATGTACTTGAGATTTCAAATAGAAACATACTATCAAGATTTCTTATATAAATAGAGATCTAAGAATTAAGAAGTTATTTAGATTTCTTAGACAAATTAAGACCTTAGAATTAAGTACAAATAAGATTATAAGAGTAGAATGCATTAAGTTATGATTAAGTCTGCAAGATAAGATTTCATAAGATTCATGTTTTAAGATTTAAGAGTTAAGATCACATGAATGCATTAAGATTCATGTTAAGATAAGACTTCATGAGACTTCCATGAGGTTGACTTATCATGTCATAAATCATATTTAGATATATACTACTTAAGTTACTTTTATATACTTAGTCTTCCAATATTCAGTTCAGATTATTTTCTTAAGCCTTTAGACTTTCATGTCATAAATCTGATATCAGAATTTAACTAAGTCATTCGATCAAACAAGAGTTGCAAATTAAGATTTATCCAGATAATAAGAATATCAAATTTTGTTCAGATTTAGATTACCCAATATGTGGGTAGCTAGATATTTGATTAAGATACATGATAAGGGTTTTAGACCCAATCTCAGTTTTAATTGAGATTATTCATATTCAGATGTAGATTCAGATTCAGAGTTCAGTACATGTTCATTACTCAATATTCAATTTTAGAGAAGTTTAGATTCAAAATTTAGTAAGCTTAGACTTAAGATAATTAATTCAACACCTTCACAAAATACATTATATGATAAGTCCTCATTCAGAGAGTCCTGGGACGATTCAGAGGCATCTGTTGCCAATTCATATGAGTGTTTACTCCATTTCAGAGGGCATGTTGTGTCAACAGAGGGTGCATTGCACCATAGAGGACACTTCGGTATCAACAGAGGGTGCTTTACACCATAGAGAACACTTCGGTGTCAATAGAGGGCACGTAGTTCCAACAAAGGGTGCTTTTCACTATACAGGACACTTCGGTGTCAATAGAGGGCACGTAGTGCCAAAAGAGGGTGCTTTGCACCATAGAAATACTTCGGTGTCAACAGAGGGCACGTAGTGCCAATAGAGGGTGCATTGCACCATAGAGGACACTTCGGTGTCACAGAGGAGGACATATCGTATAATGGTGGCCACAAATCAGATAAAACTCATAAATGAAATGCACCTTAGTTCAAAGCATCTACACAATCTCATTTATAAGTATAATGAAAGAGATTAAGATAAGAGAGACATAACCCAGGCCCAGTGCAGTTATGTGACCCAGGCATCTCAGTGCAGGTCATGAGACCCAGGTACCAGAGTATAGGTCTCCAGAGAAAGATAAAGTAGAAAGATAAGAACTAAGTTTAAAAAAGAAGAGATACTTATGTTTCAGAATTTCTACAGGTGTTAGGTTAATATCATGCATAAATTGTTTAAAAGTTACTATGGATTTTTCATGTTAGTTTCATATTTATAGTATTCAAAAATATTTTGTAGTACTTTCACTCCAGTTTTGTATAGTAGAATACTCATGCCACTTATGCTAACAACTTTTTTTTTCAATGCATGGCTGGGGACGAGATGTCCGCAGGTGAGGAGCAGGAGCAGAGTAGTTCTCAGAGATTTCGAGCACAAGAACATAGAAGGATAAGATCTGGTGGAGTGCCAACTATGAGATGATCCTCAGGTTTACAGATTTGACTATATGTTTACATGTTTAGAATTTTAGAGTAGAGACTCAAGATGTTAAGTTAGTTTTGCATGTGATATCCATTATGTTCCTTTTGTAAGAACAATTATGAGAATGTTTCTTATTTTCAATTTGTATGATTGATTATATTGTTGTTATGATTGCCAGTCTTACGTAATACCCCCTTGAGTGTATGAGTTGTGGATAACTCGGTGTTGCTCATGCTATGTGCATGTGTGTGCTTAGGGAAGGTGTTACAAAAGCACATCTCATACATGTGCCTAAAACATCACCAAGGATGTCACCACTCGACCAAGGACAAAATAAGGTGCCCAACACTTCCTCTCTCCTCTAGATGATGCCAAGAGAGAGACGAAACACTCTAGAGGTGGAAAACTTGCACATCAACCCCTATTTAGGGTGAATTGTGTGTTGCACCAAAACCTCTCCACAAAACACTAACATCAAGAAACAAGCTCAAACAAGGAACACAAACCTCCAACATGCCCTAATTATATCTTAGATGATTAGAGCAAGGAGATGAGGAAGACACTTAAGCAAAACAAATAGGGTTAGCCCAAAATGTGGGTCAGGGTCCTTACAAAGATCATTCAAGAAAAGAGAACCAAAAATCTCTAGGCCGAGCCAAAAGAGAAAGGGAGAAAGAGAGAGGAAACCCCTCCTCACACTTGGGTCTACCTTGTCAAAACATGGTCTATGACCCTTGTGATGAGGATTTTCTCTCCCAAAATGACCACCATGGAGAAACCATTGTCTAGGATTGAGAAAAGAGAGGAAGATGGAGGTAGGAGATTGAAAGAAATGCCATCAAGGAAGATAAACACTTACCAAGGGTTGAAGACGGTCTATGTTCACCAAATGCACCACATGCAAGAAGAGTTCGGTCACCAAGCTCTAGGGTTGGATCTCCCTGCCCCACCAAGGTCCAAGAACAAGAAAAAGAGAAGGAAGAAGATGGAGGACCGAAAGGGTTACAAGAATGGAGGGATAAGGGGTTATATAGGTGGAAGATGAGAGAGAAGAGAAGGGATGATGTGTCAACACTCCAAGGTACCAAAGGGACACTTGTCCACTCAAAAGACCAACATGCACCCACATGCAACCACCCTAACGATATCTTTCAGACATGGCGATACACTTAGGTTGGGTCTCGACCACCTTGGTCACCCATATGGTCATGGTCGCGACCCTCCCATGGATCACCATCAATGGTCGTGACAAGCACCAACCATCGTCACAAGGTCGAGATAAGAGATCTCCACATCACCTAGGTCGAGACATCCTACAAGAAGGAAATCATCTCGACCCATGACCACCCAAGACCACCTTGGTCATGACCTCAACACCTAGAGGGGGTGTCTCAACCACGAAACCCACCAAAACTCACCCTAGGTCAAGGCAACCTACTAGGTACACATAGGTCGAGACACTCAACACTCATAGAAACCCTAATCACCATTAAGGGTGACACTCTTCAACCAAGGCTCAAACAAGGCACAAACTTCTTTATCTCTCCTCTAGATGATGTCAAGAAAGAGAAGGAACACTCTAGATGTGACAAATTGCACATAAACCCCTTACTTTGGGTAAATTGCAATTTGCACCAAAACTAGCACATAAAGCATAAACAACATCCAAACAAGCTCAAACTTGAAACTTAAGCTCTCCATAAGCCCTATTTACATATTAAAATATTAGAGCAAGGTTCTAAGCACATGATTATGCCAAAGAAAACAAGGTTACACAAAAACTCAGGTCAGGGGTCTTACATGACTCATCTCTATTCATTCTCATTCAAGATAACAATCTGATTTATATTCTTTTATACATTGATGATATCATCTTTGCACGCAACAATCTTGAGTTTATTAACAAGTGATAACAGATCTTCATCTGTGCATTCAATCTATGTAATATGGGTAACCTTAATTATTTCTTCGGAATACCAGTAATACCTTATGCCATTAGTGTTCTTATGAGCCAAGATATATGAACACTTGTTATTCAGAATCAAGCTCAAATGCTTAAATGCAAACCAACATTGACTCCTATAGATCTCAAGTCCAATAAATTCCATGTCTCTTCTCCTATGACGTATACTTAGCTATATAGTTAGTAGATTGTACCCAATATGCAACTATCTCTAGATCAAACATTGCATATGCAGTAAACACAACATGTCAGTTTCTATCTTCTCATATGAATCCTCACTTCATTTCGGTCAAAAGAATTCTTTGTTGTCTAAATGGTAACATATATCCATGGGCTTTCACATCATATCCTCACATTCTCTTAGTCTCGTTGTGTTCAACAATTCTGGTTGCGCTAGCTGCCCTTCTATCAAAAGATGACCATTGTGTGTCTTCTTAGGCAAGACATGTATCTCGTTTGTTGCAGCAGTGAAGCAAAGTATAGACCATTGCATTTGAGTTAACCTAAATTTCTTTTCCTCTTCGTGATATGTGCATTTCATCTCTCAATCCAGCTATATTGTACTGTGCTACTCATTGTAAATCCATACCTTCTGCTCAACAACCAGTAGGCAACTTCAGCTTTCTAAGGTACAACTTGGGACTTACCGTACCACCAAATTTGCAAACAGGGGCGGGGGTATTGGATAACCCGTATAAGTAGCATAGCTGCAATCCTTGCTTATCGGGTCAACGTGAACCCGTTTACCTGTATCTGCATATTTATATTTTGCCTTCGTACTTCTGAGTGTTATAATTCAATTGAGTCTTTTCTTTTTCAATTGAGCCTGCTCTCGCATCTTTTTCTCGCTTTCTGTATTCTCATATGTTGGATAAATTGGACATTATGATAAATCCCTTTGTTTCGATGATGACAAACATTTCATTCTTGTTGATCTAACGAGCTACTTGAGTGTGCAGGATTAAGGTGGATGACAAAGCAACTAGGGAAAATCCAAAGAGCTTACATATTTATATTTCCATGCAATGTAATCACTATTGTAAAAACTTGTACAAATATATAATGTACAAGTACTTAGATTGCATGTAAATCAAGCGTTGGATCTTCCTAGCTAAACACCACACTTAGATAGGTCATCCCCTTCAAATAGGATCACATATGCACACTCATACACATGCTTAGTGGTTAATTAAAAGATTGAAAACAGAGTCAATCTCGGTCGACCACACTCCTCGACCGAGACACTCTCGGTCGACAAACTTCTCGACCGAGATTGACCAAAAGTAGCCGTTAGACACAGCAGTGGACAGTTGCAAATAAACGTTAATCCAGAGAGCCTGTCGGTCGACAAAACTTCGACCGAGTAGGTATCTCGGTCGACAAATTGTCGACCGAGATGGTCTCTGACAGCAACTGCAGAATAAAGCAACTAGCCGTTACTAACGCACCTAACTTATACCTAACGGCTAGTTAAGCACTTAGAAGCTCCTAGAAGTTGTCTAGAACGTCCTTAAGTATTCATAGGCCATTCCTATAAATAGGACATGCCTTAGGACACCAAAATACACCTAAGCTACACTTGTGCTATACTTGAGCTTGAATACACACTTGCAATCTGTTTTAGAGCAATAGAGCAATTCCTACACCTGCCATTCATTTCTATTGCTCCCATTTCGTGTCCTATAGGCTAGTATCTCCTATCCACTACAATCACATTGTCATACACATTGGTTAGGAGATCTACACGCTTGATATAGGCAAATCAAGCCTTGGGCTTAAAGGATAAGTTGTAATTTCCTTTTTCTTTCTTGTTCCTTTGTATCTTTTGTACTCTCCTTGCTACTCCTAGGGTTGGAGGTTGCGGATCGGAGAGGGTTGACTTCTCAGGTGGAGAAGGGGACTTCAAGCTACTTCAAGAAGGCTATCGCACGGGAAGCTACTTCAGAAGGCTAGTGCAACGGGAGTTGGTGCACCTACTTCAAGGGAAGGCTGCTTCAAGGTTGGGCGATTACTTCTAGGTGAAGGCTGCTTGAAGGGTTTGGGAAAAGAAATTGTATTTTATGTAAAGTCCTTACGAGGTAATAAAATAAATTTCTTTTCAAATCCCGGTTGGGTAAGCAACCGGGTAGTGGACTGACGGCTATAGTATTTGCTATAGTTGGAACCACTCTAAACCCTGTGTCTCCTTGTCCAATATTTTCATTGTGGTTGTTTAAATTATTATTTAAAATTATATAAAACTCTATTCACCCCCCCCTCTAGTAGTTTTCAATTGGTATCAGAGCAGGCTTCAAGGAACCCTAACCAGGTCTTGAAGAATGAAGGGTGGAGGTGACTACAACCGCAGGCAAAGGAGCAACTCGGACCAACCTTCAACAAGCTGCAATTGGTGTTTAGGAACGAACCATACAACAATTGGCTGTCCATGGAAAGAAAAGAAGAAAGAGGTCCATAAGAATTGTTTCATTGCTACAACCAATGAGGAAGAAGAAGAAGAGGTAAGCCTTCTTGATTTATCAAAAGAAGAGCTAATTTCTAGTCTTGAAGAAACTCACAATAAGTATATTGAGTGCAAGAAGAAATTAAAGAAATCTAGTAAAACAAACGATGAGTTAAATGCTAGACTTCTTGCTCTTACATCTGAAAATGATGATTTATATGCTAAATTGAATACTCTTGGTTTTGAAAAAGATGACATTGTTTCTGAAAACCGTACTTTGAAATCATCTCTAAGTAGTAGTGAAGTGAAGATTTTTACTCTAGAAACAAATTATGATCTTCTATATCAAGAAAAGGTTGAACTACTTGCAAAGTTAAATGACTTTCAAAAACAACCTATCTTGTGTACACATCTAGATTATGATAATATAATAAAAGAAAGGAATTCTTTATCATCTAATCTAGATCAAGCAAAACTCGATATTAAGAATAGAATGGATGAGATCGCTAAGTTGCAACAAGAAGTTAGTAGGTTAAGCGACAATGGAATCCTTGATAGAATATTGGATGATTCCTATCATCAAATAGGGAGAAGAGGACTAGATTATAAGCCCAAAGGGAAAACTCATCAACAACCTAGTTGGAAAAAGACACGAGAACATCAAGTCACATTTGTACCAAAGAACAACCTAGAACAAAACTATAAGAAAAGACTTGAGGTTGATTCTATATGTTGCCATTATTGCTCACGTCTTGGACATTACTCTTTTTCATGCCCATACAAGAAAAGGAATGTTGAGTTAGTATGGGTTCCAAAACCCCCAAATTGAATTGGTTAGACTAAGTTGAGATATGACCAAAGACTTTAATTTGCATATCGTTATGTCTATCTCAACTTAACATATAGGGATAACAAATTTATATCAATTAAGGTTAATCAAAACTTAAAAGATTTGAATATGATTAGTTGAGATATAATCTAAATGCTACTTTGATATTCATATGTTTATCTCAAACTGATCTTTGAAATAATTGAATTAGATACAGTCTATATTGTACTTGAAATAGAATTCTGAACACTTTCCAGAAATTCGGTCGGTCGAGAATTTGTCGACCGAGTGAACCTCGGTCGAGAAATTGTCGACCGAGCATATCACTGTTCTTCAGAATACTGTACAATTGCTGAATTCTTTTTGAAATTGATCAAAATTGCTATCTATTTGTGGATTAATGACTGTACAATAAAGTATAAATTATGGAAATAATCCTTGAAAGATTATGTGAAATTAATTTGGTCAAAAACCAAAATTATGCTTAGCTTAAAGAAAATTTCTGTTTTATCATTACATGCTTTTAATTGTTCTATCACTACATAAGCAAGCAAAAGGACTTATTGGTGATTTATATCTTAGAAATGCTTGCAAAAAGAACAGTGTTTTCAATTGATATTTTTAAAAAGATTTGAAATATTCATTATGCTTTCATGTTTAGTATCACTTAAACATGCATCAAAATTGATATGAATGCTTAATTGGAAATCTGCAATTTTTGCCTCTTGGTTAAAACAAAATTTAGCCAAGGGGCGCTATGGTCGTAGTCAAGGGCGACCTAAAATAAGCTTTGACAAAATGCTTATTTGGACATCAATTTATTGAACTTAATCTTAGTATACTTTTGATAAAGGTCAAAATCAAAAATTTATCATTTGTGACCTTAAAAGCCTTAAATTGCTTAAATTGTAAGATTAAGGGGGAGATATATTATAAAAACAAATTTGATTATATGATTATGAAGCTTACATTGTTAACATCATTTGGAGTTTGTTATGACCTTCAGATTCTTAAAAGTAATTTGTATGAAAAAGAATTTCATCAAAATGATATATCTTGCTCTTAAAGGAACTCTCTAAACAAATCAGGGCTTAACATCCCTTGTTTTGGTTGGAGACATTATTTTTTAAGTACTCCAAGATTAAAAGGACTCTCATTTAGGGCTTAACATTCCTTGATAGATGAGAAATAAATATACATTCATAAGCTTAAGGAAATCTCATATCATTTCAAGGCTTAACATCCTTTGCAAATGATTGAGAAACAAATTGTGACATAAAACCATGTTCCTAATAGGATATCTATTTAAGGGGGAGCTTAATATAAAATTAAGGGAGAGAAGAAATAAAATGTTTAACCTGGATATCTTTTAGAAATGACAAAGGGGGAGAAAGAATATAAAATCAAAAATATAAATATAAATGAGTTTCATCTTGATGGCCAGCACTCACTTGTCAAACAAGAATGGCTACAAAAGATAATCTTCAGGTATGAAACTCACATGCTTTATATTTCCTTATTTCATATTTTAGGAAATGTTTGTCATCTTCAAAAAGGGGGAGATTGTTGGATAAATTGGACATTATGATAAATCCCTTTGTTTCGATGATGACAAACATTTCATTCTTATTGATCTAACGAGCTACTTGAGTGTGCAGGATTAAGGTGGATGACAAAGCAACTAGGGAAAATCCAAAGAGCTTACATATTTATATTTCCATGCAATGTAATCACTATTGTAAAAACTTGTACAAATATATAATGTACAAGTACTTAGATTGCATGTAAATCAAGCGTTGGATCTTCCTAGCTAAACACCACACTTAGATAGGTCATCCCCTTCAAATAGGATCACATATGCACACTCATACACATGCTTAGTGGTTAATTAAAAGATTGAAAACAGAGTCAATCTCGGTCGACCACACTCCTCGACCGAGACACTCTCGGTCGACAAACTTCTCGACCGAGATTGACCAAAAGTAGCCGTTAGACACAGCAGTGGACAGTTGCAAATAAACGTTAATCCAGAGAGCCTGTCGGTCGACAAAACTTCGACCGAGTAGGTATCTCGGTCGACAAATTGTCGACCGAGATGGTCTCTGACAGCAACTGCAGAATAAAGCAACTAGTCGTTACTAACGCACCTAACTTATACCTAACGGCTAGTTAAGCACTTAGAAGCTCCTAGAAGTTGTCTAGAACGTCCTTAAGTATTCATAGGCCATTCCTATAAATAGGACATGCCTTAGGACACCAAAATACACCTAAGCTACACTTGTGCTATACTTGAGCTTGAATACACACTTGCAATCTGTTTTAGAGCAATAGAGCAATTCCTACACCTGCCATTCATTTCTATTGCTCCCATTTCGTGTCCTATAGGCTAGTATCTCCTATCCACTACGATCACATTGTCATACACATTGGTTAGGAGATCTACACGCTTGATATAGGCAAATCAAGCCTTGGGCTTAAAGGATAAGTTGTAATTTCCTTTTTCTTTCTTGTTCCTTTGTATCTTTTGTACTCTCCTTGCTACTCCTAGGGTTGGAGGTTGCGGATCGGAGAGGGTTGACTTCTCAGGTGGAGAAGGGGACTTCAAGCTACTTCAAGAAGGCTATCGCACGGGAAGCTACTTCAGAAGGCTGGTGCAACGGGAGTTGGTGCACCTACTTCAAGGGAAGGCTGCTTCAAGGTTGGGCGATTACTTCTAGGTGAAGGCTGCTTGAAGGGTTTGGGAAAAGAAATTGTATTTTATGTAAAGTCCTTGCGAGGTAATAAAATAAATTTCTTTTCAAATCCCGGTTGGGTAAGCAACCGGGTAGTGGACTGACGGCTATAGTATTTGCTATAGTTGGAACCACTCTAAACCCTGTGTCTCCTTGTCCAATATTTTCATTGTGGTTGTTTAAATTATTATTTAAAATTATATAAAACTCTATTCACCCCCCACCCCTCTAGTAGTTTTCATCATCCGGTTCTTCCTTCATCACGTTCCAGATTCTTCTAATCTACGAATTATGATTCATATACTAACTACGCTACTATTTCAGTATTCAGAAGGGTTTGAAAGGCTCGATTGACTGCTAATCCATCCTCCCTCTTTATTTAGTGATATCTAAGGGAGAAATTCAATTATTAAAATGATAGTTCAGAGAACCTTTCAAGATGGCAGAAAACGACTTAAGCGACACGTCCTGAATTTAAATTTGGGTTGTGATTTAATTTGACATGTTTAGCCACCGCAATGACAAGGTTGCAGTACTCATTTTTCAAACATGACAGAATTCGAAGGGTTAGAACGGCCATGAAAAGCGAGTTCAATAGGATCACCTTTTATGAGTTATTATAGCATATGGATGAACTTGCATCTTGTGCGCCGGGCTCCACAAATTCTGAGAGCATTCGTAGGTCATCCCATCTTACGATCTCTTTAATTGAATAAGCTAACATCGATGGAGCTGCGTAAGGCTGTCATCCATAGTTATTGTCCATTGGCGAATTAACAAGACAATTATTAGTTCTAATTTAAAACAAGTTGCAGATTCAATAGCTAGCAACTAGGGGCCGTAGCAGCTGGTAAGTAAATTGTGAAGTCTCTGACAGAAGTTGTTGGAACCACTGGAATAATTGTACATGGTTATGGCGTTATGTATGAACAAAAATCCAGAAGAATCAAATTATAAGTTAATGATATAGGACAATTTACATCAGTCATGTTAGCCTTTTTTAAGTTAGAGAAATAAAACCAAGAGATTTATATGTTTGCTATATATTTTGAGTCACAAAATCCATTTCCGTCCCCAAATAAACGGATATATAGCATGTTCGATGAATCCAAAATCATGTCTCTCACATTCAAGCCTGCCTATTGTTATCCACGAACTACCAATAAACGAATATACAGCATGTACGACGAATGGAAAATCATGTCTCTAACATTCAAGCGAGCATACCTATTGTTATCCGCGAACCAGGTCATCTTTTTAATATAAAATAAATAGATGACGGAAGTAGAACAATAGCTTCTACAAATTTATTGAGACAGATTGTTGATGATTATATTGACTAGTCACTACCTATTCAAACTTGTATACATGTTTTAAACTCAAATGGACTCGTATGTGTTGTTTGAGTCTTATGATACACAGTTTTATGTAAGATAACATAAAATGTAGTAAAACATGTTAATTATATGTATGATAAGCTTTACAAAAGGATGTGAACTTTGAAACCAAGAATAAATTTATCTTAATCTTTTGAACTTGACCTAATAAGGCCCACTCTTTCGTCATTTGATTTTTCCCTATGCTAATTAAGAATGAAGGTAGGATAGTCATATCAACCGTTTATGTTGATAAAGTTTTTTACAATCTTGGTTTTACGACTCCGCTTTTTCCTCATTCCCTTCATTCCTTGACACCTCCTTCACATTGTCTTTCAGTTTCTATTTCATGTTGACATGTATTTTTATACGCAAACTACCTAGAAGACAAGGAAAGGGGAGATCACAAAGGGTAGGGAAGAGAAAAGACAATTTTGTGAATGATCAATAGTGGAAGGAGTAAGCACAATATTTGGCTAGAAGGAATAGGTAATGAAGGTAGGTGTACCTTGGTGGTGTGTTGTTGTGCTAAAAAAAGTAGGTTAAGGAGGAGAAGCATGTAGTGAAGGAGGGAGGGATGGAGAAGGAGTGGTCCACAGTTGTCTAGGAGGCATTAGAGGAGTAGGTTATGAAAGATGCACAATATCATAAATATGTTGTTATGAAAAAAAGTGGTGAAGGAGAAATTAGTGGCAATATGGAGCAACAAATTTTATAGCAATGGTTGGTCGTGATTGAGTTGGTGAAGGTTAAAGAGAAAGTGTTTGGGTGGTTGCGAGAGGAAGCATGTCAATAAAGAGGGAAAATGGTGCTGGTGGATAAGGAAGGAATGTGGGGTAGAAGTAATACATGACATGTGTGACAACATAATTCCAAACCATGTGCGACATAATATGATACCAAAGTACTTATAGCATCAACAATGCAAAGAGACAGTGTTTGTCTTCTTGGCATAAAACATAAGATAAAAAAGAGCCTTGTGCACATAAGGGACTACATCAACATGCTATGAAAAGGTAAAGATTGAGGTAACACAGACACACAAGGGAACCTATTCATTCTCATAGCCTTTCCTTAGTAATCCAAACTAGATATTTTCATGTGAGCATGTCTTGTTGTCCGTGTAATATCCCATAGGGATAAATCCATCCACAACATGGACCAAAGAGGAAAGTAGTTCAGCCCATGATGGTACTATATTCTTACTATTAAGCAATTCAAACATATGTACACATTATTACTCAAATACAAGCTAAATTTTAGGAAGGGACTATGTTTGGACTTGGGTTAACAATATAAGGATCACAAGTATCAATATTTCAATGTTCAAGTTTCAAGATGACAATTTCACAAGGTTGTACAATTATCAACTATGCAAGATTGTTCCACATCTAAGATATTAAAATGTCCATGATTATTGCAATTAGAAGATCAACTTCAAATATTAAAATTGTGTATTTTCATGTTATCCATAAAGGGATATTTCCCTTTGTTCGATCATCTATCAGAGAATGAAAATACTACTTTGCTACTTAAACTAGAAACTATGGGACAACCAGTCCATTACAAACTATGCAAGGTGGTTGTATTTACCCAACATAAAGTAAGAAAAACTCTAAAAGGGACCAAATCCAAAAGGATCAAAGTCCTAGGGGATTCAAAAGTTCAAATAAATCAATTCAAATGTTATGTTAATACTCAACAACATACTATAATTATAAAATAGGGGTAGTGACATGAGGAGGCAAGAAGGTTTTATAAAACAATTTATGGTTCACCACCAATAAAGATTTTATACATGAAGTTCAAGAGGGAAAGAATAACTCAATAGTGGAAGCAGAATCTAGCACCTTATTCCAATCAAGAGATTGAACAAGTTGCACACACGTTTCAATGGTTCCAAGTTCTAAAGAATCTAGCAAGAAAGAATGTACCAATGTCATCATATGTCACTTGGCTTAAAAATCAACTCTTAGATTCTTATTAGGTGAATTTACCATTTTTCCCCTCAGTGGGTAGAATCCATAATAACCCAATTTTGTTCTTATAATGCCTCATCACTAATTCATCAATTTCATTTTCCATCAATGTGGGTATCATCTTAGCACATGTAGTCACATATGATATACTAATCAATTAACACCATGACTCATGTCACATGCATGTTCATAATATATGATTTATAATAGTTACATATGTAAATGACCCTAAGGTATATGGGTCACTAGTGAGGTAAGGTTCACAAGACCATATTTTTACAATGGTGGAATTATACAAGTAATATGTGCAAAAAACAAAAGCATATAGTTCCATATTCGTTAATTTTGGTAGCAATCACTTATTATATTACATGATTATGTACAGGTTCAAAACATAATTAGTGGTGGAAATAGAGTTAAATGTGACAAGATAGTGTTGGAGTATGTAAAACCTCATTTATTATAATTTTGGGTTTTCCCTTTATTTTTAGTTAATTATTATATCTTGCAATAATTATTCGTAAACATGTAACTTGTTTTCATGTAATATTATAAATTGAATTAAGGGATAGAACTTATAGGAATATATGTCTGGTGTCACATTCACATCATTTTCAAGTTATCAATTTGCTAAGTCATGAATTATCTATTTAATAATTTCCTTTATTTGGAAAATAATAAGAAATTATCTGATCCACTCATAGGCTTCTCCCTTTCTCTTCTACACAGGTCATCTTTTTCTTGATTTCCAAATCAATATTTGTCATCGGATGATCACCTAAAAAATATATACACTAACCCATTGGTTTAGGGAATGTAAATGAATAAAGGAAACATATAAATTAAGCATGGTATTAACTAATAAATCAAAGATTAAGTTTTTAATTAGATTCATCATTGAATCTAACACCCTTAGCATTGCTAGTGTATTAGTATTATTTGTAATGATGTGTTATTAGTAACATTTTACAACAGAAGGATGAACTAAAAAAGGGGGAAAGAAGCACTTTGTTGAGTAGGTTACTAGATCGTCAAAGTGTGGGTTCATGTCACCATGATCTATGGGGGCAGATGATGTTGGTGGTGTTCAGTCTCCTCTACTCTTTGGTCTGATTCGATCCTAAACTCTTATGATGCCATGGTCAAGTCAGAATGCTACAACAAGTTGTCAAAGGGTCATTGGCATACAAGAGCAAGTTGGTTGGCTTTGTGGTTGAAGGGAAGAGTTCATAAGCTTATGAGAAGATGTGGAAGATTCTGGGTGTAAGGGAGTAAGATAGTTGTGGTGGAGTGTCTTGCGACACAACATAACTTCTTGGCAAGGCTAATCTCGTTAGAGTTGGGGGTGGAGAGTTGTTTGGTAGTGTAGGTATCCTAAAAGCAAGGTGAGAAGCTTTGGAGATCTATGAGGATATGAAGAATGTGAAAGGAGGGTTTCTTAGAGGTGTGGATGCAAGGTGATGGGTGGTCAAAGTTCAAGATCTCCACATGAGGAGGTGCTTGTTGTTAATGTATAGTGGGGCATATAGAAGAAATAAAGGGCATGGTTGCATTTGTAGAGTCTCTTAGAAGATTCACGGCTACTCATTTACATGTCAGTCCTTGCAACATTCAGTTTCAAGATTGTTGGTGTTTCAAGGTCAGGAACAACAGAACAATAGACATTTCTACCTTGGCACAAAGGAAACACTGCAAAGTAGTCATCGGGTTAGGGAAGAGAGATAGGATGTTTTTGGAAGAGAAACAAGGGGGAGAGGAGGAATATAGGAAATTAATTAAGTTGTTGTTGGTTCCTAGCCAATAACATGATCGAGAAGATGGCGTGACCACAACATGTGGCTCCCCTCCCATAGGACAGTTGTGATCAGCCATGTCCACAAGTTGATGTACCCATCTTAATTAAATGTATTTATTTTATATATCTATATATTAAATGTTTGAACTCCAACAGGTGATATAGTCTTTCCAGGTAGAGAGAAGAACATTCATCCCTTTGTCACTACCAACTTCAATGTGGACAGTCATGCCACTGGAGGTGTTAGATACATTACCTATAGGAGCCCTACCAAGTTTGTTGTTGGCATTTACCTTGTAATAGGAAGGTGGTGCAGGTGACCCTAGTGGGGCGTCAACCAAAAAAAGGGGGAAACCTTCCCAACTAAAAGACCTCAAAGAAGTAGCAGAGGATATGGGCTCATTGAACCATGAAGACTAAGTCCCATGAATGTTATAAGTCATAACACCCACTGTATATGAAAAAAAGATACCCAAACGTTGTGAAGGATTTAGTTTAGAAGTATGAAATATCAGTGCTCGCTCTGTATGAACCCCGATGTAATGGAAGGAAGTCTCATCGTATTATCAAGAATCTTGCCTTCCCCCAATCCTATAGAATGGAGGTTTTTAGGTTTTTCAGTGGCATCTGGCTTTTGTGGAAAGCCAACATCACCCTAGAAATTCTTTACTCACATGTGCAATTTGTTTATTGCAATATTGATAATATCCTCTATACCTTCGTCTACTCCGACACGACTAGAGGAAGCAGACGCTTCCTATGGATAAAGCTTCAGTCACTAGCCAGCTCCATTACTGACCCTTGGGTAGTAATCAATGATTCATTGTCATTATATTCCCTTCTGAGAAATTCGGCAGCTCTTCCTATACAACACAAATAGCCAAGACTTCATTAAGGTGCTGAAAAGGATTGTCTCAAATGGTCAAGCATGGTGTCTCCTAATAAAGGGACTCGAGTTTGAATACCAATTGTCGCCTTGATTTACCACCCTCCCGGATGTTTGGCCTTCGTTAGGGGTGTGGGAGAGGGGGAGAGAATGCCTCTCTTAATCCCAAGGCTTCATTAAGGTAGTTGAGAACTGTCAATTACAAGACCTGGGAATGAATGGTACACACACAACATTTATAACAGTCTTCCTTCAAGAATGACTTGATAGAGATATGGGAAACCAATAATAGATTCAATATGCTACTTCTAACCCCATCCAGGTCCTAGAATGTAATCACTCTGACCATGCCCTATTGTTGTTCATTGTGCCCATGTCTATGAATTCAATCCACAAACACCCGTACACCTCAGTGGATTGGGAAGTCATAAGAGGCTTCAAAATGCTTCTACAACAACACTAGAATCCTAGCATTCCCTTTCATTATGTTGTCTTGTGTTTTCTGAAGGCAGCCTCAAAGTGGTATCTCTCAATGAGGAAGAATATCAAGAGAGAGAAGGATCAAATAAGTAGAAATATTAAATGGAACCAAGTCCAACTCTCTCTTCCCTTCGACAAAAACCTAGCAGTGCAGACAATCAACCTTCAAAATAAACTGGATTCTATTCTAAGATAAGAAGGAATGGAGTGGCAACAACGTGTCCCACTACTACTGGGTCACTTTAGGTGGCAATAATAAAAAGTACTTCCATTCCCTGGTGAAGACCAGAAGGTGGAAGAACAAAATTTCCAGAATTAATGATCAAAATGGTGTCTCAGTTGAACACAACTAGTAGGTTGAACACCTATTACTTTCCTTCTTCTCTAAGGTATACCAAGAATCTAACATCACAGGGAGACAATTGGCAAGTAGTTCCTTTATTGGAACCTTCCCATCACTTACTGAACATGATTCCAGCAACTCATTCATTGCACCTCAACAAGCAGAGAATTGGGAGACCCTCTGCTCAATGGCACCTGTAAAAGCTCCTAGCCTGGAAAATATCGATGCTTCTTTTCTTCAAAAAAATTGGCACCAAAGACCAATTATCTAGATTTGTTTCTAAGTTGTTTCAAGGTTCTCATCTTGAGTCTTGTGTTGCAGACTCTACTGTGATCCTCATCTCTAAAGTTCCTTCTCCAATAACCTACTTCCAATTGCTCCCAATTTCTTTGGATAATGTCTACACTAAGATATCATCCAAGGTAATTGTCATGAAGATGAAACCTTCTTTGAAATATTGGATCTCCCTACTCCAATCTAGGTTTTGTGCTAGATCGCCGCATTAGTGACAAAATTGCCTCAGTCCAAAAAAGGTACACTCCATGGAATTCAAGAAAATTTGGAAGCAACATATTCCCATCAAGTTCGATCTAGTGAAGTCCTTCGACAAGATGAGTTGGCCTTTCTTAGAAGACACTCTTTGCAGAACTTCAATCCCACACAATATCATGACTATCATTATGTGGATCATTTCATCTAGGAACACCTCCAATCTATAGAATGGTGAGTCTATCAGATCCTTCAAACCATCTTGTGGAGCGAAACAAGGGGGCCCCTTGTCACCCTACCTCTTCATCCTATGTCTGGAAAGATTTAGCCAACTAATTTCCATAGAAATCAATTAGGGAAATTGGAAACTTGTGATGCTCACAAAAGCTAAACTACAATTTTCTCATGTCATCTTTGTAGACAATATAATCCTTTATGGAGAAGCATTGGTTCAAAATGACAATACAATAAAGATATGTCTACTATAGTTTAGCTTAGCCTCTGTCTAGTTCCTTTCTCATGAGAAATCAGCTATCTTCTTCTTTGTCGGTACTGCTGGAGCACTAAGGGCACACATATGTAGGAAACAAGTATTCAAGAAACCTCTAACCTTAGGAGACACCTATGAATTCCCATTATCCACAAAAGGAAAGAAAAGGAACATTTTTTTATTTACTCAAGAAGATTCATGTAATACCCGTGACCTGGGTTATGGCCTAACCCTAGAAGTTTTCCTTAAATAAGTTACTTACCAACTAGTTATAATCTTTTGAAAAGTAATTAAGGCTTCTTGTGAAGTTTTTTTCAAAGTTTGAGCTTAATTGCAAACTAATTGTGCATTATATGAAAGTCTGAGTCAAAAGTGCAATTTACCCAAGATGAGGGGTTATATTGCAAAATGACACACGTGGAATGTGTATTCAGTGTTTTAGTATCTAAAGAAAGATAATGATGATGATTGGTGTCTTGTAAAAAGCCTAAATCCCAAGTTACAACTCGTTTGAACAATGTTAATACCTTGTACACCAATTTTGGTACAATTTGTAATTTACCCAATATGTGGGGTTAAAATGTAAATTACCACCTCTAGAGTGTCCCTAATCCATCTATGCATATTTATAAGAAATAGAAAGAATGGGGTGCTATGTTTGAATCACCATTGAGTGATGTTACTCTTGGTAATGAAAGACCAAGAATGAGTTGAAGGCAAGAGCCTTATATGTGTTGTATCGAGTTGTAGACTTGATATAAGGAGCCCTATCGGACAAGGATCCAAAGTGGGAGCCTCCTATCAGTATGTTGAGCCTTGGAAAAGGCCATGATGGGTAGAGAACCTCAAGGAGGTTTCCCATGATAGGTTTCAAAGTTCCTTACAAAAGTGTATTAGATTGCTTATTTAATGAGATAAAGATGAGATAACTTGCCCAACAAGATAAGTAAGGGTCGAGATATTGTTTCTAGGTTATACCCAAGACTTTTGAATGGAAAGATATACATGTGTGCATGCATGAACACGTGTCAAAAATGCATGGCCACGTGACATCTAGTAGCTTAAGGTGTGGACACCTCATATATGCTTTATCTCATGAAATCAAGTATATATACTTCACCTTTCACCAACTTATGAAAGTTTACGATCCTCATAACCACTCCCCTTGGAGATATCATGAAATTACCCTTAGGTATCGTGCAAAGTAGCTCAAGGATCTAGGAGAGCTCGAGCACCAAGCTTTAGGTAAGGCTTTGGTCACCTTCAACCTTGGTTGAAGTAGGATATCAGGTTATGGATATTCTTTTCTTTCCTTCTTCACCAAGTGCTTAACTATGGTGATATCTTGTCCATGGAGGAGTTGTAAATGAGCCCTGGACCTTGGAAAAATTCTTATTCAACATTAGGATGTGGAGCTTTTAATATTGGAGCTTTGAAGCTGTTCACAAGGCGGGTTATATAACTTGAACCCTACCATGTTATTATTCATCACTTAAAATGCTACAATTAATGAAATACTTTTAATTCCGAAATATTCTGAAATAGTTGATGAAATTATGAGTTCTAATAGTTGCCTAGACCTGTTGTAATGAACTATAACAGTTATAATGGAGGTCTAGATCTTGAAGAAGATGGTATCACTTCATAAAGTGATATCGGGTTCAAGCTTACACACAAGAAGCTCTAACCCAATATGGGTATGTGTAGACTTTTCTTGCCCAATATGTTTACATGATATGCTTGCATGATATGCTTGCACGATGTGCTTGCATGATATGCTTGCACGATGTGCTTGCATGATATGCTTGCACGATATGGAGTCAATAATAGACTCTTTGCATGATATAAGGTTTAAAGTATACTTGAAAGTCGATATGAAACCCTAGATAGGGTTAACCCGATATGAAGATGGATGCTAGCTCATACACAATATGAGTCATGCTTGTTGCGTGATATGAGAGATACTCCACTTATCCTTATGCACGATACAAGTCTAGTCTACACCTCTTACATGATATAGAGGTAATGAACACTCTAATCGATATAGAATTAGAAACCCAATATGATGGGTAGACCGAGATGAGTGGTGGATGATACCACATGTATGAGATGAATGATATCTCTAGATTGATAAAGAATATCACCTACTTTTATTTTGTGAATGATATGAAGTTTAAACTCATACTTCATGCACGATATGGCATGATGTAACCTATTTAGTGGAAAACCCTAGACGAGGGATTGGAATCCGATATACTCCCCTTTTTGTGTAATGAATGGTGGTATGAGAATTTAATAAGACCATTAGCTTGTCAAGTAATTAAATGATAAGGATGATCCTTGAAGGAATGAAGGGGATATGAGTTTCATGGTCTACCTAAAATGGTAACCCGATATGCTACCTAAGATGTATGCCCGATATGATACCCGATATGGATGCCCGATATGTTACCCAATATGGATGCCCGATATGGGGCATATCTTATGCATGATATGGCACTAAACACAAAGCATATATCTGATATAAGGTCAAGCATCTAGTTCATACCCGACAAAAAACTAATCTGAAGTAATAAGATCTAAGTGATAGTCCATCTGATGTGAGTACACGATATGCTGATTAGGGTTCACACCCTTAAAACATGACATGGTGATGTGGTTATACCACATGTCGATATGAATATATGACATAAAGTAAAGGATGAGTTTGAAGTATAATATTATATCACACACATCTTGATACCAATGTGGAAGTGACACTTCAATCATGTGTGATTGATTGAGTGACATATGTTGAACGTGGTGTTAAATGAAAGATAATGTGAATTGTTAATGATGGACTAATATTCATCAAAGAGGAGAATTGAATCAAAAGTATGATGTATTTGATATCCTAGTAAGAATGAGAGAGAAACATATGTGTGTGTTGTTAATCATTTAATGATAAATGATGAGAAAATATAAGTATGATTGAATACTTATGATATCAATGAATGCTCCTAGATGTGTGGAGCAATGAATTAGGGTTTGGATTAATAATATGAACATGAAACCCTATTTGGCTATAAAGGGAAACCCTAACCCTAATGATGGGAAGGTTGTATTTCTCTTATTACATAAGCCTTGCATAACAAGTATAATGATTAATGACCTTGTGAGCCATATGAATAAGTTGTTGCCTAGTGAGAGGTGACAAGATGTGTAATGGCCTTGTGAGACATATGAATAAGTTGTTGCCTAGTGAGAGGTGACAAGATGTGTAATGGCCTTGTGAGCCATATGAATAAGTTGTTGCCTAGTGAGAGGTGACAAGATGTGTAATGGCCTTCTGAGCCATATGAATAAGTTGTTGCCTAGTGAGAGGTGACAAGATGTGTAATGGCCTTGTGAGCCATATGAATAAGTTGTTGCCTAGTGAGAGGTGACAAGATGTGTAATGGCCTTGTGAGCCATATGAATAAGTTGTTGCCTAGTGAGAGGTGACAAGATGTGTAATGGCCTTGTGAGCCATATGGAATACTTGTACAACAAGTAAAATGAATACATGGGTCTGAGAACCTAGAGGTAATGATTATCTATTATAGAAATAACACTATTGTGTGATGATCCAAGGGTTTGAATACCCAGATCCAGTAACCATGATAATGATAATGTGAAGGGATAAGAATTCCCAGTAATGTGATAACGGACTGAGATCCCAAGTATCATGTGTTTTAAAGAGTTGAAAAGTACATTATAAATGTATTACACCTTTCTTTGTAGCATTTGTTGTAATTAATAATGATAACTTGTTTGATGCTAAATGAATGTTGTAATACATGTAATACATAATTAGGAACTATAAAACATTGCCCTGACCATAGATCCATCGGCGTCAGAATTTGTTGAATGGTGAAACGGGTTCCCCACGGCATAACCCGGAATGCATATCTTTGAATATGTGGAGCATGGAGCCTAAGTGTCCATGACTTAATAATGTCATAATAATATCACAATAAGAGCACGATGAACTGACACATGGCTCAGAGCATGGTGCCCTTGTGACCATGGTTCAAGAGCATTGTGCCTATGTGACCATGGCTCGGAGTATGGTGCCTGTGTGACCATAACTCAATAATTGGGGACGGTTGATGTAGATGTTCCCCTAAGAGGGCACAGTTGACGTTGTAGCTATAAGCGAGGATTCCTATGTACCCTGGCACAGCTATATTGTAGCTGACACAAGATGTCCTGCTAAGCCTAAGTGGTCTCATACTAACTGTGACAAGTGAGGTCATGGCAACCGGCTCTCCCATTGACCTTGTATGGTACCGACTTGTGAGAAGTTTGTTGTCGGTTGGAGATGAATGGGGTATTGATGCGAGGATTTTGAGTCGCTTTTATGGACTTGTTTTAATGTGTTTTATTAGTCACTTTGGTGGTTAGTATCGCATAATTCATTCGCTTTAGTCTATAATCTCATTTTGTATCAAATCTCTCATATTTTATCTCTTTGATTATAAACGATCATAATAATGGGTTTTAGCATAGCTGATTTGGCTTTGTCTTGAAATTTCAGGAAGAATGCATATACACAGCTGTCGATACCATCGACATCCGTTGATAGTATCGACACAGTCACAGTGAGACAGCCGTAAGGAGCCAATATGAGTCGATATCATCGACTGGGAGGTCGATGGTAGTGAGATACCTACAGTGAGCCAACAATCAACCGGTCGATACTATCGACACAAAAGTCGATACTATCGACATTGCACAACTTCAGCGTCAGAATGGTGACAAAACTGACGTCTAAAGGTGTCGATACCATCGACCCGCGTCGATGGTATCGAGTCTGCATTAGGCGAAATGTCAGAGAAAAAAAAGAATGAGCCGATACTATGGCGAGTCGATACCATCGACCCGCGTCGATGGTATTGACATCGTCAGATCAGTTTTTGTTTCATATCGGCCCGAATCGGACGGTGGTGATCTTTTAGCAACCTAAAGTGATCCATATACCTAATCTCGACAGTCCTAAGGAGGGTATCATGTCATTAGCCGCTGCACAAGTCCCGAGGAGAGGTGGATAGAAGAACGGAGCCTAGAATCACGCCCTGATCATTCTGAGAGCCGCAGAAGATGTTTTCCACCGCCAGAAGGCTGTAGATCGCACACTCTACGTCATGGAATTCCCGAATCTCCTCCATTCAGGGGTTTACATCACTTTCATTCACGTTTCTCCATGTTTTCCCTTTCTCTCATCATGTCTTTCATTGATATGAACATGCGGGGCTAATCTCCTTTGTCTTTAGGACTGGGAGTAGCCCAGGTAATCGTTGTATGACATTTTTACCATAGTAATTCATATTTTGTCTCTTAAATCCGTGGTATGATTTTGTTTTCTCCATTATATCATTATGATTGATCACCCTAATGATAATCTAATGCCTTTAATTGCTTTGAAAGAAGAATTAACGGTTGAAAAGAGACGAAATTCACATTAATTAATAAATCCCTTGAACAAGGTGATGTACGGTTAATGGTGGAATCCCAGAGTTTGGTCTTCATGCACCTAGTTTAGGGTATAGGTTACTACGATCGTGGAACCGACCTAGATTCAGGTAGTGAATTGTATCACGACAGTGAACACTTCTGACTACAGGCCACTACCCAGAATGAGAGACGAATTTGATTAACTATGTAGAAATAAATACAACGAGAACCCACGGTGAAACCGCAATCCTAAAGATTCCCATTTAAATTGATTAAACTAAACATTTAATCGATTGCGTTGTTTCTTTTATTTTTCTTTTATTTTTCAATCAACTCTCAAACCTTTTAATTGGTCTAGCTGATCGCGAGTAGTTAGTAGGTAGTCTATCGACAATTTAGTGTCACTGTGTTTGACTAGGGCCTCACAAAGGCCTATATTACTCTGATGTGTGCACTTGTGTTATACACACGGTAAAATCGTGTCAAGTTTTTGGCGACGTTGTCGGGGACACGGCAACTGTTGGCGACATGGCAACTATCGGCACTACGAGTGCTGCAAGCGGCCACTCTAGGCCACATTTTATTTTATTATTATTTTTTTTTGAAATTTATCATTTATCTTTCATATTTAGCAATCGTCTAGCACTAACTGAATCAAATTTATTACCTTGCAAGTACCAGTGCATGGTGAAGATGTGTAGCACAGACTACACACTGCCATCACCAGAGGTTCCACTGTTGGGATTAGACGACGAGGAGAACAACATTCTAGATAAACCTGAGGATATAGATTCGGACTCTAAACCAGAAGCCATGGCTGAGGAACAGACAATATGGGAGAAAATAAAGGCTTCTTCCTCTTCAGCATCAAAGGGGCCGATAAAAAAGCAGGCAGTTAACATTCCAACCTATAAGATTGATCTGGCACTGATAAACTTGGTCAAGTCTCAAGCATTTCATGGGCTGAAGAATGAATACCCAGTTGCACACATCAACACTTTCGTGGAAAATTGCGATATGATCAAGATAGATAGGTTTCCACAGGAGACACTGTATTTTAAGTTTCTCCCCAGCTCTCTTATAGGTAATCTACGTGAATGGATGCATAACCTTGATGATGAGACCGTCGAAACTTGGGATCAAATGATCGAGGTTTTCTTCGAGAGATTCTTTCCACCGGAGAAAACCAATGACCTAGTATGGAAGATCCACAACTTCTGTCAAAGGGCTGGGGAGACCTATTCTGAGACGTGGGAGCACTTCCAGATAATGTTGTGGAAGTGTCCACTTCACGGGATGGATAAAGAAAAACAAGTGAAGATCTTCTACTTTGCTTTAAATGAGCATGAAAGGAGCAATCTAGATTCTGCAGATTCCGGTTTCTTCTTGAACAACACTAGCACTAGGTGTTGGGAAATCCTGAAGAATATGGCTAGAAAGCAATCATGGGGCGACAGAGACACACCAGAGCAGGTTCGAGTCGCAGATGAGTCAAAGGACATCAAGGAGCTGAATGAGAAGACGGACTTATTAGCTAAGAAATTGCTAGCAAAGGAAGACAGAGAATCTGATGATGAGGCGCAAGTGAAATTTATGTGCCAGCAACAGGGGTACAGAAACAATGATTATTTGTGGAGGAAAGATAAAAAAATTCATGGAAGGACCCAAACAATTTCCTATAGGATCCCGATGCCAAACCACAACTGTCGGCAGAGGACAAGAGCAATGAGTTTCTCAATCAAGTAATCAAGCATAATGAAGAACTCATGAGCACGGTTAGCCAACATATTAAGCAACAAGGAGAATTTATGAATCAATTTAGGCAAACTTTACAAAGTCATTGAGATCATATGAGGTCACTCGAGACATCTTTAGCACAGATGGCAGTAGAGATTTCAAATTTGAAGAAGCCAGCGCAGCAAGGTTTTCCCGGAAATACAAACTTACCAGGAGGGAATCAGCATGCCAAGGCAATTCTATTGCGGAGTGGAAAAAAGATTTTAAACCCCAGGGCCGATGAACCAAGCATACCCTAGCCAGAAACCACAGGTGAGGCCACAGAGGAGGTTACAATCATAGAACCGGTGGAGGATGCGGTAGAAGATGCCACACCAGAACCCATCGCTAAGGAAGAGACTCAAAAGAGGACACCATATGTGCCACCACATCAGAGGGCACAGACTGTCCCAGTCCTATATCCAAACAGTTTGAAGGCTAAGAAAGTAGATTCTCAGTTCAAAAAGTTCCTAGATAGTTTTAGGAAACTTTCTGTCAACATTCCGCTGTTAGAAGCAATAGAGCAGATACCCTCTTATGGCAAGTTTCTGAAAGATATAATTACAAAGAAGAGGAAGATTCATGATACTGAGGTGGTGGTTCTCAAGGAGCAAGTGAGCACTTTCATTTTGGGCACATTGCCACCAAAGAGACAAGATCTGGGCTTCTTCAATATTTCATGCTACATTGGCAAGGTGAAATTCGGCAAAGCATTGTGTGACTCTGGGGCAAGTATTAATTTGATGCCTCTTTCTACTTTCAAGAAGCTGGGACTTAAAGAATCGAGACATAGCAACATGACGATTCAGTTAGTGGATAATTTTGTGGTAAAGCCGTATGGTATTTGTGAGGATGTACTGGTTAAAGTTGATAGGTTTGTATTTCCAACAGATTTTGTGGTAATGGAAATGCAAGAAGACCAAGTGAATGAGCTACTCCTTAGAAGACCCTTCCAAGTTACTGCAGATATGATACTCAAAATGGGAAGAGGTCATCTGACATTGGGAATAGCGTATGATAGATTTGAAATGGTTATGCCACCGAGTACAACACAATCCAAGAAAAAGGAGAAGTGTCGCATGGTGAAACATTTTGGTCAGAACATTTCTCTTTGTCTAGGGAAGCCATTTCTAGATATGGCTCATGTAATGACCGAGGTAGATAAGGGGACACTGGTTGTATATATTATGGAACAAACCAAAGTTGTTTCTCTTTGTTCTCTTTGAAGAGCTGTGGGTTTTCCAAATGATGAAGAGGAGGAAATTCCACTTTCTACTGAAGATGATGCAATAGCATGTTCTGTCCTTGACGCATATCCAGAACTGCCCCTTGAAGCTTGCCTTGTTAACATAATGCATGACTGGATGAGAAGCAAGTCATTACAAAAATGTGTCAAGATGCTTCCGTTCTATTATGCCAAGCATTATGAAGATATTGGGCCCCTCCCTCCACCGCTTCAATCATCATTGATCAGTCCACCGGAGTTAGAATTGAATCCACTGCCTCCTCATTTGAAGTATGCATTCTTAGCCGATGGTGAAAGACTACCGGTAATTATTTCGGCATATCTGAGTGCCGATGAAGAAGAGCAGTTGATGATTGTGCTGAAGAACCACCGTGGTGCATTCGGGTGGTCAGTTGCGGATATTAAGGGGATTTCCCCTACACTTTGCAGTACAAGATCCGGCTCGAGGAAGGAGCCAAACATGTTATTCAGCCACAACGTCGACTCAACCCGAGCATGATGGAGGTCGTCAAGAAGGAGGTGATCAAGCTCCATTCTACAGGCATCATTTACGCTATCTCAGATTCGATGTGGGTAAGCCCCACACAGGTAGTCCCTAAAAAGGGGGGAATCACCATCACTCATAACTTATTAAACGAAACGGTCATGACCCGATTGGTAACCGTGTGCCGTGTTGCATTGACTATCGTCGCTTGAACTCCGCTACGTTAAAAGGTCATTTTCCTCTTCCATTCATCGATTAAATTTTAGAGCGACGAGCTGGTCGATCTCATTTTTGTTTTCTAGACGGCTCAGATCTCCATTGATCCTAAGGACCAAGAGAAGTCTACCTTCACTTGTCCTTACGGAATATTCGCATATCACTGTATGCCTTTTGGCTTGTGCAACACACCAGCAACCTTTCAGCGCTGCATGGTCGCTATTTTTTCTGATATGGTTGAGCGATGTCTAGAGGTTTTCAAGGACGATTTTTCTATCTATGGTGTGTCGTTCGATGATTGCATGTACAATTTGGACAAAGTTTTACAAATATGTGAGGACACACATTTAGTTCTCAACTGGGAAAAGTGTCACATGATAGTTAGTGAAGGAATTGTGCTTGGACACAAGGTGTCTAGCAAGGGGCTGGAGGTGGATCCAGTCAAGATTGAGGTTATTTTGAAATTACCCCCACCTAACTCGGTTAAAGGGGTAAGAAGTTTTCTCGGTCATGCAGGATTTTATCGCCACTTTATCAAAGATTTCTCAAAAATTGCTAAACCATTGTCTGAATTGCTTGAGAAAGATGTGATGTTTGATTTCAACAAAAAATGCTTGCATGCTTTTAATGTACTTAAGGAAAAGCTAATTTCTGCACCGGTTGTTCAAACGTCGGGGACTAAGCCTTTCGAGCTCATGTGCGATGCTTTGGATTTTGCAGTAGGGGTTGTTCTTGGGTAGCATTTTGAGAACAAACCCGCGGTGATTTTCTATGCATCTAAGACCTTAAACAAGGCACAAATTAACTACACCACAACTGAAAAGGAACTTCTCGCCGTGGTTTTCGCATTCAAAAAATTTCAGCAATATCTAGTAGGGTCAAAAGTTGTGGTGTGGACAGACCATGCCGCCATAAAATACTTGATGGAAAAGAAAGATGCCAAACCTAGATTGATTAGGTGGATCTTATTATTACAAGAATTTGACATTGAAATCAAGGATAAGGTAGGAATTGAGAATGTGGTTGCGGACTACTTGTCTAGGCTAGAGCGGGTAGATGAGAAGGATATTAATATACCCATTACCGAGACATTTCCTGATGAGTAAATCATTTCTTTAAAATCCAAGGATCCATGGTTTTCATATATTTTTAATTATCTTGCATGTAAAATAATCCCAGATGATTGGACTTATCAAGAGAAAAAGAAAATTTTCCATTCGTTGAGATATTATTTCTGGGATGATCCCATCTTGTTGAAGCAATGCAGGGATGACGTTTTGCGTAAGTGTGTACCGGAGATAGAATATGACATTATACTTAGTCACTGTCATACACTGCCAACCGGTGGTCATCATGCGAGTTCACGAACAGCGGCCAATGTGCTAGAGAGTGGTCTTTATTGACCTACACTCTTCCGGGACGCCTACGACTATGTGCGAAGATGTGATTCCTATCAAAGAGTAGGTAATATTTCCAAGAGGCAAGAGATGCCCCTCAATGTGTTTCAAGAAGTTGAGGTATTTGATCTGTGGGGCATCGATTTTATGGGACCCTTTGTGTCCTCAAATTTTAATTTATACATTTTACTTGCGGTTGATTATGTATGGAAGTGGGTAGAAGCAATACCCACGAGGATTAATGACGCTGCTGTAGTGTGCAGGTTTGTATAGGATCACATTTTCTGTTGATTTGGTGTGCCAAGGATGATTCATAGAGATGGAGGCACCCACTTCAAGAATCAAAAGTTTGTTGCGTTGTTGAGAAAGTACGGGGTGAAGCACAATGTTGGTACCCAGTACCACCCGCAGACACAAGGGCAAGTCGAAGTGTCAAATAGAGAAATTAAGAAAATTTTGGATCGCACAGTGACTTCAATAAGAAAGAACTGGAGTACTCTGCTACCTAATGCATTATGGGTGTATAGGACCGCATTTAAGACACCTATAGGCACTACGCCTTTTAGGTTGGTTTATGGGTGAGCCTGCCATTTACCGGTAGAGCTGGAACACAAGGTGCACTAGGCGCTAAGGAAGCTTAATTTGACTTATCATTAGGTAGGGAAGAAGTGAATTCTAGAGCTTAATGAGCTAGATGAGTTGTAGATGAATGCTTATGACAATTCGAGAATTTACAAAGAGAGAACAAAACAAATTCATGATCGGCACATTCAACTGTGTGTTTTCAAACAGGGAGATCACGTGTTATTGTTTAACTCGAGGTTGAAGCTGCATCCCGGAAAATTGAAATCCCAGTGGAGTGGACCTTTTATTGTGGAGGAGGTACGCCCACGTGGTGCCATCTTGGTGCGCGATGGAGAGATGACATTTTTGGTTAATGGTCAAAGGTTGAAGCTTTACTTTGGCGATGACTACACGAGGAAAGTGCATTAGGTTAAACTCATAGCACTTCAGGATGAATGAAGAACTTGATTTTGTCTAGCCTAAGACAATAAATAAGGGCGCTTGTTGGGAGGCAACCCAACCATCGGTAGTTTTAATTTTAGTTTCTTCATTTTCTTCTACATTTGCAAGTTAGTTTTGTTTAATTTCATTTTTAGTGTAAAAATGATACCTTAATGGTTTATTCAGTGTGCAGTACTGAGACAGGGTCGATACCATCGACCACATGGTCAATGGTAGTGATGTGGGTACAGGCAAGCAGCTACAAAAAAATTTCTGAGTCGACACCATCGACGGCGTCATCGATGGTATCGACCTACCATTAGCAACTTCGAAGAAAAAGACAGCTCTGGGTTAATAGTATCGACTACGAAGTTGATACTCGCGAGATCCCTGAAGATTTACAGAAAAATTCATCTCAGTGATCTTGATACCATCGACGGCCTTGTCGATGGTATCGACACAACAACAGTAAAGAAGCAGAATTTGTGCCTTGCAAGGGTACTTGAACCACACAGAGTCGATACCATCGACACACAAGTCAATATTATCGACGCGACATGTCATCGATCTGCGAGAACAAATCAACGGAGCCCACCATTGTCAGAAGTCGATCTGTGGGATGCGTCGATACCATCGACCTGCGTCGTTAATATCGACGCATCAGCGATCGGGGCCCCCAGATCTTGCAATCGACAACCGTCGATAGTTGCGAAGAGCGGATCACGCCTCCAGGTGTCGATACCATCGACACCTCCGTCGATGGTATCGACGGAGCAGTAGCAGAGACGGAATCAGTTATAAAAGGAAGGGTTGTTTCTCAAATCTCTTCACACCTTCAGAGATTTTTCCTTCCACTTGTGTTTGGAGCATTGCTGAGTGACCAGAGCCCTTCATCGAGCGTCCAAGGATTGGGATATCTTCACCAACTTTTGCACCAAGAGGAGATCGTCTTCTCCGACCTTCATCGAGCTCTATTTCTTATTCCCCTTTTTGCTTTGTGACGATGGTGCGGATGGCAGGAGCTTCTTCTTCGCAGGCGGCCCCTATGGAGATTGAGACATTTGTTCCTCCACCACCCAGCTCCATTCCTCGCTTGAGGATCATTCATCCCTCGGTGGATGTAAGGAAGACATACGAGGAGTTGTTGAAGCGAAAAATTGAGCCAACCCGATATGTAGATCGGGCCATGATCCATGACCTCAGGTTCGAGTCCAACCTCACCTATGTCCTTTAGGGGCAAGCGCAACATATAGGCAGGAGGTCTGACGAGGTCCAGTACCATGCTGAAGGCCATCCCTTTTTCGGTGAGTGGCCGACGTACAAAGAACTGGTGGCAGAGATTATGGCATCGCTTAACATATGTGTCGTTCCTAACGACCTCATCACCACTGATCGGGAATGGATCAAGGGCCGCGTTTCTTTCCAGCTCTACAACAACTACTACAACCTCACCCTCCAACTGTTCAATTCAATCTACAACTAGTATCACTCCCCGAATCAGCACAGGAGGCCAGACAACCGGATGGATTATGATGAGATTTTTGCCCAGCTGGTGACCGCGCCTTCAGGAAAGTCCGTCAGTTATCATAACGCAGCCGTCACCGATTTCGAGCATCCATTTGGGCAGATTCTGCATCGCATGTTGTGCACTACTCTTTTTGCTCGAGGCGATCTTTCACTCAGTAAGTTTTAGGAGACAGACTTGTTCTTTTTGTATAAGCTGTTGAAAAGAGAAGAGCTTAACTGGGGCACGTTCTTCTTGACGCGTGTGCTGGTCGTGCGGAGGAGTACTAGACGAGCTCCTATCCACTTTGGGGGGATTATCACGCCGCTCGCTCTCTATCTTGGGTTGGACTTTTCCCAACTCACTCCATTGTCCAACAGGAATAAAGTCAATCTACATCACCTACACCACTCCAATCTTCTTACACTCCGCGATGGCGTGGCCTATGCACATTGCCATGTCAACCAGGAGTACCAGGAGTGCGTGCTTCCAGATCCCATCTTCCACATCCAAGGAGCTCAGCATTTTTGGTGGCCCATAATTTCCATCAACGACTTTGACGAAGAAGAAGATGAAGACGACAGTGACAATGACGAAGGCGATGAGCATGAGGAGGAAGAGGAGGCTTTCACTCCTCTTCGTGCACGAGTGGCACCGCGGAAGCATCCCCGCTTCCACCTGGGTGCATCATCTTCTTCGCATCCTCTGCCACCTCAACCCTCTCAACAAGGAGAGGATGTCTACTCCATGCAGGGAATGTACTCAATGTTGTAGGAGATCCAGCAGACACAGCAGCAACACACTACTTCTTTCGCCGGTATTCAAGATACCACGAACATGCTATTCTTAAATCAGCAGGCCATCTATGAGAACGAGCACCTCCTCCTTGCCAACCAAGAAAATATTCATGATAGGTTGCACAGGATGGAGATGCAGCAACAACCATTCTACAATCATTACTGGCGCCAGAATTACTTCGGGGAATATCTGCAACCGCCACCCATGCCCCCATATGATCCAAGTTTCCAGGGGCAGTATCCATCATGGGATCCCACCGCCCCCTAGTACCCACCACCTGACTAATTAATGGTATCACTGTTCCACCTGTTAAGATTGTTTTTTATTATGAGGCCATAGTCAAATTCAAGCTTAGGGGGGGAATGGAACAACTTCTATCTTTTTCTATCTTTTATTTTTAGTTTTTATCATTTATTGCCCTTTCTGTTGTTTTAGCGATTTTCTTAGTTTTTAGGATCCACATTCTATCTAGTGTATTCGTGGGTGTCTAATTTCATGTGTCATCTCTTTGTTTGTCACATGGGAGTCATGGGGTCAGTTTTTGAAAATTTTTAATGAAATTGCAAGCTTGCTTTATTTGAACTTGAGCATATAACTTATGAAAATAATTGGGTTTTTCAACTTTAAAACATAAAACCACAACTATACATGCCTATGATTCAAGAAAACTGGACGGAATTGGATGTTGAGCCTGAACTGATCAAATGATAATGAAACTTTAATCTGAAATAAGAGAGAGAAACCCCTTGATTTTACATATGTCAGTAAGGAGGGACATATAATATCTTCCAATGGTTCTATCAATTAATCTTGTGATCGTTCCGCTTCATCTCATCTACACTCCACCATAAGAATTGGGAGCACTATACAGTTTGTCATCTCTTAATTGCATGACATGTAGATAGGATTGCATTGTAGATTAGTGCTTACATTTGTTGCATTGAAGAAAAAAAATGTTGCATTATAATCATGCATTCACAAATGCTAGAGTGCATGTCAATGTTATTTTAGTTGCATTTTGCATGATTTTAATCATCTTGTACAATGATGTGTCTTGCTTCTTCTATAAATAAAGGACTTATTTTATACTCTCTGAAAAGTTAAAAAAAATAATAGATATGTGAATAAGCCCAAGAAAAAGCTATTGAAATTTTCATCTTGTTCTAGTAAGCAAGATAAGGGCTTGAAAAAATATGAAGATCAGAGGGAGAAAGGAATTTGTTCAGCTGCATAATAAGAGGAACTGGCACATGTGTAGTTTTGTAGATATTATGTCTCTCGTTGGGATAGAATGATAGTGCATGCATCATTCCACCTAAAATGTAGCATTAGGACATCTTCACTTGCATTTTGCATCATGATAGGGCATTATTTTTTTGGTGTTGCATGATTGACTGTTATGTGCTTCCATTTCTTCCACAGACACCTATTCCATCCACCCGTTCCTCTAATTGGTAGGCCACCAGTGATTATCTCCTCATTCATTAAAATCAGGAGATTTGCTTCCATTTAGATGGTAGTTAGAACGAGTAACGTACATAGAAGATGACAAGATGCACCAAGCCTGAACCAGATGATTTTATTATATTAACTGCCTTATTTGATAGTGTTCATTAATCCTGGGATGGATATCTCTTATGGATGATCGTTGTCGCCTAGAGGGTAATTATCATTATGTGGTTAGTGAGGGCCGGTGTGTGAATGTCTGGCGGAGATCATATGGCAAGGTCAGTTGTGAGAATATGTTCTTTATTTGACCCTCACAATTTTATTCTATAGTTCTGCTTCTCGAGGACAAGCAATGTTTAAGCTTAGGGGAGTTTGATGCGAGGATTTTGAGTCGCTTTTATGGACTTGTTTTACATGTGTTTTATGTGTTTATTAGTCACTTTAGTGGTTAGTATCGCATAATTCGTTCGCTTTAGTCTATAATCTCATTTTATATAAAATCTCTCATATTTTATCTCTTTGATTATAAACGATCATAATAATGGGTTTTAGCATAGCTGATTTGGTTTTGTCTTGAAATTTCAGGAAGAACACATATACACAGTTGTCGATACCATCGACATCCGTCGATAGTATCGACACAGTCATAGTGAGACAGCCGCAAGGAGGCAAGATGAGTCGATACCATCGACTGGGAGGTTGATGGTAGTGAGATACCTACAGCAAGCCAGCAATCAACCGGTTGATACTATCGACAAAAAAGTCGATACTATCGACATTGCACAGCTTCAGCGTCGGAATGGTGAAAAAACTGACGCCTAAAGGTGTCGATACCATCTACCCACGTCGATGGTATCGAGTCTACATTAGGCAGAAGGTCAGAGAAAAAAAGAACGAGCCGATACTATGGCGGGTCGATACCATCGACCCACGTTGATGGTATCGACGCCGTCAGATCATTTTTTGTTTCATATCGGCCTGAATCAGATGGTGGTGATCTTTTGGCGACCTAAAGTGATCCATATACCTAATTTCGACAGTCCTAAGGAGGGTATCACGTCATTAGCCATTGCACAAGTCCCAAGGAGAGGTGGAGAGAAGAACGGAGCCCAGAATCACGCCTCGGTCGTTTCGAGAACTGTAGAAGATGTTTTCCACCGCCAGAAGGTTGTAGATCGTGCACTCTACGTCAAGGAATGCCTGGATCTCCTCCGTTCAGGGGTTTACATCACTTTCATTCACATTTCTCCATATTTTCCCTTTCTCTCATCATGTCTTTCATTGAGATGAACATGCAGGGCAAATCCCCTTTGTCTTTAGCACCAGGAGTAGCCCGGGTAATCGTTGTATGACATTTTTACCATAGTAATTCATATTTTGTCTCTTAAATCCGTGGTATGATTTCGTTTTCTCCATTATATCATTATGATTGATCACCCTAATGATAATCTAATGCCTTTAATTGCCTTGAAAGAAGAATTAACGGTTGAAAAGAGACGAAATTCACATTAATTAATAAATCCCTTGAACAAGGTGATATACGGTTAATGGTGGAAACCCAGAGTTTGGTCTTCATGCACCTAGTTTAGGGTATAGGTTACTACGACCATGGAACCGACCTAGATTTAGGTAGTGAATTGTATCACGACAGTGAACAATTCTGACTACAGGCCACTACCCAGAATGAGAGACGAATTTGATTAACTATGTAGAAATAAATACAACAAGAACCCGTGGTGAAACCGCAATCCTAAAGATTCCCATTTAAATTGATTAAACTAAACATTTAATCGATTGTGTTGTTTCTTTTATTTTTATTTTATTTTTCAATCAACTCTCAAACCTTTTAATTGGTCTAGCTGATCACGAGTAGTTAGTAGGTAGTCTACTGACAATTCAGTGTCCCTGTATTCGACTCGGGCCTCACAAAGGCCTATATTACTCTGATGCGTGCACTTGCGTTATACGCATGATAAAATCGTGTCAAGTACGGTTAATGGTGGAAACCCAGAGTTTGGTCTTCGTGCACCTAGTTTAGGGTATAGGTTACTACGACTGTGGAACCGACCTAGATTTAGGTAGTGAATTGTATCACGACAGTGAACAATTTTGACTACAGGCCACTACCCAGAATGAAAGATGAATTTGATTAAATATGTAGAAAAAAATACAATGAGAACCCACGGTGAAACCGCAATCCTAAAGATTCCCATTTAAATTGATTAAACTAAACATTTAATCGATTGCGTTGTTTCATTTATTTTTCTTTTATTTTTCAATCAACTCTCAAACCTTTTAATTGGTCTAGATGATCGCAAGTAGTTAGTAGGTAGTCTACCGACAATTCAGTGTCCCTATATTCGACTCGGGCCTCACAAAGGTTTATATTACTCTAATGCGTGCACTTGCGTTATACGCACGGTAAAATCGTGTCAGGTATGCTTCATCTCCTCAGGGCATAAGAGTGATTGTTAAAATATGTTCAGTCATGTAGCATATTTGCTTAAGGATCGATTATGGAAAACATTGATTGATGCGCAATTCAGTTATACATCTTAGTTGATAGATGTTATTTAGGATTATTTACATTCCTTATAAAGCAGGTAGATGAATTATGACTCTACCATGGGTAGATGCAGTGTTCTCCTTGAGAAAGGAGATTATCTTATTCTGTTCATATAATGATTAATCCTATTTGTTAACATAAAAGAACCCCTACTCAGTTTTTATAATGTTTATCATCAATAATAATATGGTCGATGGAGAGTTATATCTCTCGCTGGGACAATTTTCTCACCCCATGGGATCCACAATTTTTAGGTGGACAAGCACGAAGCGGTGGTGACCTTTCTACAGAGGAAAAACAATAGCAGAGGTAGCACTGATAGCTCAGGTTGAGTGTACTGTCTGTCGTGTCTTGTAGATAGAAGTCCTATGAGTTGTCTCTGTACTCTTAGGTCCTTGGAGTTGGTTCGTACTGGTTTCATGAATGATCTGAGATTTTGGCTTGAATGCTTCAAAGCTTTATGTTGCTCCATGTTGTGTTTTGATAGAGAAACTATTATATGTTGACCTCGAGATGAGATGAAACAATGTTGTACAATGTAAATCATGATATGTATGAGTTTTGTATCTTTTTGTAAAAAATTTTTGGACAAGGATCTCCTTACAAAATAGTTTTAAATTTTAAAGATTTTCATTAATCCGTTGTTTATGTTTATTCCACTTAATTAGTAAATATTTTTTTTCAGTCTGATGACTGTCGTTTCAATTCTTCTTCCAATTAACAAATGGCAGAACAAACTTCTTTCCTTGGTAGGCAAAATCAACCTTGAAAAATCAGTCTTACTATCTCAATCTTTCTACACCATGCAAGCAGTATAACTCCTGGTCTCATGTTGTGACATGATAGATAAACTTGTGTGGAACTTCATCTGGAATAGACCATCTTCAACCAAGAAGAAGAACATGGTGGCCTGGAAGCACCTGATAAAACCTCTCCATCGAGGAGGTCTTGGAATCAAGAAGGTGAAGTATTTTAATGTATCCTTGATAATGAAATTGGCATGGACATTTTATCAAAAACATATTATCCCTTGGGTCCAGCTGATGCATGCAAAATACGTCAACCAAGGGCTCTAAAACCCTCAGGTTCTCACATTTGAATATGTATCAAAAATTCAATTCCTTTCCTCCTTTGCAATTTAGTGAAAGTAGCAATCTCCAACTGCAACATGATTGTATGGACAGATGCATGGATCGGTGAATCCTACACTCCCATACTCAAACCTCAACACATAACTCTAGATGATATCAGAGATCTAAAAGTTTCATGTCTAGTTACTGACAATTGTACTTGGGACATGGACTTCCTGAATAGTTGGCTCGTTGTCTCCACTACAGAAGACATTCTTTGCATGCCAACGCCCAACAAATCATATGACCAAGATAGCTTGGTGTGGCTCCATACAAGTCAGTGGAAATTTCTATACAAGCTTGGCCTATAAGATTCTTAGCAATACACATGACACTACCATCCTAGACCAATTTGCAACAATCTAGGATTTTCCCATCCCGCATAGGTTGAAGACTAACCTCTGGTTCATCCATAGAATTATGCTCCCTATTAATGAATTAAGACTCAAGAAGAAGCTCACAATGGACAATACCCACTCATAATGCAATGTAATTGATGAAACAATTCTTCATGATATACATGATCATGCTAAAGCTAAGCAAACATGAATTCTATTGCTCCCCTCAGATGCATCTAAATTTTTTGAATCAGACTCACCTTCAACCTAGATTGGATACAATCTCAAGTCCCTGAGTAAAATCAAAGGTTGGTAAGGTCTTTTTGTGATGTCATGTTATCTCATTTGGAAGAACACAAACTCCTCATCTTTGAAAACATGTCAACACCTCATGCAGTTCTAGTTGTTTCCTATTGAGCTGAATCCAATGCTATCAAGCTTGCATTTCAAGGTCTAACCCATCCTCAATCAACATATGATCTTGTCATGAACAACACGATCAATATCTTTTATAGTATGGCAGTGATACATGTTGATATGACTATTAACTCCAAACATAACCTTACATCCACTTGTATGATTCTAAGAGATAGCAAGGCCCAATGGCTTGGCAGTGCATTGTCAATAATGAGAGGCTCAGAACGCATGGGATGTGAACTCTTTGCTATCATTTATGGCCTTTTGTTTTCATTGAAAATGCCTCCCCTCAAGGTATATTAATGAGTGACTTAAGAAAAAAAGTAAAATGGGTAAACAACCTGACGAAGCCCCCTATTAAATACAAATTATTAGTATAGGTGGTCAGGAACTATTGGAGGGAAAATCCATCAAAGAGGTGTGCCACATGTGAAGGAATCTGAACAACCTTGACAACCAATTATCTAAGCATTGCCTAAAATAGTTGGATCCACACTCATTTTGGATCTCTTGACCCACCCTTTCTTTTTAGAAGTTATATAGAAGAACTTCAAGCTTTTTCCCTTGGTTTTCATGTTAGGCCTAGCAACTCCTCAGTCCAAGAGTCACTTATGCCATCAGTGAGAAACCTAAATATTGTTCCCAAAAAATGTTTTTTTTCTTTTTGTGATTGTCTATCATGTATTTTAAAAATACTAACTCACATCAATATTATCCCAGCCTCATTCAATAGCTTATCGTGGATTTTTCAAATTGGTATGAGTAATATTCGATAATATTTATTTGGTAGTTCGAAAGCAGTTGGGATAGGCTATGCTAGGGTGGGTCATGATCTAACTCGATTCAATCAATTGATTATAAAATCAATTTTGTACATAATATTCATTATGTATTCAAGCAAGATTCAAACAGGATGTAACAAATTACAAATTAATATTTTCAAGATGTACATTTAAGAAATATAGCCCAATAACATAACTATTACCAAATTTTAGTACATGACAACTAGCCTCCCCTTGAAAAGGATTTCATCCTGAAATCCACGACTAGGCAAGCAATTGGGGTATGTCTTCATCATCTCATCTTTCAACTCCTATAATTTCCTCCTTGAAGCTATTGGTGCTCCCAAATCACCTCCACTAGATGGATCTCCTTATTCTTCAACAACTTGACTCTAGTTTTTAGGATCTTCATCAGGATACTCCTCATTGGTAAGGTTTTTTAGAATCTCTAGGGGTTCAATGGTCAAGACATGATATGGGTCTTTAACATAATTCTTCATAATAGAAACATGAAATATGGCATGTGTCTTTTCAAAAGGAGGCAAGGCTATCCTATAGGTACACTCCCAAACTCATTTAAGAATCTAAAAAGGTTGTTTGTACCAAGGACTTAGCTTGCCCTTAATTTTGACCTAAAATTAGATTTTAAAGGATTAAACTAGATTATACCACAAGAATATTGTTTATCCATTCTATGTTCTTCATCATACATTTTTTTCTATTTTGTGATGCTTTCATCCTCTTCTTAATCAGATCCACTTTCTTGGCATATAATTGTAGATCTTTAGATTTTAGAAGGGATCTTTCACCCATGTCCTCCCAATGTAAGGGTGATCTACAAGGTCTATAATACAAAGCCTCATGATGCAAACCCCAAATCCAATAATTTCTCTTAGATCATAGGATTAGGGTCTAAGGTAATTAAGTTGGTTCACACAGACACATCTAAACTTTATTTTTCTTACTATACATACAAGGCATGACACATAGTTAAAATCCTTTTACACAAACATTCTTCTATCAACAACCACAAGAGAGTTTCCTATTAATCTCTTGGTAAATGAACACTTTCTAATACATGAATCACATATTTTGCAAGCCATTCTGCAAGGAAGCAATATACAAAGCTTTACACATTAATGGTACAACTCGTTCTTTTCCTCACTTTAGGACCTAGAGTGGACAGGCATTGAGACTGTATAATTCTATCTTTAAAATACTACTAACATTCTTATATGGTAGGACTCTTATAAATTATCTAGCTATCTCCATAATCTATAGGGTTACCTAAAAATGTGTTCATTACAGTGTGTGATATTGGCTCAATAAATGGAAATTCAACAAGTAGACAAGATAATGCAAATATTCTATATTAAGTGGATTGTAATGTAAGCAGACATAATCAAGCTATTAAATATTGAACGGAATGAGCAACGGTGTAAAATTCATCAATATACTAAACATTAAGAATAACTAAAAGATACATTTTTGAATTTCTATTATTGAATAACAAATTCTTAAATATGACTTCTTAATCTTTTAGTCACTTTATTAATGCCTTGGACACACATGAGGTGTATCAAAATATGCGGAAGCATCACAAAAAGCTATGATCTCACCGTACAAGACTTAGAGTTGAACCATGATTCTAAGTCTCTTAACTAGCTACCCGATTTGTAATGGGGCACGCCACGTCTAGCCTCAATGTCTATGATTCACTAGTACATATATGACTTATATCATCGATTATATTTTTAGGAGAAACCGAAAACATAATATATATATTTCCAATTATGAAATGAAAAGTACCATGGTCGGCCAACTAATAAAACATGAGTTGCACTTTATTTATCTTGTTGTTGCTTTATAAAGAAACTGATGACATAGAGCACCCATGAAAATTCAATTTTGCACAAAATTTTGGAAGATAATTCACCTATCTCCAAAAATCCTATCTCATTAGTTTCTCATACACTAACCCACGAGATAGAAGATGACCCTTATAATCTATCTGTCTATTTCGCATGCACTAACCGATGAGAAAGGTTACACACCAAACAAACTGCAAAAAGTTTTTCCCCAAAATTAGATTGTCTATATCATTCATTTTATAATAATTGATGATATATGTTTTCTTAACCCCACAAGAAACTCCTCTTTCTCCCCCCCGGAATAAACCCCCCTAGATCTTGACCTCTGTGTGATTTCTCTTATGTTGCCACCCAAACCAGCAGCCCCTTTGTTGCTGCTCAATAGCCCCCACTACCGCTTCATCATCATCCTCCAGCACTCCTCCAACTCCTCCAACGTTGATGATGTATTGCCTTTGCCAACCATATTTGCCTCCGTCGGCTACCACTGTTGCACTGCCTCCACTGACCACAGTGCGTTCTCCTACTCCGGCAACACCAATTATTTATGTAGGTATGTCCTCTCCTCCTTCCTCCTCTCCTCCTTCCTCCTCTCTCATCCTTTAGTTATCTTCATCTCCCTCCCCCTCCCCTCCTTCCTCCTTCCTCCTAACTCCTCCTTCCCCTACCATGTACAATTTCTTCTCAATATTGATAAGAAATCATGCAAGACAGGGGAAGGAGGAGAGGGAGAAGAAATATTGTGTGTAGATTGAAAAAATCTTTTATATGCTTTCAATTGTAGTGAATAGTGATGAAATTAAGAAGAAATCATATGAATTGTGTGGAAATTGTGATGATTTGTATGGTATTGTGATGAAATGTATGGAAATTGTGATGAAAATGCATATATAATGGATTATCACTACAAAAAAAACTAGTCTTTCTTCACAGGTCAATCCTATGACAAACTCCTTGATACAAGCCCTTACAAATGGGAACAATTGTGGACCTTGACCTCATAAATGGGTCGTGAGGAGAACCCTTATGACAAATAACAGTGGCCCTCAAAATTACAATTGTCATGGACTAAGTGAACCTCACAAATGTTATAGTGAGGGACTATTTAGCCTTTATAAATACATTTTTGAGGGCTTGTTTTATTCTCATAGATATATTTTTGAGGAACTTGATGGTCCTGAAAAAATATTTTTGAGGGGATAATTCCTTTATTAATATTATTTTTGAGGGGCTATATGGTCCTCAATAATACAATTTTGATGGCCAATTTGGTCTTCATCACTAAATTTTTGAGGGACTAAAAAACTTCATCAATGTTTTGTGAGGAACTAATAAACATTATTTATGTATTTATTAATTGTTTTATTTTTATGTAATTGTTAATTTAAAAAATGTCAATTTATAGATGAAACTTTTTAAATTTAAAATAACAAGAAATATTTGTATAATATTCACATGACATCATAAAAACATTCACATACCAAAAATTCACACAAGATGTTGATTCACCAAATACTAGTATTTATAATTTAAACAAAAAATTATTCATACATTGCATGGTCAGTGTTAACAGAGCTAGCTAAAAAAATAAAACTTGATATGATAACAATCAACACATCAATTGAAACTCCATAGATCTATAATTTATTTAGATTCATTCAAATGGTGTGTTGCATTTCATAATTGACAGTTCTCATATTATTAGCTCCATTTGGCTCCTAAAAAATATCACCAATCATTATATCAATGGAATCTAAAAGGTTGTTAAGTATATAAATCATAGTATGAAAAATAAAAGTACCCTTATAATTCAATTATGGTGTAACTCAAGGTTCATTGAGGGTCTAAATCCTTCTTTAAAAGCAAATCGTATCTGCCAATATAAATAGAAAAAATATAAGACAACCATTCAGTTTATCTTAAGGACGATGATAACCAAATAAAAAAATTAATAGATTTACAAAGTGTATCATCTTTACAATATGATTATCTAATTGTGTACATAAGAATTCAAGTCTTGTGCCTGTAAATTGAAAATGGAATAGAGGTATGCAAATATATGGTAGACAAAACACAATCTACTAAAAGATAGTATATGAAAAAAAACATTGTTCAAAGAATATTGAATATCTCATTTGAATGGTGAAATACTATGTGAATCACACTGAGAATGATGCACTCTGTGTGTTCTACATTTGAGGGTGACTTTGTGAATGTTTATAAAATAGAGGACACAAACTTTCAACAAAATTCTTTAAGAAATTAAAATCATTTGTCAATGTTTGTATATGATTATCAACATCCAAATTAGTGTATCGTTGTTATGAGCTACTTGTGGCATTTTCTAAATAATGATAAGTTTTAGAAAATAAGAAACTTTTTTGATGAATCAAATGTATATGTCAAAATTAAATGGGATATGACTGTGAATTTTATACCATCCAGTCTAGATAATATATTTTTTATTGATATGGTTGAGTTTAGTTAACAGGGTTATAATGCGTTAATATTATGTTGGTGCATATAATTTACATGTATCGTTAATGTACAATTAGAATCCAAAATTCGTTCCATATGGGGTCTCTTTTTGGATTCTAGTAAAATTGCTTTCCTCTTGTTTTTGTTGTTTGCAAGTTAGAGTCCAAAATCCATCCCAAATGTGGTATGTTTTATGGTCTGCATAGCAGATTTCTTTGAAAAGCCTACCCTAGTTTGAGTTTTGTTTGTTATGAGAGCTAGTTGTCACATAACAACAAAAAATACAATGATACAGTGACTCACAGATGGAGCACTCTGGGAATCTGTGATTCCTCTAAGGCTGTGTCTGGTACATGGTGAAAAAAATTGAGAGTGATGGGGATAGAGATGATGATAGGAAAGAGGACAATGATGGTGATGGGGAAATTGTTGAAATATGTTGTTTGGTAACATGTGCATGGTGATAGGGATAGGGATGGTGAAAAACTTAAAATATGTTGTTTTTTACATGGTTATAGGGAGGGGAAGAAATTTTTATAAAAAAACACCCTATACAAGTAAGAATCATTTTTATTAGAATGTTCATTTGCATATGTTTCTAAACAAATAGTGGAGTCTTGAAAGAAACTTCTTTCACCATGATTCACCGTTCTTCTCCATGGGGAAAAATAGACCAAATTTCACCATAGATTCACCATGGATTCACCATGATTCCCTATCACCATGGAAAACAAACAACAATTTTTGTTTCACCATCATTCCCCTCCCCATGATTCACCATGCACCAAACCCAGCCGTAGTGAGATAATATTGATACATTGGTCACGGATCAAGTTACAAAAATATATTAATTAACATCCCAGTTTAAGACAGTTTAAAGTGCACCAACTGGTTAGCTAGCTACATTTGTAGTTGTTATCCCATTTGAGTTTCAAAACCACCAAACAACATCACTGCCTCAATATGACCTGATCCACCTGAATTGATTGAACTGGATCCACCTAAATTGATCTAGGACACTCTAATCCCACATTGCCTAGGGAGCATTGAGATGTTCATTCTTCATGAAGGTACAATGTGATGGATAGTTGGATGTGGTACTTTGAATGTTAAAGAGACACATGGACCATCAGAAGGATGAGGGGAGGAAGAACTCCAAAAATGTTGAGTATGGATCAACATACCAATGTATTGTAGGAGATCTAGAATTTGAGAAAGGTTGTCTCTACAACCCTATACATTGAGGTTGTGATAGTTGTGTGAATTATTAGGATTATAAGGCGATACCATATTGGAACATGAATGAGAAAAATGGATGGATATCGGGAATAATACGTTTTCACATAATCATATAGAGCATAGGTTATGGAGATGAGTTTTTACTTATATCTAGAAGTCTCCACTCGAGACTCCTTTCTTTGACTGGTTCGTAATCATAAGTTGATTGTCGTCTGCTAGGAAGTTTGTTCTAAATTGAGGATTATGATCCCATGTTCACATACACAACTATGAGACATGGACATGGCTAAGGGTAGTCTCTGAGACTACTGTGGTTTCTCTATGCTCGGGTGAGGCTATTTTTGCAGGAAATAGAGTCAAGGTATGATCGAAGAACTCCTCCAGTGAAATACAAACTATCTGAGAGTTGAGATAGAGATGGCACACCAGATATGGGATTCGTGGGGTAGACGATCTGCCGGCGAGCGTAGGGTTTCCGTTGGAGATGCTTGCTTTTTTATGCGGGCACAAATTTTTATATTAAAAAATAACATGTTTATTTTGGAGGGAAATGAGGGAAGGAAGCCACTAATTTTATTTTGAGAGACTATTATACTTTATAATTTATTTACAAATGAAAGGGGCTCACAACAAATATGATGTTTTGTTAAGGACACAGTGGAGGGGCAAGGCCTTATTGGTTGGGAAGGATCCCTCAATAACAAATGTTTATTTTGAAATCATTTCATCCCTCACAATTGTCCTTCACTAAAATAATTATTTTTTGTAGTGTACTATATGCTTGTTATTGTTTATGTGTCTTTTTAGGTCTCTAAGTTTTACATATATATTTAGTAGGAATTAAAAATTATTTTTGAACTCTAATATGAAAACTCTAATCTATAAATGGTAATTTATAAACCCTAGATTCTAAACCCTAACTTATAAACCATGTTGTTGGCCTAGAAACATGTCCAAGATTTACTCATTAGGAGTAAACCTTGGATAGTCCACAATTTGGGATTGTACGTGTGCACTTCATCTCACTTAGGATGTAAGTGTATATTGGATGTTCAATTTCAATAAATTTCGACAACATTTCTCCATTCCTTCTCTGGGTACATATGTAGGTGGGTATTTACCCATCTACATCAGTGTACTTGAAGACTTGTGGAGAAATTTTTCCAAATTTATTGAAATCAACCACACATTATACACTTACTAGTGAGATTCTCAAGAATGGGATAGGTGGTACACATTCATCAATGTAAATGCTAGTAGATGATCAAGGCTCAACACAAACAAATTTTGTTATGAAATTGACTTATTAGCCTACACCTGATGAGCTACTTATCTCCCATCTGATCATAGAATGGATCGATCATGGATGTCTAATCCAAACTATTGTACTCCATAGTTTACTAATGGTCTTGATCAGTTTGTAATATTTGTAGAGGAACATAGCAAATGACCTGAAGATAGATTCTATTTCCCTTATAGGAATTGTAGTAGCAACTTGAAAGTTGACACTATTGACATAATCAAAAGTCATGGCATGTGCAATGGGATTGTACAGGGCTATACATAATGATAATGGAATGAAAAGGTTCCTAGTATGATATCATTAGATGTCAATAGTGGTAGTTTTGTCGAAGAAGAAATTGTTGACGATGTTGATGTGAATGAGCCAATTCTAGAAAACATGGTTGATGAGATGCTAGATAGTTGTGGGGTAAATGTTATAGATCCACTTACTTATTTATAAAAATTGTGCATGATGCTAAGAAATGGTTATACTTAGGTTGTACTAAGTTTATGAAGCTGAGCTGTGTTGAGATTGTATACTCTAAACAACTAATAATAAATGGAAACAAAAGCTTCACTTTTCTATTGTCTCTGTTGAAAGAAGTTCTCCCTGAAGGCAATGAGCTTCAATATCAATGTACAAAACAAAAAACATGTTGTGCCAATGGGAATGGAGGCTAGGAAGATACATGCATGCCTAAATGACTATGTGCTATTTCAAAAGGGCTATATCGATTTGAAAGAATCTCCTAAATGTATGGCATCTCGGTATAAAAGGACGACATCGAGTAAGACCAAAACTAAGTCTTCTTCCAGGATGATGTGGTATATACATATAATACCATGATTTCAATGCTTGTTTGCTAATATTGTAGATGCACAAAATTTATCTTGGCATGTAGAGGTAAATAAAAATAACGATGGTATGCTATGATGTGTGTCTGATTCCCAACATTGGAATAAGATTGGTTTATTGTACCCTGGTTTTTTTCAAGAAGCCATGAATTTAAGACTTTGACTTTGTACTTATGGGATGAATCCACATGGAACATTGAGAAACCAACATAACACTTGGCATGTCATGATTGTTATATATAATCTTCCTATGTGGTTGTATATGAATAATAAATATGTCATGTTGTTTGTGATGATATCGAACCGCAAACAACCTAGAAATGATATTGATGTTTACCTTAAACCTCTAATTGATGACCTAATGTGAGTCTAAGGAGAAAGTGTGATGACTTATGATGCTTTGTGTGGAGAGATGTTTGACTCGTGTGATATGTTGTTTTGCATTATTATTGACTTTCCAAATTATTGTAACTTGTCTGGATACATCATAAAAGGATCCAAGGCATGTCATGTATGTGAGGAAAATATTGATTCAATCTGAACAAAACATGGTGGTATGATGTATACAAAGGTGCATCTGTACCAAAAGTTGTGCAATGCATTCAATAGCTCAACTTAAGAACAGATGCCCCTAAACCTATGTAAGGGGAAGATGTTTATGCAATAGAAAATAACATTGTAAATCATTTTGGTAAGGGACCATGTGCTACTCATACAAGTGAAAAGTCTTTATTTAAAAAGATTTTTATATTATATGATCTTCCTTATTGGAGTTCTTTAATGATTCGACATTGTATCAATGTCATGCATACTGAGAAAAATGTTTGTGATAGCATCATTGGTACTATGTTGAATAGACCAAGCAAGACTAAAGATGGCATCAAATCCAGAATGGACCTTGCTGAAATTGGTATAAGGAACAAATTAACAGTAGAAGTTAGAAAGGGTCTCTACACATATTTACCTCCTTCTTGTTACATCTTGACTAGATAGGAGAAGAGAACTTTTTGTGAGTGCTTGCTTAATGTTAGCGTACTAGAGGGATACTCTTCCAATATCCATAGATTGGTATTAATGAAGGATCTAAAGTGATAGTTCTTAAATCTCATGATTGTCACACTCTAGTGCAACATATATTTCATGTGGCTATTCGATCTATCCTTCTTAACCATGTAATGTTTGCAATCACTAGGTTTTACTTCTTCTTCAACACTATATGTAGCAAAGTCCTCGATCCTGTGAATCGTGATAGGTTGTAAAGAGAAGTGGTCATTACCCATGTCCCAACTTGAAAAGTATTTTCCCCTTCATTATTTTATATCATGGTACACCTGGTTGTCTGTTTGACTAGAGAAGTGAAAATATTGGGTCCAATTTTCTTGTATTGGATGTATCCTTTTGAGCGGTACATGGGTGTTTTTAAAGGTGATTGTAAGACCCATGACCTTGATTCCTGGTTGATCTTGCTTTCTTAGCATAATTAGATTCTTAGAACCTTAATCAAACCTTGTGATGTGCTTTTATAACATGTGACGGGATTATGTTTCAAGTTTGGTCCAGTTTGGATGATGTTCGAGCTAGTTTTACATTTATGTGTTCGTTTTGGATCTAACTACAATTTGCTTATTTTTGAGGTTTTTCTTGTAGTTTGTCACACGCTTGTTGTGCCTCACATGTTTTGGCATTATTTTGGAGAGAGTGGTACCTTGGGCACCTTGTTTCATCTTAGTTTGAGTGATGTCATGTTATGTGTTGATGTTTTAGGGTTTTCTTCAACAACCTATGTGGATGGTTGACCTTGAGGTGTATGTTGACCGATGAGTTTTGTTTTCAACATTTTCCAAGTTGTTTGTTGACCATGATTTTTTTTGGTCGATGATGTTTGATGTGTGCCTAGTAGTCTTGGTGGTCGATGAACCCGTGAATCCTCTTTGGTCGCCAAGAAAACTAGGGTTTGGTTTAAGCGACTGTTTGTTCCTTTGATTTTCAGCGATCAATGAACCTTTGGTTCTCCTTGGATGCTGAGAATCTTCAATGGTTGATCAGGCTTTTTTAGACCAGGTTGGTCACAGTTTTCCTTGGTTTTAACACCCCATGTTGCATGTTGAGTTTGGTGCTTGTATGAAGGATATATGGTGGACAAATGGCATGTTTGGTTGGACACCTAACCTCTCTTCTCTCTATCTCTCCTACCTTTGACTATATAAACCTCTCTCCTTGCATGCAACTAAATACTTTGCTATCTCTCTCTCTTCCTTCCCTTGGAGCTTGTCTCTCTTGTTCATGGTGGTGGAGGTGGAGCTCAAGCTTGGAGGATTGGCTGAACCTTCTTGCATGATGAGCTAGGGCTTGGAGCAACCCTTCCTTAGTGGTCGTTTGGTGATCTTTGCTTCTTCTTGAGCTTGGTAAGTGATTTAACTCTCTTGATCTTTATTTTCCTTCTCTATCCTTTTCTTTTTTCCCATCTTGGCCAAACCCATGGAGCTTTCATGGTAGTTCTTGAGTTGATCTTGAAGAACTTCTCTCTTCTTGGCCGAGTCCATGGTTTTCCATGGTAGTGCTTGCGTTGAGATGGAGATCTTCCCTTTCTTGTTTTTTTTGACCTAGGATCTTTTCTCTCTTTCTTACTCCTTTTTGACCTAGGGTTGTTTCCTTCTTGGAGGTGATTCTAGCTTGGCCAAAGGTGGTGATCAAGCTAGGGTTCTCTCTCTTTTCTTGGAGCTTCCTTGTTTTTGAAGTTGTTCTTCATCTCTAAGGTGGGATATATAACTTTCTCCATAGTTATTTCTTACACTTAACCTTTCATGCAAGTAATATATCCATATAAATGTGTTTCTAATTTCAAAGTTGATATCTATGAGTTAAGGTTCATGATTATATGGTGATTTGAGCAGTATATCATCTCTTGGATAAACCCTAATCCTTTTACCTAACACCTATGTTTGGTAATGGACGTTATGATCATTGCATGCATGTGTTAACATTGGTTTTCTCTCTCTAATTCATGGTTTTGTTTTCTCACATGATGATGGTTGAAGTTAGGGATTTGGGAGTTGAATTTCTTCTTGTATTTTATGCCTTGGTGATTTTTAGTTTCATGGTGATGACCAATCTATTTGGGATTCATAAGGTCTCTAAGAATGTGGGTGATAGTGGTTGCCAAGTTTGGTTCATGTGGTCATTGAGTTTGTTCACACTTCTATGTGTTCGATGAGTCTTTCTCACCTATGTGGTCACTAAATTTTGAACCTATATGGTTGATGACATTTGATCTAGTTTTCAGCGGTCGATGAAGATCATGTACGATCTAGTTTTCAACGGTCGTTGAAGATGATGATTTGATCAGTTTTCAGTGATTTATGAAGGTGATTCATCTCTTCGGTTAGTGAAGAAGGTGAGTCCCATTCTCAACTGTCGATGAGAATTTTTGGACTTGTGGTTGTCTTATGTGGTTGACTTTATTATGATGGTGGTTGACCTTCTTGCTTCCAAGAATTTTGGAGATGGTGGTAATTAGAGTTTACACCTATTGTTGTTTTGAAACCCTATTTTGAATTATAGGGTTGAACCTAACCCTAATTTCAAGTACCTGATGATGATGCTTAGCTTGGTTGAGTAATTAGCATGTTGGTTGAGTACTTTCTCTCTATTATTGTTGTAAGCCTAATTTTCTATTAGATAAACATCATATATAAATAAACAATTATTATAGAGCTTACGTATCACATTTATGATAATGAGCCTTGTTGAGGCACAACAATATAATAATGATATTGTAGGGAATAATGTGATAGCTCCATGACCTTGAGTACGGTCTTGTGCCCTAATTGAGGTGATATCCTCTGTGTAATGTGATAAGGGATTGGTACCCCATGGTGATTTGATAATGTGGGTGGTCTATTGATTGGAAAAGAATAGTACCATGGGATGATATGACAAATTTTATGTTTAATTCGTTTTATATCTTCTAAAGAGTCACTCTACATATGTTTTGTAGAAATATTTTAAGGGTTTCTTGTAAATTGATTGATGCAATAAAAGACACCCAAATGGATTTAACTAATCAAGTAGAACCTTAATCATGTAGTTTCCCTATCCATGGATCCATTCAAGTGTCAGAACATGTTGGATGGTGAGACAAGTATTCCTAAGGGAAACTCAAAACGCTTATTGTTGAATATGTGAGGTGCAAGTGACTATGTGTCCTTGTAATCTTGATCAAGGTGTTTGGAGGATGATACGGTCATGTCTCAATGTGAGAATGGTTTTGGTCATATCTCAGATATTTATATGTGATATTTTGAGGGCAACAATAGTTTACCTCAATGACATGGTTTCGTACCCTAGTGCATAGCGTCGTGACCTATATAACAAAGAGGGCTAGGTGTTTTTTTGGTTTGACTTTATAAGTCATTGCGGTGGACTCGTACTGACCGAGGGTGTGGGAGATCATAGGAGTTCATCTCTCCTAGGTCTTGTATGGAATTGATTTCGACTTAGTAGTGGTCAGTTGGAATTGATTGGTATACCTCAATCCCTCAGGACATTGATAAAAGACATAATACAGTCATGTAGTACGTCTGTGTAAGGTTAAATATGCTTCACATTGGATGTTAAACCCTTTCCATGTTTATTTAGTAGGTGATAGATTACATGTTCTTCATATTCCTTCTAATCATATATATTTCCATGCCTATCTAACTAGCATGCTTGACCAGCTTAACTTGTATAATCAGTTTAATTTATTCATTTAGTTTAATCTTCTCATCCTATTTTATAATAATGATATATCTTGTCATAACTATAACTATTAGGTAAGAGTTTTATCTCTCGCTCTGGTGACAGAGAAGGCGAACACTTAGGTGATCGGGGAGGAGAATGCATCGACTTCTCGGTTGATTGTGAATCCAAGGCCGGTGGATGGAGAAGGGAGTCGCAAAGGTACAGCGGGGCTAGTTGAGCCCTCAGAGAGTTGGCCAAAGAGGAACGCCCCTACAACTATGAAGGTCCAGGTTGCGCTGGCGCCCAAATCTTGGGTAGATCTTGTTTCCTCTAAGAAGTTGAATGTTGTGGGCAAGTTGTCGAAGATGAATGTGAATCTAGTCGAAGGCAAGCTTATCTATCCCAAGCATATTGTTGAAAGAAATCTCAAGAAGTGGAACCTGGCGGCGGCGGGGTACGTCGTCGGACTCAATCCAAACTGGACTGTGCTAGTGCGACATTTTGCTCAGATTTGGAATGTCAAGGGTTCGATAGAGGTTAAATCAAGAGGTAAGGGTTTCTTCGTTGGTTTGTTCTCAAATGAGGAGGATTTAAGCACAGCAGTTGAAGGTGGCCCCTGGTTTGTAGCTGGAAAACCTTTGGTCATCAAGAAATGGGAGAGAGGTGATCTACTGGAGAAGCTTAAGTTGACTGAAATCCCTATATGGCTGAAGATTCATGATCTGCCGTTGGAGTTATGGGATGAAGAGATGTTTAATTACATCAGGTCTGTTCTTGGCAAGCCACTGAGAGTTGATAAGCTTACTGCAGATTTCGTGAGACTGGAATATGCGAGGATGCAGGTTCTCTTCTCAGTAGACTTCAAGTTTCCAAAAACTCTGGAAATCCAGTGTGAAGATGGTCATCTAGATAGCATATCTTTTGAGTATGAATGGGAACTGGAGAAATGTGATTCTTGTGGGAATTTTGGGCATGAACCTGTTCCGTGTGATATGTATCTACCTAAGAAGAATGTGATAGAGGCAAGGCCAAGAAGCAAATCAGTTTGGGTTCCCAAGAAGGTTACTGATAAGATAGGCGAGGAGTTGGAGGTTTTTTGTGATGCTAGTGAAGAAGTATCTGTTATAGAGCATCCGTTTGAAGAAATGTCTGATCTAAATTCTGTTGAGTCTGTGGGACCTCAAGTTGAAGGAAATGTTATTGAAGTTAGGTCAGCTAATGGAACTTTATCACCGGGCATTACTCCTACTCAATCCCCTAAATGGGAACAACATAAGCGTAAGTCGAAGTCTCCCCCTCGTGTTGCATCTAAACCTATTTCTTCTGCAAAGAATATTCAACTTACACCAAACAAGTTTTCATTATTGGCAAGTATGGTTGAGAATTTGGGTGAAGCAGGTCAGAGTAATGTGTATCAAACCAGTGAAGTACTGGGTAAAGCTGTTTCTAATGACTAACGTGTCTCTTAATATCATATCCTAGAATGTGAGGGGTCTTAATCTCAAAGCCCCGAAGATCCAAGAAGCAATAAGGAGGATCAAACCCCATATAGCTATTTTAGTTGAGACTAAAGTTAGAGAAGGCAATATTAGAAGGCTTCTTAATCACTTTTTTTCGGAGTACAACTGGGTTTCTAATCATAGTTCTCACTTGTTGGGGAGAATTGTTTTGTTGTGGGATTCTAATGCTTGTTTTGTTACCAAGATAATAGAAACTGACCAGCTGGTTCATTGTAGAGTTGATCTCAATGATGTCTTCTTCTTCATTAATGTTGTTTATGGACATAATCATGATTCTGATAGAAGTGCTCTTTGGGAAAGCATTAATGACATCCATATAACCATGAAGAACCCGTGGATTATCATGGGAGACTTCAATGTTGTTAGAAGGGAAGATGAGAAGATTGGTAGGGATCCTCCTTCGAGAAGATCTATGAGGGAATTTAATGATTGTGTCTTCAATTGTAGTCTTGTCGATCTTAGTCTTAATGGGCCTTTATTTTCTTGGGATAATCATCAGGAGGGTGAACATTTTATTACTTCTAAGATCGATAGGATTCTTCACAACATTGGTTTTATTAATCTTTTCCATAATTTTACGGGTTATCTTATCACTAATACGATTAGTGATCATAAGATTCTTAATCTGCAGATTGGGGAAAAAAGGATTATTAGAGCTCCTTTTCATTTTATTAATACTTGGACCAAGAAGGATGATTATAATGAAGTTGTTAGAAGTAATTGGTGCACTAAGTCTGACAGATTTCCTATGTTTATCCTTTATGATAAAATGAGAAATTTGAGAGGTGCCTTGTCGAGGTGGAATAAGAATAAGGTTGGGAATTTAACTGATAATCTTCATTGCTATGAGAAAGAAGCCTATGAAGCTCAATGCAAGCTTGACAATTGTCCGTCCAATACTGATTACCAAATGGAGGCCCGCAAATGTAGGATGGAGCTTACTAAAGCTAGGAAGTTGGAGGAGTCTTTTCTTAGACAGAAATCTCGCATCCAATGGTTGAAAGAAGGTGATGATAATTCCAAGTTCTTTTATTCTTCTATTAAAATTCGTAGACATATCAATCATATCAGGTCCTTGGAGATTGATGGGAAATTTTGTTCTGATCAGCTGCTTATCAATAACTTTATTTGTGATTTTTATATGAGATTGTTCAATAATGGCCATATCAGCAATCTTTCTCTTATTGATGAGCTGGGTTTCAAAACTTTGAACGAGGTTAACTGCATGGCTCTGGATAGGTGCTTCTCTGTGAAGGAGGTTGAAGAGGTGGTTCTTGCCCTCAATATTGACAAGTGTCCTGGTCCTGATGGGTATAATGGAAATTTCTTCAAGTCTAGCTGGTCTCTTATTAAAAGTGATGTTTGTCTTGTTGTACTTCACTTTTTTAGAACAAGGAGGTTGCTTAGAGAAACCAATCACACTTTTATCACTCTCATTCCAAAAGGAGGTGACAAAGATAAGCTAAAGAGCTGGAGACCCATCTCACTCTGTAATGTTGTGTTGAAGATCATTACTAAGATGATGTGCAATAGACTTCAGTTTATTATGAATAGTATTATCAGCTTCAATCAGCATGCTTTTGGGAAAGGAAGAAGTGTGAGAGATGCCATTCTCCTTTCTAACGAACTCATCCATGATTTTAATAAAAAAGAAGCGCAAAATGTGTCTCAAGTTAGACATTTCAAAAGCGTATGATTCAGTGTCATGGGATGCCTTATTCAAAATCATGGAGGTTATGAATTTCCCTTGTTGTTGGATTGTGTGGCTCAAGGAAATCTTTTATACGAGCTCTTATGAGATTTTAATTAATGGGGAGCCTTCTAGTTCTTTTAAACCTAGTAATGGGGTGAGACAAGGAGACCCCATTGCTCCTTACTTGTTTGTTATTGTTATGCAGTGCTTTTCTCAATTGATGCAGTGTGCTGTGGAGAAAGGAGAGATTGTTCCTTTGAAGGATTTTGATAATCTGAGTGTTTCTCATTTAATCTTTGCAGATGACCTCATGGTTTTTATTGAGGCAAATGAGGAGAATGCTAAAAATCTTGTTAAAATTCTAGATACTTTTTATGATATTACTGGTTTGAAGATTAATATTGATAAAAGTTCCATCATCTTGAGTTCTGAAGCTGATAGTGTTTCTGTTTATGAGATTTTAGGAATCCCTAGAAGAGCTGGTCCTAGTAATTATCTTGGCATTCCTTTGTTTCAAGGTAGGCTCACGAGAGAGCATTGCAAGCCTCTGATTGATAAAACTAAGAAAAGATTGGAGGGATGGAAATCGAAGTTGCTTTCTATGGCTGGTAGGATTGAGCTTGTCAATTCCACCTTGAGCTCAATGCACCTCTATTGGTCTACGACTTTTCCTCTGCCTTGTTATGTAACTGAAGATTTGGAGAAGCTTTGTAGAGATTTCATTTGGACTCACTATGAGAAGAATTCTGGAGTTCATCTTGTTAGGTGGGACAAGGTCACCAAACCAAAAGATGAGGGTGGTTTGGGTATTAGGTCCATTAGAGATATTTGTAAAGCATCTCTTCTTTTTCATGCGTGGAATGTTGCTAATAGAAAGGAGTCTCTGTGGATCCGGTGGATTCATGAAAAATACTTTAGAAGGTATTCTTTTTGGGAAATCAAGGAGAATAACTCTTTTTCCTGGTTATTCAATAGAGTTATAAAAGAAAGGGATACTCTTAATGATAACATTTGCTTTTCTATTGGAGATGGTGATGGTACTTTTGTGTGGAAGGATCCTTGGCTGCCCAATTGTGATTTTCTGACTGAATGCCTTAGATCTAATAGTATTATTCGAACTGGTATTCCTAGAGACAGCAAGGTTAGCTGCTTAATTAATAATGGATGTTGGGTTATCTCTGAATCCAGATGTTATAGTGATCTGAATGCCTTGCTTCATACTTTAAAGAAGCCCCATGGTGGAAATGATGTGATCCTATTCAATGGCAAACACAATATGAACATGAGAAGTCTTTGGGATTGCTATAGGTCGAAGGTGATGTTTCCTAATCCTTTTTTCAGGTGGATTTGGCGCTTTAAAGCTCCTAAAAGATGTCAGATTCACGCATGGAAAGTAGGGCATGGTCATCCCCCTACAGCTGATTTTCTCAAGAATATGGGCATTCAACTTCCATCTTACTGTCTTTTCTGCAGGGTAAGTGAGGAAGATACATACCACTGCATGTGTTCTTGTATTTATGCGATTAATATTTGGAAGTTGGCTTTTCCTGATAGATGTTCTGGTTCTCCTTTCACGATGGATAATGTTCTGAGCTTTAGAGACAAGAATAGCCATACGATTATTCTGACTACCTTGTTGTGGATTTGGAGAGAAAGGAATCGAAGGGTTCATGAAGGGACTGGCAGAAACGAAGAATCTCTTTGGAGATTGATTAAAAAAGATGTGGATGCTTTTCTTGATTAATTTGTTTACTCTTTAGAGTTTGGTTTTGGACCTGTGGATGGTTCTTTCTGGTCCTTTTTCAGTGGTTTGGGACGGGGCTGCGGCTAGTTTTGGTTGGTGTAGCTGTTCAGTTAGGTTCTTTTCTGTGGATCGTCTGCTGATGGTTATGCTCTGGATGAATGGGGGGGGCTCTTGCTGGTACTCAGTTCTTGTATGGCCATTTTGACATGGTTTTTGTGCTGAAGGTTTTGGTCCTGTACAGTTTCTTTCTGTAACTACTAGATCTCAGTTTTTTTCTAGTTCTGTACAGTTTCTTTCTTTTTCTTTACTTGATCCTATCTCGGGACCAAGATGCATTGTACATAATATCCCAAAGCAATACAAAAATAGCTATTGGCGCGTGCTTCACCAAAAAAAAGAGTTATATCTCTCGTTGGGACATAGGTCTCACCTTGTGGGTTACCACATCTGTTTAAGTGGTCTTCAGCGGTGTGGTCAGGACCTTGTTGTTGAGGAAGAGCAACTTGGAGATCAATAGACGTAGAATGTTGGATAGCTATTGTTGTTAGTAGTATAGTCCTAGTGTCATCCCTATCCTCTTAGGTCCGGGAAGGGATGTGTTTCGTAGATGTTTGTATATGGAAACATGGTTTTGGCAGTATGCATTTGTTGTATATATGACATGTATATGAGGAACTAGATCTTTTTTATACAAGTTGTGGCTTCAGCCACTGAACAAATGTAAATATCTGGTTTGGCATGTAATACGATGCATGTTAATGGACCTTCATGTAATGTTTATGCACATGATAGTAATATATGAATCAGATTTAGTTTACCCTATTTTCTGGTGTGTGGTTAATTAGTAGTTTATCATGTGATTTATTTTGAGTAATCTTGTTTGTGTGGCATTGGGATGTCACACACACGATAGTGATGATTGGAACCGCTATCGGCTTGGAGGGAGTATTGTTGAGGGCTAAGTTTCTATGTAGGTTATGGACTTTTGTAATAACCTTTTGAGTTGCAATGAAACTACTTCTAATACTATGAATCTTGTCGTTTATTCCAAAAAAGGTACTTTGGGAGAATGACATATAGATATCAGTAGTAAGAAGTGGGAACAAGTACATGTGTATGTTTTACGCAACATTCATGAAGTGGGTATTTATATCACTGAACACACCAACAACCTCAAGTAAATATATCCCTGAGCCAATTCAATGTGGCTTTCTAAGAGCATAATCAGACATTTATTAGGTGGTTTGAAGAGAAAGTATTCAGTCAACTATCTCAAACACCATATAAAGTTACGAAAACTATCAAATGGCTCATGTATAAGCCAAAGCCGCGTGTTACATCTTATGAAGGGCTTGACATAAATGGATTTTTATACATAAAACATCAAGATGATAAGATTTTCATCCAAAACAGTGGGGTCATCCTTCAAGCATCTTCATTGTAGATTTCTAGTACCGAGGATAAGAGTTCATATGCAGGAAAGATGCCTTAGTATGATGTCACTGGAGACATATGGAAAATTTACCACACAGAGTTTAATTCTAGTATTTAGGTATATTTGGGTTGATAACAACAAAGGATTTATAGATGATGAACTTGGTTTCACATTCATAAATTTTGAGTGGGTAGGCGAGAAGGATGAACCCTACATCATGGCATTATAGGAAAAGAATGTATTCTATATCAATGCATACCACAATCCTACAAAAGAAAATTGGTCTATCATTCTTAATGGGGAAAAACAATTCATTTGAGATGATATTGATGAAGAAGAATACTATGACAAGTATGATGACTATAGTCTACTATATGTTGGCTTGCCAAGTGTAAATGTTGAATCTAACACTGATGATTATACATGTGAAGATTACACATATAGGAAATTAGTTAAAGATATACTACATGCATGCATTAAGTGTGATGACTCTAGTCCATTCTCTCCTTTATATGTTATATTTTCATATCATAACATGTTTATTTATTCATATATGACCTACAATTTTCATATGTTTACTTTTGATTTTGTAGATGGCATCTAACTAGGAGCACAAAGATCCTTAGTGTGAGGATCCTTTTGTGCCTCCTAACCAATTGGGGATTCTCCCTCCACACATAGGAGAGGGATAACTTTGATGAAAAAACCTCAACTAGGGAAAAAGGGAAGAAGGGTGCCATTGAATTTAATGAAGTAGGCACATCGATTACTAAAGAGTTTGTCAACTACTAGGGGGTCCTTGGTAGAAGCAAAGTGCCTCCCCGTATTGAGGATTGGAGATACATGGATAAGGCCCATAAAGACCTCATCTGGACGGAGTTATATGTGAGATATATACATTTATGTTTTTATAGTCTTTTCATATTCTTTCTTTTCAAATTTCTAAAAGTAGTGAATGTTGAACCTTTTCAGGGCATGTATGAGCTTGATGAAAAGTATCATCGCAAGAAGGTTATGTAGCTCATTGGGATAAGACATATATATTGGCAGACAATCATCACAAGAGACTACTCTTTGGATCCAAGAAGGACAAGGACCCCATTCTACAATGGCCCTATCTTGATAAAGATGCATGGTAGAAGTTTCTTGAGAAGGGACAAATAGATGAGTTAAATGTATTGAATTAATTACATGATTATGATTTCTTATGAATTCCTATGATTGGTTAACAGTATTCTTATTGAATTAATCATGCCATGCACAATTTTTAAAAAGAAAGGTGTGACAAGAATGTGCACAACCAATGGTTGGGTTCATGTGGTTATGCTAAATGTTGTCAGTTGAGAGAGGGCCTTCTACTCCTTATACTGTTGAGTCTTCTAGTGCTCCTGGACAGTTGCCTTGCCATGGTGGAGTGGATAGATGTGAGGAAAAATACAGTTGAAGAAATCTCCATCCAAGCAACCCAGGAGGTGGCTGCAAAATTGGTAAATTTCTTGATCTCACAATGCATGTCCATTTTCTTTTTTCCCTAGATTGCTAAGCTTTATTGATTCGTCAATTTTGATGATGAATAGATAGAGATGGGTGAGCAAATAAAGGAGGGCAAGTTCACCTCTCATGACACACATGATGAATTGATGGTTTCTCTACGGACATAAGAACATCATGTATGTGTTAGGCATGTGGAGCTGGGTTTGGGCTAAAATTTTATTTTAGCTCATCCCATCAGAAGTGAAAATATGCTAAGAAAGGGGGAATGGACTAGGAGGACATGCAAAGATTGATAGTTCTAGTGTTAGAGAAGTTTAAGGCTTATGAGATAGAACGAGCTCCTCCAGTATTCATGGATTATGTACAATATTACATGTTTGAGGAGGGTATTGGGTGTACTTCTTGGGGCTCGCATGGTATAGCTAGATAAGATTCAATTTAAGTCAATGTATATGTTGTGTTTAGATATTGTGATAAAGTAATCCCTCAATTCAATATATATGTGTCAATTTAAATGTTGTGTTTCATAAAATTGTAGGTGTTCAGAAAATGTCGGCTTGCCAACAATGTTCCATCATACAACATCGTGCCAAATGGAAAGGTTTTTCCATACTCTGATATGGTTCATGGTGTTCCCGTTCTTACTGATCATGTTTGTGTGTTCGTCATGCATGTCTTTCTGGAATAGAAAGAAATGTCATTGCCATAAAAGCACTCAAATGCCACCACAGTTGAAGAGGTAGAAAGCGGGTATACTAGGTGGCCCAAATGGCTCGTCATATTTCTTGAGGTATGACTAACATACATTGAATTTATATATAATTTGAAGCTAATATTAGAATACATGCATTTAGACGACAACCTCTAAGAGCCCCCCCCCTACGGTTCTAAAACCTATGTCCCCGCATTGTATTCCACAGGAGTTGTACAACTCCTTAGGCCCTAAGTGCAAGGCGTAAACACTATGGTTAGACATTATAGATCCATCAAATACCATGGTGATCAACCTTTAGGAGGAGGTCATAGGTACAGATCGCGATAATGGTTGGACATGCAGGTATTTTGTGATGTTATGGATGGACAAGATTGTCAAGTAGGCATTATGAGAAATCAAATGTATAGAAAAAGTATTGTTATTAGTATTGGATCATAAATAATGAAGTAGTCTCATTTGATAACACAAATAGTCAAATCTAATTTGAATTATGTCTCAATCTCTTTGCAGATTTTTGACACTACTCAAACCTATACATTAGAGTAGTTGAATGACCTACACAAAGAGTGGGAATATTGGTTCATCAAGCACGTGGACTTCTCAATTAATTGGGATGGTTGATAGATATTGTATTGAAACTTTAATGTCAATATTTGTTTTATATATTATATATGTCGACTTAAACTAAGCAACAGTTGATGTGTATTTTTGTTCATGCATATGTGTGTGTGAATTGAATAAAAAGTGCATGAGGAAAATTGGATGTTATCGAGTCCACAATTTGATGTGTATTTGTCCATATGTATGAAATTGAATGTGTGGATGAGAAATGAATCAATGTAGATGTGAGTTCATGCATATGTGTGTGCGTTGAAGTGAAATGGATAGAATGTTTCTGGTATATATATTTCTTTCTTCATGTAAATTTGCTGGTATGTTGTTGAATTGTGTTGCTTCCAGAGCATGTAGTTCTAATGAATTGTAAGCTCATGAAGGCTAGCAACCGAACAACATGTCTGCAGACCTGATATATTAAAGAAAATATATTTCATCAGTTGTTTCATAAGAAACTGACTACATATAACTACTTCACCGATTGTGTGAAAGAAACTGATGACAAATCCCTTCCCTAGGATAAAAAGATTTCACTGATATTAACAATGATCTCATCGATTTTTGTAGAGAAAACTTGACCAAATATGCATCGAATATTAACAATTACCACTTCAGTTGTTCTAGAAATCACCAACGAGGTACACCAAAGGGAAATTGCATTTTTGTCATACGTGATGTGTTATTTCATTAGTTTGTCTATATGTAGAACTTATGAGATATATATATTTTTTGTCGTTTTTCATTTTTCATAATCGACAATGTAAGTTCTTAGTTATAGCTTCACCCACTTAGTCGTCAGTTTATAACTAATGATATATGACAAAAATAATTGACAATGTAAGGCATATATGTACTAATGTATATCAGTTGGATAGATAAATTGGACTCCTCCTTAGAACCTGGGTACTCAGGCAGAGAGTCAAAGCACTCTAGCTTAAGCTACCTACATTAGTGGTTCCACAAGGTTGTCTCAGTGAGTAGTAATTGAACTTAGTACTATTGGGATCTCCAATTATTATTAGGACTTATCTATAATTGTACTTAAACATGGCACCACCAGGATCTTCAGTGATTCTTGTTAAGTACCACTAGGTATAACTGAAATCTTTAGTTGAAGTTGGATACCCCCGCTATTATTCAAGCAGTTTTCCACACTAGGATTAACACATCTTGCCCTGATAGATCTAAAGGAAGGGTGAATAGAGATAAAATAATGCTTATGCAATTTAAGACACAATGGAAGGTAATTGCAACTTGCTTGAAAGATAATGAAGAATTACTACAAAGCAAGTAATTGGACAATGAAACAACTACACAAAAATACAAGATATAGAGTGGTTCCATCAAAAGACGTCAGTCCACTACCTAGTTGTTTCCATCCAGGATTTCTAACATGTATTTTATTTCTTGCTTTTGATGATAAAAAATGCAAAAAATAACATGTGTCTTTTGTGGCTCAATACAACCATTCATTTCTAGATCAAGGAGAACTTGCATGATGGAGTAGATCGCAATCAGCCTTCTGCCTCTGTCACAACCTTCTCACAAGAAGTTGCTCTAAGAAGCTTCTCTACAGCCTTCTCACAAGAAATTATAACTATCACAAGATATATAATATGTACCTCTATATGAACAAGTGATGATCTCTTCACAAATATTAGGCAAGGCTATATTTGGTGGAGTAGGACACTACTATTATCCTACAGCTCAGATTTGAAGATAACAATGTAGAATTCTAAGATTGGAGTAGGATAGCATGTAACAGATTGATCAAATTTATGTTGTATGTGTCCATAAGGCACTCCTATATATAGTAAACACTTAAGAATAGTGAATATATCGGTTGGGAGTGTTTAGGCCGAGTTAAATGTTAAACTGGTTGTTAGAATGTCAAAAGTTGTGTTTGCAACAGATAGAAAACTAATACATATTTTGACTCCAAACAATTCTCAATCGAACTATACTTTGACCAGAAAAATCTTGGTCGAACTGTACTTCGATTGAAAGTTGTTCTTGGGCATGTTGTCAACAATTATTTTTCTACAATGACTCTTTCTCGGTCTAGGTGTAATTCGACCAAAATGGATTTTGTTCGAAGAAAAGCTGGGCTGAAATATTCCCCTCACTAATATATTTTTGAAATCATATCAAATTATTTTCTAATGACACCTAATTGTCCTACATATGTGATATAAGTGTAGAAAAGGGTTTAGGATAGTATTAGGCCTATCACTGCTTGTTCTTATATCATTCCTAGTAAGTTGTACAAAATACACTTGTACTAAGCATGTACAAGGTTCAAATTGACCTACAAGCATCCAAACATGTATATTGTAGCATGTTCTTCAATGTTGGATCTTGTCTAAGTTCCTTGATCACCTAAAATACTAAATGCACATGCTAGTCACACAAATGGGAAATATTTGCATCATCAAAATTGGAGTGCGACATATCCAAAAAGCCAACAATACCCCCCTTTTTTAGGAGATGAAAAATATTTTCATAAGATAATGTGAAAGTGGACAATTTTAGAGCACCATACCTTTCAATTGTTGTAGATAGTCAAATTTATCTTCGTGGATAATCTCCCCCACTGTTAAAGTCAAAAAGGGGTTATACTTTTTAATGCTCCCCCTCAAGGAGACACTCCTTCTCAACAATATAGGCATTTTGGAGAAGAAATATATATATATCCAATAAAAAATAAGGATGTACCAATTGAATCGAGAAACCAATATGAATACACCAACTAAAAAATGGGTACATTGTATAGGCAATGAGCCATATTTGATTAAGGAACAAAAGACTATCTAAATATCAATTAGAGGAATGTTAAGTCCTTCACGATAAAAATATCCCATTAAGCACAATACATCAAAAAGATATTCTAAGCCAATGGTAAGGAATGTTAAGGCCACCATTTATATAGATATGCCATTAATAACATCAATTTCTAAATAATAACTCAATATCAATGCAAGGAATGTGAATTCCTCCATGATATATAGTTTGCCATTTAGCATAAAATGAGGTGAAAAAGGATCTCTAGACCAAATTTAAGGGATGTTAAGCCCATAATTGATATAGAGAATCCATTAAGAATTATAACTAAGGAAGATGGCATTTTAAATCACATTGTTTGAGCTCCCCACTAATCCCATAAAAATTGAGCTCAAACAAAAAAGCTAACTACCAAAATATAGATACCCATCTAAGAGAAAAGACCACATTTACAACATATAAAATAACTTATTTCAAACCTAAAGACCAAATAAATATATAGCAAACTGAATCTAAATGTGAACTGCAATGTATCCACATCAAAACTTGATAGTTAGTATATCATTCAAACTGCATTTCAACCGAGCAATCCCTCTATACAACTTTTCTTGACCGAGAGATGGTCTCTTCGAAAATTTTAATCCAAAAGAAATACATCTCTACCAATTAACAACATATATAGATACTGGTTGGAAAAATAAACATTAAATAAAATATAGAGATCTTCCTACCTATATGAATTTTCTAGTTTTGTTACAATTTTCTGAAAGGTAACTATCTTGGTTTCATATATGAAATTTATATAGAATTTTTAAAAAAGACTTGATTCCATAAGAAAGAAGTCTTACTCTCTTTGGGATTCGATGCTACACCACTGCTCAATATCGTAGTCGATCAACTATATTACATAAGTTGATTCCTAACTTTTATCTCATATCATGAGATAATTAAGCAGTTCTTATTGTATCGATCCAAAGTGAATTGATCCTTACGGTGCTTCCTCTATCAATTAGATCCTTAAATCCAATGAAGCCCATGATCTTTCAAACCTTGTCTAAAGGGAGGTTTTAGTGACCCAAACCATGTTGTTGTCCTTTTTCTTCAAAATAGGCAAGAAAATGCATAATGCCCAAATCTCCCACAACCATAGCAAGTAACATGATTAACAGAAATGTAAGAACTAAATTTTGGTTTAACAAAAATATGACCTTGCTTTTTCTTATTTTTAACATTTCTTGGAATTTAACCAATCCCATGAGTGCCAACATGATTATAAGAATGCAACATACTATTTAACATTTGTATACAATATGAAAAATTATCTAGAAGCATTTTCAACTTTTCATTTTCCTTAGAAAGAAATAGAGTCTTTAGTAGTAGAAATTAAGCATTTTCTTGTACTAGAAATGTTTTTCTCAAGTATGTAAAATTTTAGCATTTCATTCATCATTTATATCAAGCATAAGATCATAATCAAAATGTGAACAAAAACAGGTCGTCTCTCTATATTAATCAACTTATATGAAAGAATAGAAACTTGAGTTTGTAAGAAAGAATTTTGCAAAACAAGTTCATCTTTTTTTTCTTTTAAATAGTATAATGATCATTTAGTTCATTAATTCCTCATTTAGAGAATTAATAATATTTGCCAATTTATTCTTATTTTTTATAACTCAATTTTATCTAAGTTCAACAAGTTCAATAAGTTCTTCTTTAAAAAAAATTAAGAGAGATGCCTAATCATCTTTACCTTGTGTACCTTCTTCTTCTTATTATTTTTCATCATTGTATTCATGTTTAGCAATGAGGTATTCAACTACATGATGACATATTTCTTCATCACTTGCCTTTGAGTTTGAAGAATCATCCCAAGTAGCATTATATGTCTTCTTCCCCTTATTCTTGGAGTTTTCCTTCTTCTTCTTCTTGATTTTTGGGCATTCATCCTCCCAATGTCATTTCTCTCCACATATGTTACATCTATTAGAAAAAGATATAATGTTTTTGTTAGAAGAAGAATGTATATGTTTCTTACCTTTATGATGTACTTCTTATTCACCACTAGATGATCCACTAGAAGGATATGACTTTGAAGCTCTTTCTTTGAAAGTTGCACCCTTTTTCTCAACATTTCTTCTTCTTCTTCTTCTATTTTGGCCTCTTTTTGAAGATTCACTTCATGTGTCTCTGAGTTTCCAGTGAGATGCTCCATTAAAAATTTGTAAAGGTTGCTAGATTCTTCTATAGTAGTTACCTTTTCTTTGAACTTAGGTGAAAAGGACCAAAGTATCTTGGAAACATGCTCTCCATGGCTTATATGATCCTAAAGCACTTAAACCATTTGTAAGGGTAGAAAATTATAGCATACATTTCAAAAATAATCTCATTATTTTGCATATTAAAAGATTCAAATTTTCTCTTCTACATATTTACTTTTGTATTCTTAACTTGTTGAGTCCATTCATGTCTAATTGGGAGTTTTCTCCATATATCATATGTAGAGTTTCACAATAAGAGATTCTACTAAATTCACCAGGAGATAGATAAGAGTATAATATACTTATTGCTCTGGCATTTAGAGTTTCTTTTCTTACCGTGGCATGATCGCATTCCTCTACCTCTGTCGTTGGAGGTTCAAATGGCATAGAAATCATCTTCCAAAGATCAAAACTCAAATCTTATATTAAGTATTTCATGCGCCTTTTCCAATATATTTAGTTGGAACCATCAAAGAGTGTTCTCCACGTGACTTCAAGGTTGAGTTGGCTCAAGCAATTTTCCCCCATCTTCAAGACTTGTTAAAGTTCCTTGAAGTTTGTTCTAGTACCAATTGATAGATCTATATGAGGGAAAGTAGAGATAAAATATTAATTATGTAATTTAAAACACAAAGGAAGCTTTTATTGCAATTTTCTTAAAAGATAATGTAGTGGAAATATTAAGCAAGTAATTGGACAATGAAAGCAACCTCACAAAAACACAAGACGTAGAGTGCTTCCACCAAAAGACATCACTCCAGTACCTAGTTATTTCCAACCAGGATTTCTAACATGTATTTTATTCCTTGTCTTTATCGATATAAAATACACAAAATAATCAGTGTCTTTTGTGGCTTAAGACAATCCTCCTTTTCTAGCTCAAGGAGAAATTACACAATAGAATAGATCGTAATTAGCCTCCCGCCTTGGTTGTAGCCTTCTCACAAGAAGTATCTCCAAGAAGCTTCCCCACAGCCTTCTCACAAGAAGTAGTTGGAAGCAATAAGAACAAGTAAAGAGAATAAGAGAGGAAGAAGATATTACAACTCTTACAAGACATGAAATTTTTAGCTCTCTACTATCAAGTGATGATCAACTCTTTACAAGGATTAGGCAAGGCTATATTTGGTTAAGTAGCATGAAACTATTGATCTATGACTTACATTTAAAGATAGCAATATATAATTCGAACCTTGGAGTAGGATAGCATGTAATAGATTGATCAAGTGTATGTTTTATGTCTCCATAAGGCACTCCTATATATAGAAAACTCTTAGAAATGGTTAATTTAGTTGTTGGGAGTGTTTAGGCTAATTTAAATGTTAAACTAGTTGGTATAATGTCAAAACGTATGTTTACAACAGCCAGAAAACTAATATAAATTGTGTTGTAAAACATTCTCAGTCGAACTGTACTTTGATCGGAAAAAATCTAAGGCATGCATGTTTGCAATGGATCTTTTGATACAATGGCTCTTTATTGGGTCTAGGTTTAGTTCAACCCAAATGGTTGCAGAAGAGTTCGGTCAAAATATTCCATGTAAAGTCACTACTATATTTTTAGAAGGCATATCAAATGATTTTTAACTATCCTAAAGGCTTGATATCAGTGTATTGAAGGATTTAGGATAGGATTAGTTTGATCATCACTTATTCTTACATCATTTCTAGCAAGTTGTACAAAGTATATACAAGGTACAACTTGACATACAAGCATGCAAACACATATATTACATCATGTTTTTTAAAGTTGGATCATGTCTAAATTCCTTAATAACCTGAAATATGAAATGCACATGTTAGTGATAGAAATGGAAAATATTTACATCATCAAAATTAGAGTGTATCATCCAAAAATCCAATATGCTCCACCAGCACGCTCATGCTTCCTCTCCTGAACGCTACTAGTGGGTAAATTATTTCCTCCATTACAACGCAGCCCTGCGCAAGGAATCTATGGTGTTTAGGGAATCTAGTTTTCTAATGATTATTTAGTTTCACTTTTCAATAATCTATTGAACTTTTCTTAGTTTAAGACTTTAACTAAATCATCCCATTTTGTTTTCTAAATTCTATAATACAACATGGTGTTTAATATCATGCTAAACAAAAATGAGTACTTCTAATACTCTGAAAAGACATTTAGTTGAACAACAAACTTTCAATATTCTAATTCACTTGAACTGCATAATCCAAGCTTATCTAAGCCATCCAAGTTAAAATTGTTGATATGTATGCCTAGAGAGACAATCATATGATGATGTTAATGGGGCATTAGATACTTGATTTGATAAGGATAAAGGTAGTTTCATCTATTATGTTTGTCTCAATAATGAGATGATGACACAAACATAGTAGATGTCTAAAGAATGATGGGACTCGATGACATATGTCTTCAGGTTTAGGACCTGAACGGTGAGATCATATGTATGATAAGAGTACATACATTCTTCTTATGTCCCTAGTCAGATAGTACTATGGAAGCAAAAGAGACAACAGTAATACATAAGACTAGAGTTTGTGTGTGTTGACTGATGACAGATTATCATTAGTCATGATGTGTGATATCAAGTCAAGCACATAGGTGCATGTTAGAGAACAATGTATCAGACAAACCCACCTTGAGAGTGATACATGGATACCATAGAATGGTAGTCAGAATCAATTCTCATAGTGATAGTGGTGATTGTGGTTCTTAGACCTTAAGTCACTACACTCATCACATGTTGTTCGTTGTACTTTGACATCATCCAACTTGACCTTGAATATGTGTTGCCACAAAGGTGATACTCGGGTGCTCAGTAACAAATAGGGATTGAGTGTGAGTGATGTAGATAAGGTTTACCCCTCCTATAGGAGTTTGATATCCAGGCCACTTGATAAGCGAGACAGAGAAATGTATGGCCATACTCATGTGACTCAATATATGATATGTAAGCTCACATGCATCTCAAATAGACTGCTCTAGATCAAGGAACGTGGATTGAATATTGAAGAGGATGATGATTCCATGTCTTGAGTTCAATCTGGAAATCATAGATAAAGGAACTATACATTTACAACAACACTAATCATGGATTGCATGTTGAAGTTGTTCTCCAACTTTCTAAACACTTGGGTAGCAATGATGTGTTGCTAGTACCGCTCATTACTTGTGATGTCATAAGTTGGTTGTGGACATTCAATGCCAACGTAATGTGGTACCTAAAGGGTCACACACATAGGATGCACTTGGAATATGAGTTTATTCATGAATGATGTTTAGATTGATTACTAAATGTGTTTAGGTATTCAGTTAAGAAATTGAGGTTCAAAATTGATAAACTGGACTCTGAGCTGAGTGTTTCAAGTGTTGAACTGATCGATTGATGTGTCAGCCCAATTGAAATCAACATTGGTTGATCAATGGCTGAAATAGGGTGTGAAATGACTGGTTCACATAGTGAACTGACCGGTTCACAGGTCCCAACCGACTAGTTCATGGCATGAACTGCCTGGTTCAATGGTCAATTTGATTGGATCAAGGATTGGTGTTGACGCCATGTTTTGCATTAGTCGTGCATTGAAAATCAATGCAATTCATAATAGGAAACTACATGAACCAACAAGTTTATGACATGAACCAACCAGTTTGCGCACGAACTGACCGGTTGGGCATGTGAACCGACAGGTTTTCCATTTGTAGGTTCCAGAAAATTTTTGAATTTAGTCTTTTCAACTCCCTGACCAACCGAGAACCCTAGCCCTGGCCCTCCTATAAATAGAGGGGTATTGGGTACTTCCCAGATACAACAATAAGCTTTGATAATTGTTGTCCTCTCTGGTTGTGGTAACCAATAGAGATCTCAAGCAAGTTCTATCAGTAAAAGGGAGGACCAATAGGGGAGAGACAAATGTGGGAGAGTGAATCAATCCTAGTAGATTGACATTCGAAGGGACAACTCCTTCTTGTTGGCTCTGGTAGTGCAATTTGGAGTTCCTACTGGTACAGGAGGACTACTCTAGAGGCGGGAGGTTGCTACCTACCACTAGGAGGACACCATTAACCATTATTCGTGGTGTTGCACCAGGAGCCCTCCGTTGACGACTGTTTGAGTGTTGCTTGAAGAAGAAGAAGCATAATACTGCATTAAGAGTTGTCCTTGGACTTGATCCAGTACCATGTATAACTCTAGTTACCTTCCTTCCTAGATACATCATTTTTATAAGATCTTGCTGATTGGGGAATCGACCTTTAAATTTTTGTTTTTGCCTTATCTGTCGCCCCGATTTTCCTACACTGGTATCATAGCCACATTGATTTATGATGTACCATGGATTTAAATTGATCTGATCAAATTTATTTTGTTGCATACAATGTCAATATTAAACTGGTTAATGTGCATATCCGATTAAATCCAACATACAATTCCATAATTATAAATATAAATATATAATTTGATATATATGCAATTTAAATGTGTCACCTTAAATTCATTTTTATGGTGATTGGTAGCATGGTTATGGCATATAACCCCTAGACCTTTTGTGCTTGATGGTTGGTTATTGTTCCTATTTATACCACAATTTTCATACCAAGCCTCAAATTTAACTCGAGGTTTTCCATATGTAAAAGTATTATTTTTTTCCTTCCTATGCTCCCCTCAAATTTAACTCGAGGTTTTCCAATTATAATGTAATTTGTTAATAGGATTAGGATATCCTTAATTCATGTTATGGCAAAGAAAGCATTCTACACTGAGTGATCCAATCGGCTCATCAGACAAATCGACTGGTTCAAGAGTTGAACCGTTCAGTTGGAGGACCAAGGAGGAGATGATAGGAGGAGCTAACCAACCGAGTGGTTGGAGGTTTCCAGACGTCGCAAGGACTATAGGCCACATGTACGATTCAAGCAACCAACCGACCGACTAGAAGGCCAGCCGACTGGTTTAAGGGTTGAACTGATCGTCCCAGACTGGTTCATCATAGATCGTCATCAACAACAGGTTGCTACATATGATGTGAACCTTAGGTGATAGTAATTCATTATGGCTCGATGTAATTACAATGCAATGGCCATAAGAATTGCTTGTGTTTATTATTACATGTTTTTGTTGTGGTTATAGCATGTATATGATATGTACTATAATTATGTGGTGATTGGATATGTATATGCACTTATATAAAATCATTCAATAAATATTAAGTCTTAGATGCTTTCCATTAGCAGCACAAATGAAAAGCTTGATCGACCAAGCATATCCTAGCGTGTTGCACCGTCTACTCGTGGAAATGTGATGGTAGATATGTGTGTCTACCCTAGCAGGGTATATATTCCATCATGTTGGCTTTTGGGTCAGGCTTAACTAGGTGACCTTAATAGGATTAAGTACCCAGAAGCATGTAGATGGATTATGACAAGGATTTTTTTATACATTTATACAAGAATTGCATGGGATGCAATTGGAAAATGTTTCCTACCTTAATAATTGGTCATGAGTGCCAGCATTGGTTGGGTATTGACTTAATTATTTTGGATCTTATCTCACTAGAAAATTGTACGCTACAATATTCCAAATTGCAGTGAGGGCTATCAATTTGAATAAAATAGTGGGAGTGATAATTAATTAAACACCTAATTAATATCATCAAACTTATCAAATCAAATTAATCAAAAGTATTTTGACTAAAGTTGCAAAATTTCTTTTGTAGAATCTAATGACAAACACAAACATGTTTTCATTGTGACTGGTCTTTGAGAAGGACAAGCTCAACGGGGACAATTTCTAAGACTGGTTCAGGACGTTGAGAAGTGTTCTCACTCAAGAGTGCAAGCTCTATGTCCTGGAGACACCAGAGCCAAATGAACCTCCTCCCACTATGTGTAAGACTAGCAAGGATGCTTACAAGAAGCACTCTAGAGATGTTGTGTATGTCAAGTGTCTGATGCTATGCTCAATGAACTATGAGTTGCAGAGACAGTATGCGAACATGGATGCTATTGAGATGGTTACACATCTTAAGAACATGTACCAACATCAATTAACATAAGAGATATATGATGTGTCTAAGGTGTTGTTTAAGTGAAATATAGTTCAAGAAGATCTGCTAGGTCTCCATGTGCTCAAGTTGATTGGGTATGTGAAGAACCTTGCTAGATTGGGATTTCCCTTGGGTCAAGAGTTGGCAACATATGTGATTTTGCAGTCACTACTAGAGTCATACAACCATTTTTTTTATGAAGTACAACATGAATGATTTTGACAAGGCGTTTTTAGAATTAGTTGGCATATTGAGGATAGATGAAGCATGGATGAAGAAGGACAACACAAATATATGATGATGATTAGTAGAGATAAGTTTGAGGGAAAAGGCAAAGCTAAGAAGAGCTCTAAATCTAGGCAGAAATCAAAGTCTTCTGCACTGAAAGCTAAGGGAGGAGTGAATAAGGAAAGTTCCACCATTATCACCAACCTAGACATTGGAAAGGGATCTGTGTTGTTTATATAGAGGATCTCAAGAAGAAGAAGGAGATAGAGATTAGCACTTTAGGACCCGAGAAGAAGTAAGCTAATATTGTGTAGAGAAAGAGTTGCTGCCACTACAGTGTAATATGTCATTCAAATGGGCATGTAATAGAATTAGTGAGTTGCAATTACGTACCTATCATTAATGTAAACATCATGTATTATGTATGGACAATAATATTATCTTATGTTTTCATTTGAAAGATAAGATCTTATGTGGCAGTGACATGTGTATCATAATCTATACTTGATAGTTGCAAAGACAAGTGTGTATGACACATGTACTAAATGACTTGATGACTCAAACAATGAATACTTGTAGCATTGTCATCTAGAGTGCATTAATGAGAAATGCATTTCTAGAATCCATAATGATGGTTATCTAGACTCTTTGGGTTATTGAACCAATAGAGACATGCAACTCTTTTTGATTGGGCAATATGACAAAAGCATCTTCACTAGATGTAGTTGGGGAGAGACTATTCTATTAGGACTCACACATACTGATGTATAAATACCTTTTAGAATAAATTCTAAAGGTGGTTATAGAACCTCATTGTATTTACCGATGATCTCAGTAGGTGTGGTAGATTGTATTTAATGAAATACAAATCTAAATATCTTGAAGTGTTCAAGGAGATTATGAATGAAGTACATAACCCACATGGTATAAGTATTAAAACACTTTGATGTGATTGATGTGAAAATACTTTGAAACCAAGAGCTTGAGGACCTTATAGGAATTCATGATAGTGTACATGATGAACGTCACCTAAAACATTATGATGTATCAGAAAGAAGGAATCACACCATGTTAAGTCATGGTGTGATTATCGATAAATCTAGATAATCTTCTAATTTCCTTTTTAGGCACATGCTTTACACTAAAACTATGTATGATCTGATCAATGGTTTAAAAGACAAAATATGATATATGGCATGGGAGGTGTCCAGATGAGTGTCTTATAAGTATTATGATTGAAAGCTTATACAAGAAAATAGTTTCTTAAAAACCTTTATTCACAAATCACATAAATGTTATTTTGTTAAATACTACCTTTATATTTGAATCCAACAACAAAGTTATTTGTTGCCAGGATGGATATATTCCTAAAGAGAATTTAACTCCAGAGGAATCAGTGGGAGGAAAGTAGAACTCAAAAAGTTCATGACAAATAAGAAAACATTGAACCTAAAGAGGTCCAATTGGAACACAGAGAATTGCAAGATGATGTGGAATCTCAAGTTCCTTATGTAGCACAAAACCTCATATATCTAGTAGAACACGCCTTGAGTTTGAAAGATTATGATATCTTATAACTCAAGAATGTAGTGAGTTGGTCATATATGATGAGTCAACAACCTACCTAGAAACTATTGAGGGGCCAGAATTTGAGACATGGTTTGTGGCCATGATATCAAATATGTACCTCATGTGCCAATGAAGTGGCACCCCAATGGTGAAAGTGATGATGTAAGACTGAAAGGTCATGGGTTCGAACCTAGGTGACGGGATGAATGAATCGCCAATATTTTAAAAAAAAAAGATGGACCCCATGTAAACCAACAAGGTATGACCTTGGTGGATCCACCTAAATGTGTAAAACCCATAGGGTGCATTTGGGTCTTTGATAAAAGACCAACATGGATGGTAGTGTATGAACCTATAAGAGAAGATTGGTAGAAAAGAGTTTCAAACTAGTTCAAGGTGTTGAATATGATGAAATCTTTTTCACTAGTTGCCATGGTTAAATCCATCATGATCAGGCTTTCCATTGTAGCTTGTTATGACTTAAATTTTTGGCAAAATGTATGTTAAACCCACATTCCTTAAAAGGAATACAGAGAGTATGTGTACGTGACACAAACTAAAGGTTTCATACATCTAATAATTCAAATAAAGTTTAAAAGCTACAAAGGTCAATATGAGGATTGAAGCAACCATCTCAGAGAGGGAATCTTCTATTTGACAAGACAGTCAAAGAGTTTTACTTGAGTTAGAATGAAGATGGAATCTATGATTACAAGAATTTAGTAGGAGCATATTTATATTCCACATAATGATGGGGAATAACATCCTTATACTATAAATGTTAAAATTTGGCTAAGACGTACCTTCTCTATGAAGGGTTTAGTCAAAGCATCCTATATGATAGGAATTGAGATCTGTAGAGATAGATTTGAAAAGCTTCTTGACCTAAGAAAGAGCACATACACTAGTAAAATGTTGAAAGTGTTTAACATACATGACTCAATGAGAGAAAACATGTCCATGTCACATAGGATTAGTCTCTCAATAATCCAGTGTCCCAATTCTTGTGAAGAATGGGAGAACATGAAAAAGATTCCATATACATTTGCAATTGGATCTATCATGTATGCAATGTTATGTACTCATCTCGTTATCTCATTTTTCTATTGTACATGATGAGAGGTCATCTCATTATCTCGTATGTATTGGACATGATGAGAGGATAACTGTCAGATCCAGTGAGAGTCATTGGACTGCCATAAAAGAACATCCTTAAGTACTTGAGATCCACTAAAAGGATTGGTTCCATGGTTATGGTAACAAGGAAGAGTTGGGTGTAAATGGTTACACTGATGCAAGCTTTCAAAATGAAAAATAAAATTAATGATCCTAACCTAAATTTGTGTTTGACCTTAAAATAGAATTGTAAGCTGGAAATGTTCTGAGCATGAGATAGATGTTTAATCCTATAATAGAAGTCAGGTATCTTGGTGTTATGAACACATCAGAGGATAACATATGAGTCAAGAAATTCATATAGCTAAATTTTTGGGAGGTTCCAACCATTGATGACATAGTATAAATACTATGACAAAGATGAAGCTACTGGTTAGCCAAGGAATCTCATATACCATAATATATCATTGTCATCTCATATGAAACATCATATAGTGAGGACATGTGAAATTTGCAAAATACCGACTTGAGGCAAACATTGCTAAACCCGCTACATAAGCACTAGTATAGATTTTAACATGATGGACATGTTAAGATCACTTATAATAAGATTTGTGGGTGATTGGCTCTAAGTGTAAGTGCAAGTATATTGGTATGTATGCCTAGAGATTCAATCATATGATGATGGTAATGGTGCATTAGATATGTTATTTGACAATGATAAAGGTAATTCTACATATTATGTTTGTTTCAATCATGATATGATGCCACATACATAGTAGATGTTTAAAGAATTATGTGACTTGATGACATATGTCTTTAGGTCTAGGACATGAACAATGAGATCATATGTATGATAAGAGTACATACATTCTTGTTATGCCCCTAGTCAGATATTAATGTGGAAGCAAAATAGACAATAGTAATACATAAGACTAGAGTGTGTGTTGACTGGTGATAGAGTCTCATTAGTCATGATATGTGATATCAAGTCAAGCACGCAGGTACATGTTAGAGAACAATGTATCAGACAGACCCACCTTGAGAGTAATACATGGATACCATAGAATGGTAGTCAAAATCAGCTCTCATAGTGATAGTGGTGATTGTGGTTCTTAGACATGAAGTCACTACACTCATTACATGTTGATCATTATACTTTGACATCATACAACGTGACCTAGAATAAGGGTTTCCATAAAGGTGATTCTTGGGTACTCTGTGACACATGGGGATTGAGTGTGAATGATGTAGATGGGATTTGTCCCTCCTATAGGAGTTTGATGTCTAGGCCACTTGATAAGAAAGACTAAGAAATGTATGGCCATACTCATCTGAGTCAGTATATGATATGTGAGCTCGCGTGCATCTCAGGCAGTCTATTCTAGTTCAAGGTACATGGATTGAATTTTGAAGAGGATGATGATTCCATGCCTTGAGTTCAATCTGGATATCATAGACAAAGGAACTATACATTCACGATAACACTAATCATGTCTTGTAGGTTGAAGTTGTTCTCTAACTTTCTAAATACTTGGATAGAAATGATGTGTTTCTAGATATCACTAATTGCTTGTGATGTCATAAATTGGTTATGGACATTCAATGCCGACGTAATTTGGGACCTATAGGGCCACACACACAAGATGCACTTGGAATAGTATTTTATTCATGAATGATGTTTAGATTGATTACTAAAGGTGTTTAGGTATACAATTAAACAAATGAGGTTCAAAATTGATAGATTGGACTCTGAATCGATCGATTCAAGTGTTGAATTGATCGGTTAGAGTGTCAGGTCAATTGGAATCAACATTAGTTGACCAATGGCTGAACCAGGGTGTGCAATTACTAGTTCACATAGTGAACCGACTGGTTCATGGGATGAACCACTTGGTTCAATGGTCCATTTGATTGGATCAAGGATTGGCGTTGACGTCTTATTTTGGATTAATTGTGCATTGAAAATCAATATGATTCGTAATAGGAAATTGTATGAACTGATTGGTTTGTGACACAAACCAAATGGTTTGTGCACGAACCAACCAGTTGGGCATGTGAACCGACTGGTTCACTGTTCACATGTTCCCCAAGGCTCTAGTAGAGTTTTAGGAATGACGACTGGCCCAAAGATCCCCACCAGCCTTAATTGCATCCGCACTCACATGCAAGCCAGGGTCAACTTCTTGACTGGTCACCCATCTGAGTACTTCTCCAAGCTAAGCATGCTTAACTATGGAGATCTTTAGTGATGGGCTCCCGAAAAAGGAGGTGCACCTTGGTGATATGGGTAGTCCAATCATTCCTTTAAAGATCATTGTATCTGAGGTCTCAATCCTGGGATGCTACATATTTATTAATGCTTTAACCAGAATAAGAGCCACAATGTGTGTTGCCCTAGGGATGACTAAGTGGGAGTATCTAATTGCACTAGTAGAGTGGCAACTTGAGAGGACCTCTAAATAGAAAGTCAAGATGGCTAGTGTTTATATTACCCCTAATTATATTTTTAAAATCCTAGAAAATTACAAGACTACTACCGACCTAGAGGAAGTCATGAAACAAGTGGATAAGCCTCATATGAAGATGCAAGTACACTTATATGGCGTTGTTCTATTTCATTTAAGACTTTGGGTCCCTGATGTTGGTGTTCTAAGGGATAAATTCTTGATGAATCTCATTATTCTAAGTACACCATTCAAACAAGGATGATAAATATGTATAAAATCATGTAATGCTCATTATGGTGGAAGCGCATGAAGAATAATATCAGCGAGGTCATGAAAATTGATTGACATGACAATAGGTCAAGATTGAGAACCAAAGACTCAGTGGCCTTCTACATCCTCTTGGAATCCTTGAGTACAATGGGACAAGATTGTGATTTGACATCATCATGAGATTCCCAAAGACGAAGTAGGAAAATGATGCAGCCTGGGTCATCATCAATAACATACAAAATCAGCTCATTTCTTGCTCTTCAAGACTCAATGAATGTATCTACCATGGCTGAGTTATATATTAGAAAGATAGTCATCATGTATGTGACCTAGGATGTGAGACCCCATTACACTAAATGAGATTACTCAAAATACAAAACACAATTACTCATTAATTAAATACAAATCTAGAAAACATGGTAAGTGAAAACAAATTACATCATTTCTCAAATGCTCCAAAACATTTACATAAAAGCCCAACAACTTGCTTCATTCTGTATAATACTCAATATAACTTTTACAACTACTTTGTAACCTCAGCTACAACATAAACTTTACAAAGGAACACAAACCACATATTCCACTTATACAAGCACCAATATGCTTATCAAAAGCTTGATTCAATCGAAACATCGTATACAAACTTTTCACCTGGACCTGAGAGTGTAGGGACGACTCTAGGACATACTAGAAAACAAACAACTATCTCTAGGGTCCATCACCTCAGTTTTTCCTTTCTGTCATGGTTCTACTACCGCTACTGCCGATCACCTAACAAGATGTGGTGACCCATGAGGTGAGACTCAGTCCCAGTGAGAGATATAACTATCTCCAACAGATATTGATTACATCAGATTAAATAGTAAATAACTAAGAAATTGAAGTATTTAATAGTTAATTGAGTGTATTGAACAGTTCAAGCATGCTAGATAGATTAAGCAATTAAGCTTAGAAACAAGTATGATTATCAATATATATACATGTAATAGATAAATCCATTTCTTTTATCAGATATCTACTTAGGTTTTATAGGATTACATTTAATAAAAATCATCTTCATTAGTCTGACTATCATTATATGCCTTGCTAAAAACACAAGCAATCTAGTATCATAAGCATCTCAACATCATGAATATGTCTAACAACATAACATGACTATCAATACTGGAATGTTTAATATAATGAACAAGTCTACATCATGAGTAGATCTAACATCATAAGCACAACTAACTGCATAAGTATGATTAGTGGTTTAAGAATTTCTAATTACAAAGGCATGTCTAGCAATGTTAAACATATCTAACAACATAATCTTAATTATCAGTGCCAATATATCTGATAGCATAAGCATATCTACAACATGACCATCACTACAACATAAGCGTATTTATCTTCTCTTGTTATACCATACATCATCTCTATGTAAGGAAAACAAAAAAGGGTTATCATCCAATGTGAAGCGTCGCGTATAACCCTAAACAAATATTCTACACAGTTGTATTACATCTTTTATTATGCTATGGGGATTTTTAATCATACCATCCAAAGTCCAACCGACTCCTACAAAGGGTTATTAGGCTCCATACAAGATCTAGGAGTGTTGGTATCCTAAGATCTCTTCCCCTAGGTTAGTATGAGTAAAAAGGCAATGACATATTAGTCAATGCTGCCACTACAACAACATATAGTCAACCTTCTAACAACTAGTTCGCCCTTGTACATGTCACGACACTAGAAAAGGCTCACGCATGGCCGTTGTATAAGAGGCATCATGTAGTTATATTGTTGCCTTTCACACATCACAATATCACAATATTCGAGGCATGACCACAACCATCCTCAATTGCTTGATATTAGGGTACCAAGTTGTTCCTGCATACTCAATATGTTATATATGCGCTCTAAGTTTCCCTTAGGAATACTCATTTCCCCATCCAAAAAATTCTGACACTGAAGATGGTTCTAAATCATAGGGCACTACATGATTAGGGTTTCAGTTACTCAGTTACTGCCAATTGGGTGCATTAAGGTTGCATCAAACAAATGGACATACAAGCCCTGATTCATTTCTAGCAAGCATAAAAGTATAACAACTTCAGAAGATATAAAACATATGAGACATATTATTCCTCATCTCATCATCACATGGTACTATTCACTTGCCATTCATGAGACTACACTTGTCATCATACTATCACATGATATAAATCATTATCACAATATCACAGGGTATCAACCCTTGTCGATATAAAAGGATGATACCTCATTCAAGGATCAACCATGCCCAAAGGTCATTAAGACCGTCATATCATTTCCTGCAAGTTCATCATTATCTTTGTATGCATTATAACAAGGCTCAACAATATCCCCATACATGTGATACACAGTCTCAACATAATTTGCATTAAAGAACTAAAGGATGTTTACAAGATAACATTATAGGATTTATCTTATCGATTTAGAGCATTACTTTACTAGATTAACATATGAGGAAGCTAGGTATGATTGCTCATCATCACACTTATAGTGTACAAGTTTAACATAAGTAAACATAGATCATGAAGCTATGATGAACACTAGTTAACACATTAGAGTTGCAATCAATAATTAGGAAGGATATTCCGTCATTATATTAACCATTCAAGGAAGGGTAGCATAACTAAATACCATCATCTATTACATTAAGGTTAGTTTCAACAACATAAATTACTTTTATTGTTACAAATCAACATTCGTACCCAAACCCTACTTATGGCATCCCTATTGAATCATGGATGCATAAGGTGAAGCATCACCACCACATTTCATACCATCCTCAAGTATGGATCCACACATAACTCAAGGTGTAACCATCAGGTTATAGCATACGAGGGTTCAACCACAATAAGAGAGTACTTAATGATTCTATCATTCCACTAAGGAAAGTTGATCATAATTACCCATCATCATTTGAGTTCATTAGGATTAAGTATAACAAAATATATCCCATTAAGTTTACATGTCAACATGATATTTCCATTATCCATTCTATTCATATGAGGGCAAAGGTAGGACTACCTTATCAAGGTCAAACCTCCATTGGTTTCATCATCATTCAACCCATATCACCGTACCATAACATAACATCATTTAGAACCATTAGATGTTGAAAAGGTAAGACCATTGGTTATTTATATAAGTAAACACCTTGAACCAACCATACATAAAGCCATCAATTTGTGACCTAGAAAGAGTCATCATTAACCCTAAACATCCCTTATTTAATAACATACAGGGGGAACCATAGGTTGTGGGGTTAAAGCCCATCATCGGTTGTTCATTTCAAGCAAGCCATCATAGAAACCACCAAGCTCCTTAAATTGATCACATGAGGGAAACCATCAAATTCAGACTATTAGAACTCACATGTAATATTATAGGTTTCAATCCAAACCATTGGATGTTGAATCATACAATCTCAATCATTGGATCACGTCCATTATTCAAAGATATTACATGAAGAAGTATTACATCGTAACCATTGGATCAGGTTCATATGTTAAAACCATCAATTAGATTATAGATCTAACCCTTGAATCATTTGACCCAAGAAACTATTGGTTAGGGCTTAATTGATGCTACAATTGCATCCTTAACTCACCATCTATTGTGGAGACCTGATCCACCATTGGTTGTGACCATTAAGTCACCATTAGTTGTTAGATCGACATTATATTTATTAATCACCATTGGATATTAAGCTAATGTCGCCACTATCGGTTGTCATGAAGATAACACCATCAGTTGTTGCAAGGGTACTACCATCGGTTGATGTATAAAATGGAAATCAGCCTTACAGCCTAGGTATAAGGCATCAGTTGTTAGGTTCTTAGTACCATTGGTTGTCATATCAACCTGATCCAGATCATTTTCTACCTTAACAAGGTCATATATAAAGTTTTAGATCCATATAAAGATGGAAACTAAGCAAGAAAAACCATCAAAATTGAAACCCTAGGCAAGGTTATCTTTTACTAGCATAGATATTCATTTCAAAGCAAGGACTTATGCAAGCAAACTTGTAGTAAGAAATAAAAGCAAAGACGGTTATAAAACTCACCTATATAGAGAAGAGCATACTATGAATAGCAAGAAAGCTCGAGCAAGAATGTAGAAAACTCTAGCACAAGCTCTGAACTCGATCGTCTAGCACCTTTCTTCACACAAGAAGCAAACCCTAGATAGGAGGAGCAAGAAAGGTAGGTCTTTTAAGCTTTAAAGTTACTTTTACCATGGAACAACAGAGTTTCGACCTGGAGGAAAGTAGGAGGAAGAAGAAGAACAAGGGAAAAAAATTAAGGAAGGAAGAAAACAACTTGCCTTGGTGGGAAACTGTGACGTCCCCGGATTTTCACCTTCTCAAAACCCCATGGGATGAGATGTCAAAATCCGAAAACATCATCCAATCATATCCGAAAGCGATGCGGAAGCATAATACGCGCATACATGAACATACAACCATAACATTCTCAACATTCAACATATTTATATTACAACATGAATTAAAATTGCAACTTACATTTACATAATTTGAAGAAAATTTTACAAGTCTATGAACATGTATGCTAACAGGATCTTAACACAAAAGGTACAACCTGAACATTGCTCATTTCACGTCTTTTATCCCATGCTAGCTTTGAACCTAAAACATACGTGAAACAACAAATCAACACACAAGGTGTTGTGTACATGGGCAGAAAGATACATATATTTATGGCTTTCATAATTTTGAAAAAGATTTGCAGAAGGAAAGAAATTTATAGAAAACACTTCTTTATTAAGTGAAATACGCCAATTTAAGTCATTTTCCTAGATGAATTGCATTATCAAGGTGGACTAGTACCAAAACATAAATATTGGTCCCATCCCTGTGTACCAAGTACTCTAGGGAAACTCCCCGTACACCATGTGCTCTAGGGAGGTGTACTAGCCAACATTAATCCATTCCCTCGTAAGGGGGATAATGAACACCTTAAATAACTACAAAGCATCTACTTATCATTTATGTTTACAAGTGATAAAACATCGAGTACTATATAGTGCTACTACATCCAATATTTGCAAATAGAAGAGAGCATACATACATATCATGATTGCAAGCAAGAAAACCATAGTCATATACTTAAATAAAACCCACGTACCTGAGTTCAGAGATTTCTAATTATTCTTTCTCATCTAGATATCTGGTCATCACCTGGTTAATAACAAAATCATATACTAGCATCAGATTCTGATCATCTTAACCCTAGTCGTGTTCATTAGGGTTTATATTTTCTCATTAGGATATTCCAACGTTTACTTGCATTATTGTCTTATATTTATCTTACTGATGTCATTTTCCAGATTATGATTCATTATCTGAATATTAGGTTACATATCCTTTTTGTGCACATAATAACCCTAGTTTATATACATTATTCAAGTTAGGGTTACAACCCATGTATTACGGGTCATCTTCATATAACATTAATTCTATCCATATAACTGATCTCAGATTTATATATTATATTCCAGTTACGGATATGAGGGTTTTCTGTAGATCTCATCATTTATTGAGCATGTATGCATTTAATACATCGTCTTTAGTGTTGTTAGCCTTAATTAGCCATATTAATCAAATTATATGGTTTCGTACATCAACATGACCATATCTAACATCATATGCATTATAAACATGGTTATGGTATTATTGACATTTTCCCAAAATTTTATATCATCATTTGGTATTTATTACTCATGGATTAAGCATTACACATCTTACATGATATTACTGATATTAAAGCATTAAAAGACTGATATTAACATTCTATTGTATTCTACTCATTTTTCTGAGCGTTTTGGTATATTTTATGTAATTTTCTGGTATTCGAGCTATTTATTACGATTTATAGAAGATCTGAACAATTACTAAGATTTTACCTTTTCAGACCGCTCACATATCGACACGTGGCACTAAGGGCTGGCGCAGCTCCTGTCTTGGGTCGTCCTGTTCAGGGTTTATCCTAGCGGTTCGCCCTCTTTCCTCTCTTTCTTTCTTTCTCATCTCGACGCCCTACTGTTCTGTGCACGAGCCTCCCGGAAAACGGCCGCCTCTGCAAAGCAAGGCAATGACCGACCTCTCTTCCTCACAATATGCACAAAGTGCCCAGTGCGAGAACTCTGTTCTCCACATAGCGTCGCCGCCTGGACTAGTTTGGGTGAGCAAGCACGGAGAGTTTCCCTTGATGGGTCTGCTCTGAAGTTCCACGGCGGGCATGAGGTGGCGGAGCAGAGGCAAGATGGGATTGGGGACTCTGCCTTGTGATTGCCTCGCCAACTGTTAATTCCATTGTCACCACAGCAAAAGAAGAAAGGGGAAAAGAAGGCTCGTCCCTCCTCAAGGCCAGCGAAGAGATCCTGGAGGTCTGACAAAACCTTATGCGCATGGTTCTTGGCTCTGATGTATGCTTCCTACAGGCTTGGTCTGCTCTGATGTATGCTTCCTACCCAATCGAAATCATATCTGGGGACTCCTCCATGACTCCCTCAAGGTCATGACTTCCTTCTAGCTCTTTAGGTCCTCCAACGTGGCTGCATTGGCTCCAGATTTGTGACCTTGCCGCCGCAAGGACAAGGAAAGGGGAAGATAGGTACCCGATCACCCCTATCTCAGATTGGTTCTCCTCAGCGCTAAGAAGGGCACACATGAACCTAAAGGAGGTCATGGATTTAGGTTGGAAAATTGAGCAATGGGTGTTGGAAACAGATATGTCAAGGTCCGTGGAGGTACCGTTTGACATTGATTGAAATTCAGGGAGCAAGTACGGTGATCTGAAGCCTCATATGTCCACCGTAGCTACCACATATAAGAGATGTTAAAGAAGGGGAGTGGGGGAGGAGAGGATACTGGATCCCAAAACTAGGGCATCCAACCTCGAGCAAGGGGTCAGATGGGAGCTCCTGATCTCGTGGACTCTATTAAGCAGCTTGTGAACGTTGTTTGTTTGTGATCCGTTTGATTAGAGAGGAAGGTGTGGCGTGGCTGTTGTGCCTCCACAACTCCGGTTTAACCGGAGGTAGGAGAGAACTCCTCACTCGTACGATCCATATCATCCTAAGGCTGGGGAAAGATGTGTGTCTAACTTAAATTATGGGCAGAGTGAATCTAAATGTTGCAACCCCTATGTTCTTAAATAACGATGATTATGTTTTGGCAAGATATTTGAATCAACATTTACAATTTTAAATTCATATATCTTCTAGTAGAAACCTTATATTTACATGAAACTTGAACCATAGGTCCCTCATAACCCAAGGACTCATATCTACTAAGTTTGAGATGTACATTGCAACAATTGGGCATCTAACTTAATTCCTTGATTATTCTCATAAATAAATGTATAAACCCTATATAAAAATCAATTAATGTCAAATCTTGATCAAATAAATCTCAAAAGACTTTGTATGCTCCTCGTAACATCAAGATTCATCAATTGACCCCTCAAGCTCATTGAAACTGCTCAATGGACCTCTTGGCCTCATAAGTACACGAATCATTAACCAAACCCATTCATCGTATTTGAACACAAATAATATTCTCATCATCAATTGGGTATCTGGTTCACTCTTGAGTGAAAAGTCAATAATTGGACAACTGATTCCTCTGTTTGGTATCAATCCGCTAGATGACACACATGGTCTTCAAATACTATATTGGTTATCAAAATCCTAGAACCTGGGTTATCACAGAAACCCTAGGAGGTGACCTTGGAAACCCTAGGTTGGGCTAGATGAAGCTCTAGGAGACCTTCTTCTTCAAAAAGGGGGTCATATTCTACCTTGGACCACCTAGTTATGCAGCCAAACAAAGTGGAGTCGGTGCACCAGGTTAGAGGAAAGAGAAAGTGAGCAAAGGTTTTGAACTTGGGCAAGGAAGAGATAGATATAGCCCATGGATAAGGAAGAGAAGAAGCATGAGGTGTCTAAGCAACTCTCCATATGTCCATGGCTTAAAGCTTCACTGGATGAGCAAGAATTAGGTCCACAAAATGTTGGGAACTTCCAAGCCATAAGTTGTTGGTCTTCCAAGACAAACATCATTTGTTAGGTGAAGGTACCATCGTTTGTTCATGGTTAAAGTTAATAGATGGTTGAACCATCAGTTGATCATGTTTATAAGTGAACTGTCAATTCAAGTGAACCAAACCAGCATGAACCATCGACCTAGAGCCTTTAGGATGATCTGCGGATGTTCCCTAGAAGTTCCTATGATTGATGGTCATCCTTTTTTCCCAAACCACTGGTACCATCAGATGTTAGCCTTGAAGGTGGCTCATCCATTGGGGGGGGGGGGGGGGGTAAAACCCTAAATCACCCTTGAAGCAAGTCACCACCAAACCAAGGTACAATTCAGTGCCCCATGGCACAAAAAGCTCAAGAAGGATGAGAGAACATCCAAGGAACATAATGTAAGTGATAAATTGCAACGAAAATCTCTCAATTGGGTAAATTGCATAAATGCCCGAAATGTACATAAAATTGCATAACTTGCACAAACATTGTCCAAATTGGACCAAATTTGAAAATTAAGCTTGTCTTATGATTCCAAAGCATATCACAAGGTTATATTAGGGTTATAAACATTAAATTATGGTAATTAAGTATGTTCAGACATTTAAGCAAGGCTAGGGTCTCACACTGAAGATGAAATTTTTCAATTAGGATTCAAAGTTCACATCCAAAATCTAGAGTTAGACTGATTATGAGATGGGTACACATTTGGCTTTCAACACAACCTAGCATGCTCATAATAACAAAAGTATGAATGTATGGTACACATCCTAGAAGACTTGCTCCTTTCATATGCTACAAACTGGAGTGGGCCCTGGGACACATACCTACCATTCTCTAAATTTGCATATAACAATATTATTTGGCCAACATTGGGATGCCACCATAGGTATTACAACCTATACCTTATTTTACTTGTAATATGAGGGATTAAGATAGTTTTAGTATTAATTACACCTCTATAACACTTTGCATTATTAACTGGTTGATTCAAGTATTCTCTTAGAATAAGCTTGTTCTTTGACAAGATAAAAGTCATGAGCTGAGAGTAGTATGAGATTTGAACCCTAGTTGATATAGTAATAGCCCACACATTTACCTGGTAAAGAATTATAGACATGTGAGGAATTAATTAACAAAAAAGTATTGATGAATCATTTTATAAAGTTTTTTCTTGATAATTGTAGAGAATTCAATTATGAATCCAAAGCAAAAAGAATGAACCAAATGGAAGTTAAAATGTGAAATTATGGCATTTTTAGTTTTCATCCAAAATTATCTTTGGTTGACAACCATAGGTTTTGAAACCAAAGGTTTTCCAACCGATGGTTGTAAATTGATGATTACCAACCAAAGGTTTGGCACATGATGGTTTGACCTGCGCATCCATCTAGAATAGTCAATCACAAAAATGGCCATAACATTTGCTATACTTATCAGAATTCAAAAAAGTATATTTCAATGGATTTATATTTCAATCCTCTACATAATCAAAACTTACGACATGTAAAATATGATGTGGAGGGTGACTTATAAGGCAATATTTGGGAAAGAATGTTAAGAACAATTAGAACAAAAAACCTAGTTGTAGATCCTTTATGGTAAGTTTGTTTGACCTTGAATTCCTTCTCTTTTGCTCTTCCCCTTACTTAGTGTCTACTGTGGTATTTTTTGGAGGTTCTCTTTCACCTCCCCTCTTCTTCTTCCTCTAGTAGGTGTCATCGGGAGCTTCATACCTAAGTTAGACTGTTTGATGGCAGTTTTGGAGCTTTTAGCTCAAAACCAAAATGACTAGATCAAGATCCAGACATATCAAGTTTAGATTTAAAATTAGTGAGCTAGGATAAAACCTATGTGAGTGAAAATTCATGTTTTATCCATGATATTAAATGTTCTTAGTTCAGTAAAGTTTAATTTATTATTTCTAACGTATGAATGGTTGATATAGATAGAAAAACTCTTGGAGTTGAATGATTTCAATTATTAAATAAATGTATATGAATTTTATAGCTCCAAACACAATGAAATCTAAAGGCACTGGTGTATGTTGGTTCGTCCTAAATTCTCAATATTGAAACACATACTAGGAAGTGCTTCTATATAGTTTGGATTCCTTTCAAATATTAATAAAATATGATCAAGTGCATATTTCCTTCTAGTATTATTCAGCTAATGTTTGATTGAGCCATTCCAAGTTATATAAAATTATGAATTTCAGTAGTAACATAATATGTAGTAGTTAGTATGCTAGATATATGGAATTGTTATAGCATAGATCGTGATAGTGTATTCACATAATCTCAAGTTACTAAGTGTAAGTGAAATACAATACTTCATACAAGTAAAATATAGTATGGAAATCTTGAAGTTCAGTTCATTACATATCAGATAGATAATATAAGTGGTATTTAGTATGAAATAATCTTAGTATTCTTTTAACTAGATTGTTCAGATAAGCTTAGATTATTTACTTTAAATGAACTATAGTACTGAAAGTTTGGAGTTTAGTTAAATGGCCTTTTAGAGTATCAGAAGTACTCATTTTTGTTTAGCATGATATTCAACAACATCATTTCAACACAAAATACAAAAAAGAAAATGGGATTGTTTTTTTATAGGTTTAAGCTAAGAAAAATATAGTAGCTCATAGAAAAGTAAAAGTAAAGAATCATTAGAGAATTAGATGCTCTGAAGAATATAGATTCCTTGTGGAGGTCTACGTTTTAATGGAGGAAATGGCATACTCACTACCAGCATCTAGGAGAGGAAGCTGGAGCATGCCAGTGGGGTATGAGGGGTTAAGCCCAGTGTGGACAACCTCTTAAGTAATAGCACGGGGTATCCGAGATCAACCAAAAATTCTAGTGATACCCATTTGTACTCAAGAACTAGATATCTTGATGATGCCATGTTTCAGTATAGTTATAGATTAGTATCCAACAATAATCAGAGATCTTCATGGTACTGAATTCAATTACTACGCAGTGAGTTAATCCTTGTGGGACCACTAATTTATACAATTTTTTGACTCTCTGCATGAGTACCCAGGTTCAGAGGAGGAGTCTAGTTATCTATCCAACTCATATAGCCACCTAGGCCAAACACAGCGAGGTCTGTTGCAGACCGAATAACTAGTTAACAAACTTAGAGTCTCAGGTCAACTCTAAGTTTTATACGGTGAGACCATAGCTTGATGTGATGCTTCCACACGTTGTGCTACACCTATTGCGTTTCTAGGGAATTCAACAAGCGAATAAAAGTTTTAGAAGTCATATTTAGGAATTTGTTGTTTTGTTATTTAAATTTTGAAATGTATCCTTTAGTTATATTCAATATTTAGTATATTGATGAATTTTACATTAATGCTCATTCAATTTAGTATTTGTTAGCTTTTTTATGCCTGCTTATGTTCCAATCTACTTAATAAATAATATCAATATTGACTTGTCTATTTGGTGAATTTCCATTCAATAATCCATTAGATCACACTCTATTGAACAAATTTTTAGGTAACCATGTTGATTATGGAGATAACCATAGAATTCAAAAGAGTCCTTCCACATAAGAATGTTAGCAATGTTTTAAAGGTAGAACTAGGTAGTCTAAATCTTAATCCACTTGTAACATACAAAAACCTAGCATCGTGACTCTAGAAACTCAAAACTAATGGTTAGGAGTTTAGTATGCTTGGTTCTTTGTATTTGACCAAACAAGGATTGAGTTATACCTTGATACAGTTGTTGCCTTCATGTAAGCCCTTTTAAGTTGTACAAACAAGGATTGAGTTATACCTTGATACAATTGTTGCCTTCATGTAAGCCCCTTTTAATGGGAGATTATCATGTATCTTTTAAAGTTGTAATAGTCATGATATTTATTCTACTGCTATACCTTGTTCTTTATGATATTCATTTTTGAAAGATTAAATATTAGTTATTCATCCATTGCAAAAAATGTGTACGTGATTTTTATGGATAATGACTCTTATTTGATTTAGTAGTGGATCCCCTCTTGAGTCCCACTCCTTACACCACTCCAGTTCCTATAGGGAGGAAAAGAAAGAGTTGTACTAGTCAAGTGTAAAGCTTTGTATCTTCCTTCCTTGTAGAATGGGTTGTAAAACATGTGTTTCATGTATTAGAATGTGTTGATCTATAAAGAGATGAATAAGCAATGTTATTATGGTTATTTATGAGAAGGATGTTTGTGTGAAAGGATTTTCTCTACATCATACCTAACATTGGTAAGAAAAAAAAGTTGAGGTGTGTTTGTGATGGCTAGCTTAATCACCTCAGACCCGAATCTTGTGGTCTAAAATAGATTATGGGATTCAAGGTTTGACATCTAGGGTATCAGAGCTTAATTTGACTCCTTAGGGACAATTAAGTTAGATAGTTAGAGCCATAAGTGTGACATTTAAGAGGTGACATGATTATAGCCCTGGGAAGTCTGAGCATTTTGATACTCTGGCCCAGTATCTGAATACTTGGGTTGACCAATATGAAGCTACATTGTCTATACTTCCCAATATGCCCTATCTAGGTGTGCATAGGGAGTATGGGCTAGAGAGGAACTCTAGAAGTATTGGGGCGGGTATTACAAAGTAAGAAAAGAATAAGATCATAAAGATAGAATATAATATGACTTTTTCTATATATTGTTGAGTTGATTTAAAGAGAATATAAATGATATTATCTATGTGGACCTTTCAATTTTTAATTATCAAAAGTATTAAATTTCATTTCATATTGATGTACATCCAGAATTTACATCTAATATTGTTTGATATTCTGGACCTAAAGTAGGCCTAAAGTTATTCTCATATGAGTTCACCTTAGTAATTATCCTTTTTAGATGATTGGCACAAATAGGAGTTGGTTAAGCCCAAATAGTTCTTGGCTTCAGGACTGCATGTTCGGCATGGTCTAACTAGCAGGATGCATTAGTGGGATGTAATGAATCCTATTAACAATCTAATGGAAGTAAACTCTAGATAAAGTAAACCTATGATGTAATAAGGATGCGCATACACTAAGATAGAGGTCTAAGGGAACATATGGAATAACCAAAAAATTTTGTTGGAAGTAAGAACTTTGTTTAAGATTTGAACATAAAATAAGAAACCCTAATTTGAGTAATGAAGGAAGAAAGAATGTAAGTCGAGACATATATTAATTTGGAGCATATTAAATAATATGAAGAACGTCTAAAAAGGAAAAATGAGAACCCTTAGTACATCTGGCTTGAGAAGAAATTTATTACTAGAGAGAGCTAAGGAGAATGATAACATGTTTAATTGGGGATTTCAACAATTGTGAGAAGATGAGAAGGGTGTATATAAGGGTCGAATTATGGTGGAATGAAGATTCTGACCATCAACCTCAATGAATAATCCTAAACATGAAAAGGTGTGAGAAGATGAGGGAAATACATATAAAGAGGTGACAAAGAAAGAATGTGTTAAGATAACTAAACTTTTTGTTATTTGAGACCTTCTATTTAGAATCTTGAAACAAAGATTGGCCAAGACTTAAAGAGTTGAGGAATAGTGAATGACATAAAAAAATAGTATTGCTAGAAGCATTAAATTGTAAGAATATTGCTTAAATATATGAAAGATGAGAATCAAGATGTAATAAAAATGGGTATGGGAAGACTGAACCTAGTTACAGAAAGTTTGTGATAAGACACAGAGAGAGGGGTGAAGATATGTGCCTTTATAAATAAATGTTTTTGCTCTTGTTTGAAATTTATGCCATTGTAGACTAAATATTTATTTTGCTTTAATGTACCTTAATGGATTCCCTATGACTGTATGTGATTATAAAAGGTATAGATAGTGATAAATAGATAAGTAAGCTACATGGTCACACACATTTAGAGAAATGTAGGAGTTCAGTGTGAAGCGAAAAGTTTGACCCTTACACAAGTTACATGACTTGGGTAAAAACATGTTATATACAAAGCTTAGTTATGCATCCTTTAAAGAGAATGTTGATTTAGAAATTAAAGTATGAAAACAACTAATAGACATTGTGAAACATAACTATGGAACACATAATCATGGTTATAAATGAGGATCAAAGGCGAAATTTAGTAATGCTAAATGGAAAGATTAGAAGATTCTATAAAAGTGGATATATGGATGGTAAGTTCAGAGATAATCAATTGTTAAAGGATATGTGAAGAGTGATAAAAAATGAAATAATTTAAAGTACTTGACAAAGATTCATCAAATAAACTTGGATGAGAGTAAGGTAGTAAGAGAATGTTTGAAGGGACATAATATTAGATTCACCTGTATATTCTCTTTTAACTGTATATTTAATGCTTGAGAATGAAGAAAAAGAAATGTATGTTGAATGTAGAACAATGAGAAATTAAGAGGACATTCAAAAGTCTAGTTGAATGCAAAAGTAAAAGAAGAGATTGGTCGGATATGGGATAAGGATAAGTAAGATGCATGTGGTCAAGTTTATAAACAAAAGAAGCATGCAAGAAGTTATATTTCGAGGAGATAAGTTCTAATGATGTTTTTCTTGAAAACGACACCTCTCTATTTATTCATTTTGAAGAAGCATTACAAGATCCAAGGGCCTTGAGACCCCAACTAGTACAATATGTTCCTCTTTGAGAACACCCAACACTTCACTAGGAGGTTTATTATAACTACGAAACTCCGTTCTACCATTACGATGGATCTTGGCCAGCATACCTACCAGCAGATTGCTTTCCCTGCATCTGTAATGAACTGATATATGCACCTACATGAAAGTTTTATCTTTGATACCCAAAGTGCATAATGCGGGTATAAACACTCATCTTGTTCAAGCATAGTCGTCGCCTTTTGGCAATCACAATCGATGACAATTCCAGTCCATCCTTGTGACGTGGCTTGTTTGACAACTAAGAGGATGCCCATTAACTCAGCTTCACTAGCATTCATGGTACCTACAAGTTTCCCCCAACCTCCAATCCATTCACGAGTATCATTTTGAGCCACCACGGCAACCGCTGCGCCAGTTTTGTTCGTCGCTGCATCTACATTCAACTTCATTTCACCATAACAAGGCGGAACCCACCTTGCGGATCTGTCCACTCGAACTCCCGCAACTACCACTTCTGTGGAAAGCTTGTTTAACTGTATGTCTCTTGTTTAACTGTATGTCTCTCCGCACACATGCGATTAGATGTGCAATCCTTGTGGGCTTGCCCACGAAGACTTCTGCATTTCTGCTACGCCAGATACCATGACATGCTATCCAGAAGACTCCATCCGAGATACCTACACTTCTAGTAGCAATTGAACGCCAATCCTCCAAGCTGGGTGCTTCAAAGAACGCACGCTGTCCACCTTGTTGTATAAGAGCTCTCCAAACATCTTTCACCGCTGATAAAATCTCGCAAAGTATGTAAAATTGATTCCGCCACAGTCTGACATCTACCACATTGACCGTCTTGGGTCATGTGTCTGCTTCTTCTTTTCTTATTAGTGAGTAAAGCTTGATGTAATGCTAGCCAGGCAAAATGCTTCACTCGAGCTGACACCTTCAGTTTCCACAACTTATCCCATTTACCTGGCACCATGACCTCCTTGTCAGCCCTCAAGACCTGATATGCCGAACCGGTTGTGAACCTCCCATCCGAGGAATGAATCCAAGCACGTAGATCCACATAGTTGCCTTACAACGAAATCGAAGATTTCAATATAATGTCAACTATCATACTGTCAAACCAATCTCTCAGGAAGTCGACATCCCATTTTAGGGAGTCCACAACTAGAGAGCTTACTCACAAATCTTCCAGATCAGATGGAATCAGGCATTTTGTTGCTAGTCTCACCCATAGTCGAGGTTTGACCCACACGCCATCCCAAACATTCATGGATTCGCTGTTGATGGGATTCATTATAGAATTATTCAAAATGAATTATTTTCTATCCAAGGACGCCTAGCCTAATCTTGAGACCGGCACCTTCTTAGTCTCACTGTACTTGTTGAAATGATCCCTCAACGCCCTGCACCATGCTGAATTCCTGCATGTGGATAAGTCCCACGCATGTTTTGTAAGCAGCAATAAAAATTCCACTCCCTCATCGATTTAATACCCAGACCTCCATTCTGTTTCGAACTTGTCACCATATCCCAAGCAACCAGAGAGGTCGCTCTCTCCTTACAGCTGCCTCCCCACATAAATTTTCTAATAGTGCCATCTATTCTGTCACATAGGCTTAATGGTAGAATTGTTGTTTGCATAGCATAAGTAGGAATGGTTGAGAGAGTAGACATTGTGAGACAAATCCGTCTAGAAAAGGACACGCTCCTTGCATCCCATGCGTTGACCTTGTTCTCAATCTTGGCCGTGATATCTGAATATGTCGCCTTTGTGACCCGTGAATGTATGATCGGGACCCCTATATAACGACCCAGGTCACTGGTGACCTGAAACTGGCACAATGACTGTATGCACCTTCTTGTATTTCTTGAGACACTTCTTGAAAAGAATATGCGAGTTTTGGTCACAAAAATTGCCTGGCCAGAAGCATTCTCGAACTCCTTAAAGCAGTCTAAGTTACACTTCATTTGCTTCCTGCTCGCATGTGCAAATATAATCAAATCATCTGCAAAGCACACATGGGCTACATCCAAACCAGATCTACCCATTTTGATCGGTTTCTAATGTTTGAGTCAGACTTTCTCCTGGATCATCTGGTTTAGTCTTTCAATACACAAGATGAACACATAAGGAGACAAAGGGTCTCCCTGCCTCAAGCCTCTACTGGATTTAAACTTCCTCGACTACTTACCATTCCACACAATTGAAGTGCTTCCCCCTGTGATGAAATTCATAATGTAACTTCTAGTCTTCAATAGTAAGATTGCACATATCAAAGCGTCGTTGACAAAACCCTAAGACATTTGACCATAGGCTTTTCTTAAATCAATTTTTATTGCCATCGTCTTAGCACCCTAGATACTTTTCATTCCATGGATGATTTCCTGATCCAATGCTATGTAATTTACAATTCTTCTCCCTGGTACAAAGCTACTTTAATCTGCCGAGATCCACCCTGGGATGAACTTTTTCAACCTTTCAACTAAAATCTTAAAAGCACGCTTCAAGATAATATTGTTGAGAGAAATTGGGCACAATTGATCACATCTCACAAGGTTAACAACCTTGGGGATGAAAATAATGGTAGAGTTGCATACATCCTTTGGAATCATGTTCCCCAACAACATATTTTGCACCGTCATTGAAATTGAGCCTCCCACAGTGGACCAATTATGCTTCAAGAAGTCTGTTGTAACACCATCCGGTCCCACCGCCTTGTATGATTTCATTGTGTTCAACACTTGTTGGATTTCACCTGCCAAAGGTTTTATTGCCAACCCAGATAGCTCTCTCTCCTGAAGCCTAATAAAAGCTCCAGGGATTGCCAAATAATCTGGTTCCCTACCATTGCCCGGGGCAGTGACAACTTTTTTAAAATGTAGAACTACCAAATTCATTAAATCACTATCATTCAACATCCAAGATCCTGTAGAGTCTTTGAGAGATGTAATAGTGTTTTGCCTACACTGCTGATTGACCCAGTTTTGGTAAAACCTTGTATTGTTATCACCATTTTGTAACCAGTTTACATGTGCTCTCTGCTTCCAATCCTCCTCTTCCTCATTCATAACTTGTTGTAGTTCAGTTTGCATCTTCAAACATAAGTTATTAGTGATTTCATTGTATTGGTTACCTAGCATCTATTAAGGGACTGTTATGTTTCTCAACAATATGGTCTTGTTTTTATGTTTATTCTCCCTCACTTTCTTGTCCCACATCACCATATGTTGTTGTGACTCATTAAGAGCTTCATAAAATCCAATTGATGACTTCCACCTATTTCCCAACATCCGTATGAACCCCTCCTTTGTGTTCCAAGAAGCTTTAGTAAGAAATATAGGAATCTACTTCTCCCTTTTCACCATACCAAGTAATAAGGGATAGTGGTCCGATGATGCTCTAGGTAGATGTTCTACAACAAACTCTGGGAAGCTATGAATGAAGGCTTCATTGGCTATGTCTCTATCCAACCATTCTTGTAATCTCCCATGCTTATATGTAAACTTGATTCCAGAGAAGCCCAGGACAGAAAGCCTTGCCTCCATCTACATGTCTTTGAATAACCTTGCTTCATTGAAATTATATTGGTCACTCCCCATCTTCTCAGAAGGAATCAATGTAGTGTTGAAATCCCCTAAGACCACCCATGGTTCATTTATTCAAGTAGCAGTTTTGATTAAGTGTTTCTACAATAGTTATCTCATCGATATATTTGGATTTGTGTAGACAAATGAAACTACAAGCTTATCATTGATTCTACAAGTAACAAACCATCGATGGCGAGAGAGGATTTGAAATTTTGGCTCTTCATGTTTCTAATACACACAAATTCCTCCTGTGAAACCATGGGCTTTGACCCAGTGAGAGTAGTTAAAACCTAGCTTCTTGATTGTTCTCTCTACAAGAAAAGCACTAATCCTTGGTTCTAGGATTTCCACCACATCATGTTTGCATTCTCTCATGAAGCTCATAAGAGTATTGCATCTATCCTATTACCTATACCCCGCACATTCCAACACATAATTCTCATCGAGAAGATATGACTTGGATTAGTGTCTTGGACATATTAGATTGAGCTCATCCTAGGCGTTATATTCTCTTTCTCCACATGCTCTTCATCTACAATACCTTCCTTCACCCATGAACTATCCTTAATCTCCTCCCATTACTGTTCACTCTCTATAAGTGAAGGTGCGAACTCCACGACAATATCTGTCACTGTGGCCACCCTTGGGCTTCTCCTTGATGTAGTAGTAGTATCTGATGGTTTCTTTCGGCCATTTCTTTTAGTCTGCAGATTATGGCTTGTCCCAGTCCTCCATGGTACTAAGGTTTTGTCTTTAACCTTCACCTCTTTGCTTGTTTTATCCTTCTTAAATCTGGACACAACTGTCAGCCCTTCTTCCTCATTGCACACATTGGTCTCTTCCAGTTATACTATAGTTTTAAGTTGATCAACTACTTCATCAATGACTATCACTTTGTCTACATCATGATTAACAATAGTATGCTTCTCCTTTAAGATCTGCTCTACACCCTTAGCTTTGTTTTGCTTCTAGATTTTGTTAGTAATAGTATTCGTGACATCTCCTAGAGGTGTGTTGTGCTCTCCTCCCTCAGCCACCTTCTCTGTGCTTGCCTTAGACTGAACCTTCTTCTTCCTCCAAATTTTTGTTTTACATGTCTACTGAACAGATGCTCCTTCCTGACTAGCCTTTGTGCCTTCACCCTCTTCGTCTATTCCCTCATTCTCCTCTAAAGTCCAGCAAAATGATTGGTCCCGCCGACTCGGTTGTTATCGTATAGCAGTCTATTTCTTCTCCGCCCTCCCTTATGTTTCTGGTATTGCCACTCCCCAGTAGAGTTCTCCTTCATCCTCTTCTCAGCGACTTGCTCAGCAGCCTCTGACCCCATAGTTGTGTTCATTTCCCATGTACTGGTCTTTCTAAAATTCTTGGACGTATAAACCTCCATACCACATTTTTCACATGCCCATGGAAACCCTTCATACACGACTTCATAATCCTTGACATTAATCAAGAGAGAGTTAACCAAGTTTTTTGAAGTATCAATTTCCACTGCCAGTCTAGCAAAGCGGCTGCTCGATCTATTCTCAATATGGTTTTCAACCTTGACTAAGCATCCCAGAGCCATGCCTATATATGTGAACATCATCGGGACGTATAAATGTAGCAGAAGGTTAATTATCCTGACCCATGTTACAATGTAATCTGGGAACTCTTCGATAGGTTTAAAATCCAAATACTATTCCCAAACAATGACGTCACAACTGAACAGTTCCAAGGGCCGCCCATAAGAGCCCTGCCAAAGTCATGTAACACAAAAATTACACTATAAAATGACCTAGTTCAAGTTCAAACATATTGAATCTCCCCTTAATCTATCATAGTAACTTGAGTCGGTCCTTAGGGTCATGTATCCTATCTCCATGCCCAGTAAGCAGACGACCACAACATATCTCCATCTTCTATGAATTAGAGAATACATGAATTTAGATGGTTGACTTATGAATATTGGAATGTATAATGATTGGGATAATGAGAGTGAACATGTTACAACAATGTTTGATGATTAATGAGGTTTATAGAGTTATACGAGACTATTTGAGGAATTAAATTGAGATGTTACTAATGTTTGTTTGATCTCAAAAATGGTCAAAAACTCCATTTAGTGGTATTGGACCTAGGTTTAGAATTCCATATTATTTAAAGTTTCCTACTATGATATATGGAAGTTAGAAGTCAAAAAGATGATTTAGATTTTAGTTAACAATGTGGATTTTTGGAATATGGTTGAACATAGGATGGAGGTCTCAATAAATGTCCCATCATGCAGTCGCAGCCTGCTCAAGTATGTCGTAGATTCACTCGAGAATGATATAGTGTATTAGGCTCCATCTTCAACCCCACATCTTTCGGAGTTGTTGGCCATATGTGGCGTTGGGCTTTGACTGCCTCAACCTGTGACTCTAAGAGCGAGGCTAGATCCGCCAAAATAGGTCGTTTAACAGACTCTCACTTGACGAGGAGGATTCTCACTAAGCGCCGCCAGGAAAGCGAAAGGATACTCCGCTGCTCTCGGCCTCTGCTACAGTGCTGGTGAACTGTGAGAGGACGCAACCGATGCACGTCAGACCTCGTGTCACCGTCTCTGCAATCCCTCATCGTCTTCCCGCAATACCATGCCGCCTCTGTCCCGCTGCTCGGAAAGTGCCCCGCACCTCCCGCTGTACCGCGGAGGCGAGAGGGAATGGATTGTTGTTTCCACTGCTAAGCAGGGTCCCAGCCAAGCTCCTCCTCAACGTCACAGTCCAGCTTAATCTCGGCCCCGTGCACGTCATCATCTCCCCAGATTCCACCGTCGCCGACCTAATCAAGGCCGCCGTCGCGGCTTATGCCAAGGAAGGGAGGAGGCCGCTGCTCCCCGCGGCGGATCCAGCGTGGTACGAGCTGCACTACTCATAGTTCAGCCTCAAAAGTCTGGACCCCGATGAGAATCTCATCAAGCTCGGCTCCCGTAACTCCTTCCTATGCTCCAAGCAGAGTTCCACTGTCGCACCAATAGCCGCAGCTGCCTTCTGTTTCCCGTCGGACTGCAGGAGGGATGGCGGGCACAAGAAGAGGACACCTTCTACTGCCACTGAGGTCTTGAAGGTGTTCGAAGTCTGGCGAGGAGGAGGATACCTTGGACATCTCTCATAGAGGATGTAACCTGAAGCAGCCGGCCGCGAGACAGAGTCCCACAGACTCGTGCGTTTCGATCGCGTAGGGCGTGAGAAGAAGGGTGAGGGGCGAAAACAATGAACCGACTGAATCATCTTAAACCGGGTTCAAAACCCTTAAACCGGCCAGACCCCAATAAAGCAAAGGAGCCGCACCACCTAGAAGACACGTGGCTGATTTTGATTGGCCCGATCAGGTAAATAATTCAGTAAATATCCCGTTCTCATATAATTTGTAGAAAATAGCACAGTGATCAGAAAAATGCAAATAAGGTACCAAAATTCTCAGAAAAATGCGTAGAACAATATGAAATCATAATATCAGGCTTTTGATGCACAAATATCAGTGATATCTTATTAGTTGTAAAATGCTTAGTTCATGAGTAATAAATATCAAACGATGATATTAAATTATGGAAAAATGTTAGTAAGTCTATAATCATGTTTATAATGCACATGATGTCAAATATGGTAATGTTGATGTATACAACCATATAATTTGATTAATATGGCTAATTAGGGCTAATAACACTAAAGATAATGTATTAAATGCATACATGCTCAATAAATGATGAGATTTACAGAAAACCCTCAAATCTGTAACTGGAATATAATATATAAATATGAGATCAGTTATATGCATAGAATTCATGTTATATGAAGATGACCCGTAATACATGGGTTGTGACCCTAAATTGAATAATGTATATAAACTAGGGTTAATATGTGTACAAAAAAGATATGGAACCTAATGTTCCGATAATGAACTATAATCTAGAACATGACATCAGTAAGATAAATATAAGGCAAGAACACAAGTAATCATGAGGATATCATAATGAGATAGGCAAACCCTAAAATGGATATAAATAGGGTTAATGATGATGAGAACCTGATGATAGTATATGATCTTGTCTTGATCAGGTGATGACCAGATTGTTTAGATGATCAAGATATCTATGAATCTCTGAACTCAGGTACATGGGTTTTTATTAAGTATAAGACTAGTTTTCTGGTTGCCTATGATATGTGATATCTTGAATGTTCATATTTGGATATGATTGCTTGGTTGAACTAGTATGAGTTATACTTCGCCAAATCTAATAGAACATAAATGAGTATGATGGGTTGTAGCTACTAGAGCACATAGCCTGGTGTGGATGTATGTTGTCTAACATGGATGTATGATTCCTTGGCCCATGTTAGATGTATGATGATACTATATTGCCCACACTAGATGTAAGTCAAGTGCAAGTATGTGTAGTACAACTGCATCAAAGTGAATGCAATAAAAGGAATGTTTACCTGATTATTGCTTTAAACAATGTTTTCTTTTACTCTTTCTTTCTCAAGTTATTTCAATTATGCAATCATATTAGTATGTATCTTTCTACCCACATACACAACACCTTGTGTGTTGATTCGTTGTTTCACGTATGTTTTAGGTTCAGAGATAGTGTGGGACAAAAGAAGGGAAGTGAGCAGTTGTCCAGGTTGTACCTATTGTGTTTAGATCCTGTTAGCATACACATACATAGACTTGTAAAAATTTTCTATTTAATTTGTAAATGTAAGGTGTAATAATTCATTTGTAAAGTACATATTGAATGTTGAGAAAGTTATGGTGAATGTCTATTGTTGTACGTTCATGTATGCATATTATGCTTTCGCATCGCTCTCTGATATGATTGGATGATGTTTTCAGATTCTGACATCTCATTCCCAATAGGGTTTGGAGAAATCAAAATCTAGGGATGTCACAAAGGTCCTCTTTAGCTTCAGGTTTAATGGAAATTTCTGGTATCCCATCTTCTTCTCCAAGCATCACGTCCCTTAATGGCAGATTAGGCTCAAATAATTTATCCAAGAAGAAAACCTCACCCTATATATTGTTGTAAGTCTTAGACGTTCCATCGATGGGGATCGTGATCTGTGCAGTCATATTGGCCGCATAAGAGCGTGAATTTTCTGAAGTCATGTACTATCTTTGAAGATCTAACACCTCAATCTCCTGGGCATGACCATCGGTCCCCTTCCCTTGTTCTGAGATAAGTTCCCCTTCCTCCATAGGAGTCATCCCCTCATACCATCCACCATGAATGTAAAGCCTATCTCAGGCACTGAGAAAGCGGCTGCTCCTGATCTACGATTCTCCAAACATCTTTGTCCTCTCTCTGGACTCCCTCATCCTCTAGAATTCCTTTCCCCTATCAATTTACTTTCAGCCCTAGAACTTGCCTCCGGCTCCAGCCCCCGATCATCCCCGTCTCCCCCCATATCACCGTCGTATCGCCACTCCCCCCACACAACCCTAGATCCCCTGAACCCACCAAAAATAGACTACCCCTCTTCTATGAGAAAATTTCAGACATAAAAGTAATAATCATCTCATCTATCAAGGTGAGTGACTCTTGAATGTTTTGACATGATGAATCAAATGGTCATCCTTTCAACTCACACAATTTCCAATGCCATAACCAAAAGAGTAAGGATGAGTAAGAATAAACAAATAATGATGTGAAAGGCGACACTGGAACTACTTGTATTATCTTTTAATATAGTGAAATTCGTACAACTATTTTGTTAAGGGAATAACAATGATGTAGAAACAACTTTAGACATGTAAAGGTACACGGAATAATTAGTTGTTTGTGTGTTCTTGATTGGTTAGTGGTCTAATATAGTTCAATTGTGATAAACTCATGATTTCATTTTATGGGGCTTCAATATTTGAAACTGAATGTGGAAAAATATAATAAAAGATGTAATTTGTTATTAATTTATGATGTATTCATAAGTATAATAAAGCAAAGTGTATACAATGATGTAGTAAGAATTAGAATGGTAGCTAAGGGAGGAACCTCAAGAAAGAGTACTTAGTATAATGGAATATTCATTTTCAGTAACTTAGCGCAAGACAGAACCATTTTTATTGTGTTTAAGATGGTCTACTACAATATGATTGTTACTTTGAAAATTTAACATAATAAGTTGCAAATGTGAATCTCAAAGAAATAAAGACATATGAGTTAATATACAAAAATCTAAACTTTTACACAATTTTTATATACCTACACATTTCTAGGAAGAAAATCATTAAGGGGGAGAGGTTGTTACAACCCATAGCTTCTTTTATTGGTAATTTAAGGGTTTAAGATAGTTCTGGTATTAGTTACACCTTTATTGACATTTTGCAATATTTACTGGTCGATTCAAGTATTATCTTAGTTTAAACTTGTTCTTTGAAAAGTTGAAACTCTTGATTTGATCATAGTATGAGATTTGAACCCTAATTGATATAGTAATAGCCCATACATGTATATGGAAAAGAATTATAGACATGTGAATAACTAACTAGTAAAGATAATATAATAGTTTTCTAAAACTTTTGTTGTAGAATTGTAGATAATTCAATTATAAATAAAGAATCAAAACTGAGTTAAAATGAAAGTTATGGCACTTTTAGTTTTCACCTTAAATTACCTTCAGTTGACAACTGAAGGTTGAAAACCAATGGTTTCCAACCTATACATGCAAACCAATGGTTGCCAACCAATGTTTTAGAAACTCAAGGTTAGGCAACTAATTGTTTGACTTGCGTAGCTTCTCAGAATAGCCAATCACCAAAACAACCATAACATTTTCTATACTTATCAAAATTTAACAAAATTTATGTTGTTGGATTCATACTTCAATCATATACACAAAACACAAAAAGGAAGATCAAGAGGGTGATGTATAAGGTGATCTTGGGGGAGAACGTCAAGAGCATCAAGAACCAAAATCGTAGCTATATATCCTTTTGTGATAAGTTTGTTTTGCCTTGGATTCCTTCTCTTTTGTTCTTTTCCTTTCTTGGAGTCTAATGTAGGACTCATGGGAGATTCTCTTTCACCTCCCCTCTTCTTCTAATTCCTCTAGTAGGTATCATTGCGAGCTGTAGACCTAATGGTTAGACTATTTGATGGCAAATTTTGAGTTTTTAGCTCAAAATGAAGCTGAATAAATCAAGATTCAGACAATTAAAGTTTAGATTCAAGGCCACTGACCTAGGATCAGACCAAGTGAGTGGGAATTCATCTTTTAGTAATATTTTTACAAAATTAAGTCAAAACGTGAAGAACGTGTATTTACTTGTTTATTGTTTTACTGTTTTTAGTTCATTAAGCCTATATTCATATTTCTAACATATGAATGGATGATATAGATAGAAAATGTATGGGATTTGAATGATTTTAGTCATAAAATATGTGTATATGAATTGTGTAAGACCAAACATAGAGAAATCTATAGGCACTAATGTACCCTCATTTCCCCTAAATGCTCAGTAATGAAACACATTCTAGGAAGTGCTTATATGTAGTTTGATTTCCTTCAAATATAAATCTAAGATGATAAAGTGCATATTTTCTTCTAGTATTATTCAATTGGTGTTTGATTGAGGCAGTTCAAGTTATATGCAAATTTTGAATATCAGTAGTTCATTATAGACTAGTTAGAACAGAATAAGTAGTAGTTAGTATGCTAGCTATATTATATTGTTATTGTAATGACCCCACCTCTCGGTAACCCCCAATTAAGGGATACCATGAGGTCAGATCCATTATCCCAATTAACAGGATCAAAAGGTTTGACAAATAATCAATAACAATTATCAAATTCTACCAACTAAAATGAAAGGCTGTAATGAAATAAAACTTTGCATACCTTTTTCAAAACTTAGATGTCTACTGCTATCCACATCTAGAGTCTATTCTAAATAATCCTCCTTTGTACTTTAGTTCTTATTTAATTCCACATATGCCACTTTACTGTTTGTCCTTTTCAATCTTGCACCTAAAACATCGACAAACAAAACATCGGTCAGCATATCGAAATATGTCAGTATGTGGGGACAACAAAAATTTCACAAATATGGATAACAACCTAATTATCACAATCAAGGTAATTTAACAAGTCAAATTATGTTTTCAATGTGTCATTCTCCACCGCTTTTTCCCTAACCCTGGAATACCCCTCTAGGGTTTCTCTTTTGCCATTGACTTAAGGCCACCTTCTCAATCCCGAGCTTGGTGCCTGCGGTCACCCTTTATGGTGCCCTTTAGTCATGCAATATCATATGCCACCTTCTCAATCCCGATCTTGGTTCCTGAGGTCACCACTCATGGTGCCCATGGGTCTTCCCTCCTGGGCTTGACCTTTTTGAATCATCCATCGGGGTGGGTGCAAGAAAACACACTTATACTATTATTGTGATAATCATAGTGACTTTATGATTTGCAAATATGAACATCCAAACTGATAAGTTGCATTCAATGTGATGAATCATCCGGAAAACTCTTCAAAAAACTAATGCGATTAACCATAATTAACCACATACCTGTCAAGCTGATGTAAGACAGAGTTAATCCAATCAATGTAAGAAATCCAATAGGCAAGCAAGCACACAAAGAGATCCTAAAATAGGCATCCAATTTTTCTATCATTAATCATGTCATCATGGTCTATTAATCCTAGTTGTTTCCTAGGGTTATTAGTCCTTTTTAGGGTTTTGATTACAATTAGGGTTCCACTCCATTTTTTTATTACTTTAAACCCTAATTTTATAAAGTTACTTACAAACCCAAATTATATCATCTTTCTTTCACAAAGATCCGAATATCATCTTTTAGCAACATGAAACCCTAATTTCACATTATAAATACTTTTCTTTCCTTTTTCTCCTATTTAGGGCTTCTAAGCATATTACCCATCATTTTAGGTTTAAAACCCTAAACCTTGCAATGTTATCTTCAAAACAGGTTAAGATTCATCTTTATCATTAAACAAGTTAACCATGCTTGAATTAACGTATTTGCAATATTAAATATATCCTTTATTATCAATTAGGGTTTCTAACCACAAATTAATACCTTTCTCATCAAAATTATACACTTTAGCAAATAGGAATGAAATTAGGTTCTCAAACTATTTTTATCTTGTTCCTCATATTTTTCTGATCAATTTTCATGTATAAACTTTTCTCATCCGAGTTTTCTAGTAAAAGATGATTTGTGCAAGAAAAGTCACTTTTCTGGATTTTATAATTTATTAAGATTTCATCAAAAAAAACCTAGTCGTTCGATTTCTGGTCCGTTGGACCACGCCGGATCCAACGATCCACAAACACGTGCCCTGACTTGCGATTGAAAAGAAGAAAAAGGCAATTATGCCCTTAACTAAACAACAGAAGGGGGAGGGTGAAGGGGTCTTTTACCCCTTGATCATCTTCTATCTCGGGCTAGCTCGCGAGTAGCCCAGTTGAGTCAACTCAAGGGTTGACTTTGGCCATCCGTGCATCTGCGAGCAACCTGATCGGTCCAGGATCTCCGCCGGCCCCTCGCGGACTTGCCTGGGAGGTCAATTCCTCCTTTGCACCGCTCCTTCATCGTCGACGAGGTGTGGTTCCCTTCCGACGGTACCTGCTTCTCGACAGGGTCTCAGGTCGAGTCAATTCCTTGAATTGGCACCATCATTACAACCGTCTCCGCGCCGCGGTTATGAGAAGGTAGACTGCAGGGTTGATCACTTTGTTATGCACACTACCCTATATATAGGGTGGCCATAGGTGTCCGACGAGTTTGGGGATTCCCTCAAACGTTAACAAAACCACCACAAATCTAGGTTGGTTAAGAGCGGGACACATTCCCGAAGACAAAGGACTCGTTCAAAGCTCCACAGATGTTCTCAAACTTGCACAATCTTCGATCAAAGATTTGCAGCCTGGACTTTGTTATCCCCGATCCTCGTGAGACCAGGATTCATCCCAGGTCGTGGATCATAGATCCAACGATCACTGATAAGCGCCCAAAAAAAATCGGGATTTAATCCCAGATAAATCGTGACACATGATTATTATGCAATTAATGTCCATACTTTAGGATTAATTGTAAATTTCATAACATGGAATCTGTGCATTGTCTTTCAACCAAATTTTAGGGAAATATTTAGATTTACATTATCTTCCTTTATTCCAATTATGAGCCTTAAACTCAAAAGGAAAGATATGGTTTCTTCACTTGCAAGTAAATGTTTAATAAAATTCATTTAAGCATAATTTCTTTCTCATAATTCTTTATTTTCTTAGTTGTGATTCCTTTTTCTATTAGAAACCATGTGAACATGAAATCCTTTCCAAGATGGATCCATCATCCATATTTTCACACATTTCTTGTAATATTTTTATTATTTCACATTTCCTTCTTAGTAAAGCAATATTTAACTGATGTTTTCTCTTTCTTGTTGCATTATCTTTGCAACTTGGACTCCTCAGAATCCAAGGAACCAAAAAGGCACAAAATCCATCCTTGGAGGATATTACTTTGCCTTTTAGAGATTTATACATATTTCTTTTCTCCATTTCTTAATTATTCTATTAATAATTGAATTTCCTTGTCTTTTCCTTGTTATTAGGCCTAATAGCGAATAAAGCCCACAAAGAAATCAACAAGGCTATTATAAATGAAATTCATGCATTCAATCAAAAGACATCATTATTTGTCCATTTATCTTTATTAATAGAAATTACATTTCTCATCAAAAGAACCCAAAATTGGGGTTGTAACATCCTTCCCCTCTTATAGGAATTTTGCCCTAAAATTTCCACCAAGCACACAAACAAACATGATCAGCCTTTCTTATGTCCATCATGGCTCCCATGTGGCCTCACCCTTTCCATGGTGCTTCCCAAGAACCTTCATCATTTCATATTATTTCATCTGAGTTCTTTCTTACCTTGGTATATCGTACCCTCATAGGTGACCCACGACTTTTCAGCCTCTCAAAAAGTTGAATAGGTTCAGGGCTCAGCACATGGCTTGGGTACCTCACATAGTGCTCTAGATCGGACTCATGGAATACATTACACTTCCTATTATCCTGACGGGTAAGGCTAAACACAACCATCTCCACCAATCCATCTTAAATGGACCATGCAATCGGGACTCAGCTCTCTTAGCTATAACTTAGAAGGGTCAGATTTTCACGTCACATACTCTCCCACAGTGAACTGCATGTCAGTCTGCTTTGCATTAGCTCACGACTCATGTTGCCTCTGGGCTCTCTTTCAGCCATTGCACGATCAAAGCGACTTCATCTGCACACACTGTGGTCCTTTTATGACCTTCGTGAGGTCCCTTCACCACATCATCTTAATGAAGTGGCGACCGACACAACCTCCCCTACAGAGCTTCTCTACATCCTGACACTGGCTATCGTGGTTATCATCACATCTTACAAAGGACAAGAACTGTCTCTAGATACCACCCTGAATGAGCACACATGCTCTCATTAGACCCTCTAGCCTAGATCATATTAACCATTAGTTAGGGGTGATAAACTGTACTAACATCGAGTTCTTCATGTACCTACTTCCGTCGCATCGAAGTGAATCTTTAGGTTATACACAAGAACTTTTGAACTCACATCATGGTGTAGTTGAACCATCTCCCTCCCATATGTAGTTCAACCAGATCCTTCCCTTGAGTATTCTTTCTCTCTCATGTCATCTAGGTAAGGCAATATACCATAAATCATATTGCATCTTGACCTTCCTTGGTCTAGGGGAGACTTACCACAACATCCATAGTAATGAACTCCCATTCCCTCTCAGGGACTCTTTTATCCTCTATATCAATACACTGGGTTACTGGTGTTCGTCCTTCACCTCCTGGCTTGCATGGCAACATGCCACATGCAACTTTATCTTAGGTATCCAAAGTACTACTGTGACTCATTATTTTCTTAGTACCACGGTGTATGGTGATCTTAAAATCATGATCTCTTGTATCTCATAATTCCTTAAGGTTGATTCCTCAAAAACCCTAAAACACTCTAGTTTTGGGTTTCATCACCTTCTTTTCTAGAGAAGTGCATCTGAGGTTCTGCCACCATCCTTTTCTTGCACAAGGCCTAAGATGGCTAACCAAACCACTACTAACTTGCTCAACAGATCTCGTTACATCTTAGTGTTAGCCAAACATATCTTACAAACTTAGGGTTAACCTAACAACCTCTTCTAGCCTCCAGCTAACCAGACAGCTATATCTCAACCAGAGCATCCATTACCACTTCACATCCTTAGGTGTAAGGTAATGTTGAAGACATACACTTCCATGCATTTCACTTATTGTCTCATTCCAAACTCTAAATCTATCTTCATTAAGAAAACTCTGAGCTCGTCTTCTTGGTTATCAACTCAACTTTGTATAACTCACAAATTCCACACAGCTCATGATAAAAGCATCCTCATAAGATGACTACCTCAGTTCTCTTGATGTTTGTAAACCATCCACACATTGTCCACTCCACAAGGGTATGTTATCATCTCTGTCCTCATACCTCATAGCAATGTTCCAACTCACAACATATTTTATCCTTGGTGTATGGCATGTGTACTGTCCTATCTCTCACTCCCATAACAAGAGGAAATAATCATTTCGCTACAGTCCAAATACAAAGTTCTTCTCATTCCAAGAGTAGAGATGGTACATCCCACCTTGCCAATACACCTTCAAATCTAAGTTGAATCATGCAACTCATGTCTCAACATCACAGTCGTCTCGATATCAAAGTTACTTCTATGGAAAACTAGTCTCGAACCTACTAGGGTCCACACACATTCCTTAGTCATCTCCTCTTGGTCTATAGGGTGCCGACACTTTTGGGGTCATCCCTCCTCCCTTATGCATCCAGAGAGTGCCCTACTCATCTGCCCGTTGGGTCCCATGAGTTCATGAAAGTGATCAATCTCCTAACCCATGGCCCTCAGACAATGATAGTTGTTACCTCCCGACCCTATGGTCATGTGCAACTAGGGAATTAGGCAACTCCTACTTCCATCGATCTTATCCATTCATAACCCTAGGATAGACTTAGGATTCTAGTATAGTACATGTCCAACTTAGAACCTTACCCAAGCCTTCATCATCTCTCTCTGCATTCATGGGCTGACTTTCCTCCTTTTATAAGGGTCATGACGACCTACCTACCTTGGTCAGGTCCCATATCGGTTACCTCCATGGTAACACATCCACACACCCTTAGAGATGGTTATTTATGGGTTTACATGTTCATTCTCTTACCATGTACTCTTCACTTAGCTTCTCAAAATTCTATGAGACCTCCTTAGGCTTCCACAAAACCTAAAAAACTAGTATACACCCTACCAAAGGGTCCCTCTACCAGGATGGGAGGAATCTACATCTTAACAACAAAGGTCAAAAACGCCCTTATGTCTAGGGTTTACATCCACATGGGCATATGTAACCCTAGCAAGCTACTAAGGCACAAGAAGACCACCTACTAAACCATGCTAGGTCATACTTGTTCTGTTTCCTCAGCATTGGACCAAGCACATACCTTCACATGTCATCAACTTAGTTGTGAGGGGTTCATCAAACATACCTTAAACTTAAGGGGGTTTCCCTTTCCTCTAGACATGAGGAGTACTATGCTCGAAACTCAAATCACATCATGAGCATCAGGTACACCACTTCCCCTCTTAGGCCTAGGAACCCTAGGTTCACTTAGATGTCCAACTGCATGCTCAACCTTTAACCACAAACCAAGCATGTCCAAGGTATGTCATGTGCATCTATTATCCTTTTACTCGAGCAACACCTCCTAGTGGAGTCCTCCTCAAGGACAACCAACAAGGTACAAGGTCTCACAACTTGCTATTAAACCTCTTCATGGTCTTAAGGAACTCTTCTTCTTAACTCCAAAGGTAAACACCTATACCATAGGCACATAGGTACCAGCAACCTTATCCTCTCTTCTGGGTTCGGTTCCTCTAAAGGAAACTAAGATACCATTAGCCTCCAGGGATCATGAATGAGGAAAGCGCAACCATTCACTTATGTTGCATCATCCTCAACTCCCCATTGTTTCTCATATCTCGGAGTCTAAGCTTCCAACCTTCTTGCTTGGGTCCTGCTCTCTCTCTTGAGAGAGAGAGCTAATCCTACAACCAGCCACACAATTAGGGGTCCTCTCTCCATGAATATGGATCAAGCTCACAAGCATACCCCTACCTGGGTGAAGCCTATGTTTGCTCCAGATTATTCATAGTCTGTAATCTATCCATCATACTCTCCTAGCTAGGGTTTCGACCTACTGCCCGCACTACTTTATGTACTCTAGGTGTATACTATGCCTTTCTCATATAAGCTCATGGGGTTTCCATAGGTTCTTCACTAACCTCATCATTGAAGGAGCTATCCTTCACTCTACATGCACGACCCTTCCCAGGGTTGGGTCGCCAAGGGTACTAGGTCATCCAACTACTCGTGGCTCATATAGGATTCCAAAGGCATGTCCACCCCCACACCAGGTCTACCATGACATCTAACTTATCGTGTCATCTCTCTTTCTAACCACCACTTAGGGTTAGGGTTAGCATCATCCTTAGAGGATATGTCAGGTCTCTACTTATGATGGAGGTCTCTACCTCCAAGACTAGCTTTCTCCACTCATCCTCCTGACAAGGAGGTCTAACCTCAGGTCTCTCCTGAGGACATGACAACATATGTCATACGACCTAAGCATGTATCTATTCTTTAGTTTACGCTTAAACTATTAATCTTATGTCCATGACATCTCATTTACATGCTTTTCATTAATTTGGTGGAGGATTCCTTAAACCTTATCAACTTTACCCATACCTCAAGAGGGTGAGGAAAAGAGAGAAAACCCTAATCCTTAATGTCCTTAACAACATTTGAGTTGAGAAGGGATGAACAAGTTGAGAGAGACCTAAAGGTATCTTATTTCGAGTCAAATCCTGAGACATTGGCCAGGCAGTCACACTAATTTGGGAGTCCTCGTATTCCGACTAGCGGTGCAGAGGAAAATCTTATCAGCCCCCAGACGTGATCCTTTTCTAGACACCTCTGTCTTTCGGAAAATCCTCTAATAACACCCTTAGGTTCTACAAAGTTTGTAAAATTTAATAATTATTAAAGATTGAATGAGGAACCTATGCTCTAATACCAAATGTAATGACCCCACCTCCCGGTAACCCCCAATTAAAGAAGACCAAGAGGCCAGAACCATTATCCCAATTAACAGGATCAAAGGTTTGACAAATAATCAATAACAATTATCAAATTCTACCAACTAAACTGAAAGGTTGTAATGAAATAAAACTTTGCATACCTTTTTCAAAACTTGGATGTATATTGCTATCCACATCTAGAGTCTATTCTAACTAATCCTCCTTTGTACTTTAGTTCTAATTTAATTCCACATATGTCACTTTATTGTTTGTCCTTTTCAATCTTGTACCTAAAACACCTACAAACAAAACATCGATCAGCATATCGAAATATGCTGGTATGTGGGGACAACCAAAATTTCACAAATATGGCTAACAACCTAATTATCACAATCAAGGTAATTTAACAAGTCAAATTATGTTTTCAATGTGTCATTCTCCACCGCTTTTTCCCTAACCCTGGAATACCCCCTCTAGGGTTTCTCTTTTGCCATTGACTTAAGGCCACCTTCTCAATCCCGAGCTTGGTGCCTGGGGTCACCCTTTATGGTGCCCTTTAGTCATGCAATATCATATGCCACCTTCTCAATCCTGATCTTGGTTCCTGAGGTCACCACTCATGGTGCCCATGGGTCTTCCCTCTTGGGCTTGACCTTTTTGAATCATCCATCAGGGTGGGTGCAAGAATACACAGTTATACTATTATTGTGATAATCATAGTGACTTTATGATTTGCAAATATGAACATCCAAACTGATAAGTTGCATTCAATGCGATGAATCATCCGTGAAACTCTTCAGAATACTAATGTGATTAACCATAATTAACCACATACATGTCAGGCTCGTGTGAGATAGAGTTAATCCAATCAATGCAAGAAATCCAATAGGCAAGCAAGCACACAAAGAGATCCTAAAATAGGCATCCAATTTTTCTATCATTAATCATGTCATCATGGTCTATTAATCCTAGTTGTTTCCTAGGGTTATTAGTCCTTTTTATGGTTTTGATTACAATTAGGGTTCCACACCATTTTTTATTACTTTAAACCCTAATTTTATAAAGTTACTTACAAACCCAAATTACATCATCTTTCTTTCACAAAAGATCCTAAGATCATCTTTTAGCAACATGAAACCCTAATTTCACATTATAAATACTTTTCTTTCCTTTTTCTCCTATTTAGGGCTTCTAAGCATATTACCCATCATTTTAGGTTTAAAACCCTAAACCTTGCAATGTTATATTCAAAATAGGTTAAGATTCATCATTATCATTAAACAAGTTAACCATGCTCGAATTAACCTATTTGCAATATTAAATCTATCCTTTATTATCAATTAGGGTTTCTAACCACAAATAAATACCTTTTTCATCAAAATTATACACTTTTGCAAATAGGAATGAAATCATGTTCTCAAATTATTTTTATCTTGTGCCTCATATTTTTCTGATCAATTTTCATGTATAAACTTTTCTCATCCGAGTTTTCTAGTAAAAGATATGATTTTTACAAGAAAATTCACTTTTTTGGATTTTCTAATTTATTACGATTTCATCAAAAAAAACCTAGTCGGTCGATCCATGGTCCGCTGGACCACGCAGGATCCAACGATCCAAAAACACACACCCTGACTTGCGATTGAAAAGAAGAAAAAGGCAATTATGCCCTTAACTAAACAACAGAAGGGGGAGGGTGAAGGGGTCTTTTACCCCTTGATCATCTTCTATCTCGGGCTAGCTCGTGAGTAGCCCAGCCGAGTCAACTCAAGGGTTGACTCTGGCCATCCGTGCATCTGCGAGCAACCTGATCGGTCCAGGAGCTCCGCCGGCCCCTCGCGGACTTGCCTGGGAGGTCAATTCCTCCTTTGCACCGCTGCTTCATCGCTGACGAGGTGTGGTTCCCTTCCGACGGTACCTACTTTTTGACAGGGTCTCAGGTCGAGTCAATTCCTTGAATTGGCAGCATCATGATGACCGTCTCCGTGCCGCAGTTATGAGAAGGTAGATTGTAGGGTTGATCACTTTATTGTGCACACTACCCTATATATAGGGTGGCCACAGGTGTCCGACTAGTTTGGGGATTCCCTCAAACGTTAACAAAACCACCACAAATCTAGGTTGGTTAAGAGCGGAACACATTCCCGAAGACAAAGGACTCGTTCAAAGCTCCACAAATGTTCTCAAACTTACGCAATCTTAAATCAAAGATTTGCAGCCTGGACTTTGTTATCCCTGATCCTTGTGAGACTGGGATTCATCCCAGTCCGTGGATCATAGATCCAATGATCGTTGATGAGCGCCCAAAAAACAAAAATCGGGATTGAATCCCAGATAAATCATGACACATGATTATTATGCAATTAATGTCCATACTTTAGGATTATTTATAAATTTCATAACATGGAATCTGTGCATTATTTTTCAACCAAATTTTAGTGAAATCTTTAGATTTACATTATCTTCCTTTATTCCAATTATGAGCCTTAAACTCGAAAGGAAAGATATGGTTTCTTCACATGCAAGTAAATGTTTAATAAAACTCATTTAAGCATAATTTCTTTCTCATAATTCTTTATTTTCTTAATAGTGATTCCTTTTTCTATTAGAAACCATGTGAACATGAAATCTTTTCCAAGATGGATCCATCATCCATATTTTCACACATTTCTTGTAATATTTTTATTATTTCACATTTCCTTCTTAGTAAAGCAATATTTAATTGATCTTTTCTCTTTCTTGTTACATTATCTTTGCAACTTGGACTCCTTGGAATCCAAGGAACCAAAAAGGCATGAAATCCATCCTTGGAGGATATTCCTTTACCTTTTAGACATTTCTACATCTTTCTTTTCTCCATTTCTTAATTATTCTTTTAATAATTGAATTTCCTTTGTCTTTTTCTTGTTATTGGCCCCAAATAGCCAATAAAGCCCACAAAGAAATCAACAAGGCTATTATAAATGAAATTCATGCATTCAATCAAAAGACATCAGTATTTGTCCATTTATCTTTATTAAGAGAAATTACATTTCTCATCAAAAGAACCCAAAATTTGGGTTGTAACATCCTTCCCCTCTTATAGGAATTTTGCCCTCAAAATTCCACCAGGCACACAAACAAACAGGATAAGCCTTACTTATGTCCATCATGGCTCCCATGTGGCCTCACCATTTCCATGGTGCTTCCCAAGAACCTTCATCATTTCATATTCTTTCATCTGAGTTCTTTCTTACCTTGGTATATCGTACCCTCATATGTGACCCACGACTTTTCAGCCTCACAAAAAGCAAAATAGGTTCAGGGATCAGCACATGGCTTGGGTACCTCACATAGTGCTCTAGATCGGACTCACGGAATACATTACACTTCCTTTTATCCTGAGGGGTAAGGCTAAACACAACCATCTCCACCAATCCATCTCAAATGGACCATGCAATCGGGACTCAGCTCTCTTAGCTATAGCTTAGAGGGGTCGGATTTTCACATCACATACTCTCCCACAGTGAACTGCATGTCAGTCTGCTTTGCATCAGCTCATGACTCATGTTGCCTCTGGGCTCTCTTTCAGCCATTGTATGATCAAAGCGACTTCATCTACACACATTGTGGTCCTTTTCTGACCTTCATGAGGTCTCTTCACCCCATCATCTTAATGAAGTGGCGACCGACACAACCTCCCCTACAGAGCTTCTCTACATCCCGACACTGGCTATGGTGGTTATCATCACATCTTATAGAGGACAAGAACTGTTTCTAGATACCACCCTGAATGAGCACACATGCTCTCATTAGACCCTCTATCCTAGATCATATTAACCATTAGTTAGGGGTGATAAACTGTACTAACATCGAGTTCTTCATGTACCTACTTCCACCACATGGAAGTGAATCTTTAGGTTATACACAAGAACTTTTGAACTCACATCATGGTGTAGTTGAACCATCTCCCTCCCATATGTAGTTCAACCGGATCCTTCCCTTGAGTATTCTTTCTCTCTCATGTCATCTAGGTAAGGCAATCTACCATAACTCATATTGCATCTTAACCTTCCTTGGTCTAGGGGAGACTTACCACAACATCCATAGTGATGAACTCCCATTCCCTCTCAGGGACTCTTTTATCCTCTATATCAATACATTGGGTTATGGGTGTTCATCCTTCACCTCCTGGCATGCATGGCAACATGCCACATGCAACTTTATCTTAGGTATCCAAAGTACTACTATCACTCACTATTTTCTTAGTACCACAGTGTATGGTGATCTTAAAATCATGATTTTCTATATCTCACAATTCCTTAAGGTTGATTCCTCAAAAACCCTAAAACACTCTAGTTGTGGGTTTCGTCACCTTCTTTTCCAGAGAAGTGCATCTGAGGTTCTACCACCATCCTTTTCTTGCATCAAGGCCTAATCTGGGTAACCAAACCATTACTAACTTGCTCAATAGATCTTGTTACATCTGAGTGTTAGCCAAACATATCTTACAAGCTTAGGGTTAACCTAACAACCTCTTCTAGTCTCCAGCTAACTAGGCAGTTGTATCTCAACCAGAGCATCCATTACCACTTCACATCCTTAGGTGTAAGGTAATGTTGAAGACATACACCTCCATGTATTTCACTTATTGTCTCATTCCAAACTCTAAATCTATCTTCATCAAGAAAACTCTGAGCACGTCTTCTTGGTTATCAACTCAACCTTATATAACTCACAAATTCCACACAGCTCATGATAAGCATCCTCATAAGTTGACTACCTCAGTTCTCTTGATGTTTGTAAACCATCCACACATCGTCCACTCCACAAGGGTATGTTATCATCTCTGTCCTCATACCTCATAGCAACGTTCCAACTCACAACATATTTTATCCTTGGTGTATGACATGTGTACTGTCCTATCTCTCACTCCCATAACAAGAGGACATAAGCATTTGGCTGCAGTCCAAATACAAAGTTCTTCTCGTTCCAAGAGTAGAGATGGAACATCCCACCTTGCCAATACACCTTCAAATCTAAGTTGAAATGTGCAAGTCATGTCTCAACATCACAGTCATCTCGATATCAAAGTTACTTCTATGGAAAATTGGTCTCGAACCTAATAGGGTCCACACACATTCCTTAGTCATCTCCTCTAGGTCTATAGGGTGCCGACACTTTTGGGGTCATCCATCCTCCCTTATGCATCCAGAGAGTGCCCTACTCATCTGCCCTTTGGGTCCCATGAGTTCATGAAGGTGATCAATCTCCTAACCCATGGCCCTCAAACAATGATAGTTGTTACCTCCTGACCCTATGGTCATGTGCAACTAGGAAATTAGGAAACACCTACTTCCATCGGTCTTATCCCTTCCTGACCCTAGGATAGACTTAGGATTCTAGTATAGTACATGTCCAACTTAGAACCTTACCCAAGCCTTCATCGTCTCTCTCTACACTAATGGGCTGACTTTCCTCCTTTTATAAGGGTCATGACGACCTGCCTACCTTGGTCAGGTCCCATACCGGTTACCTCCATGGTAACACATCCACACACCCTTAGAGATGGTTATTTATGGGTTTACAGGTTCATTCTCTTACCATATACTCTTCACTTAGCTTCTCAAAATTCTATGAGACCTCCTTAGTCTTCCACAAAACCTAAAAAACTAGTATACACCCTACAAAAGGGTCCCTCTCCCAGGATGGGAGGAATCTACATCTTAACAACAAAGGTCACAAATGCCCGTATGTCTAGGGTTTGCATCCACATGGGCATACTTAACCCTAGAAAGCTACTAAGGCATAAGCATACCACCTACTAAACCATGCTAGGTCATACTTGTTCTCGTTCCTCAGCATTGGACCAAGCACATACCTTCACATGTCATCAACTTAGTTGTGAGGGGTTCATCAAACATACCTGAAACTTAAGGGGGTTTCCCTTTCCTCTAGACACGATGAGTACTATGCTCGAAACTCAAATCTCATCATGAGCATCAGGTACACCACTTCCCCTCTTAGGCCTAGGAACCCTAGGTTCACTTAGATGTCCAACTGCATGCTCAACCTTTAACCACAAAGCAAGCATGTCCAAGGTATGTCATGCACTTCTATTATCCTTTTACTTGAGCAACACCTCATAGTGGAGTCCTCCTCAAGGACAACCAACAAGGTACAAGGTCTCACAACTTGCTACTAAACCTCTTCATGGTCTTAAGGAACTCTTCTTCTTAACTCCGAAGGTAAACACCTATACCATAGGCATATAGGTACCAACAACCTCATCCTCTCTTCAGGGTTCGGTTCCTCTAAAGGCAACTAAGATACCATTAGCCTCCAGGGATCATACATGAGGCAAGTGCAACCATTCACTTAGGTCGTATCATCCTCAACTCCCCATTGTTCCTCATATCTCAGAGTCTAAGCTTCCAACCTTCTTGCTTGGGTCCTGCTCTTTGTCAAGAGAGAGAGAGCTAATCCTACAACCATCCACACAATTAGGGGTCCTCGCTCCATGAAGATGGATCAAGCTCACAAGCATACCCCTACCTGAGTGAAGCCTATGTTTTCTCAAGATTATTCATAGTCTGTAAGCTATCCATCATACTCTCCTGGCTAGGGTTTCAACCTACTGCCCGCACTACTTGATGTACTCTGGGTGCATACTATGCCTTGCTCATATAATCTCATGGGGTTTCCATAGGTTCTTCACTAACCTCATCATTTAAGGAGCTATCATTCACTCTACATGCACGACCCTTCCCAGGGTTGGGTCGCCAAGGGTACTAGGTCATCCAACCACTCATGGCTCATATAGGCATCCAAAGGCATGTCCACCCCCACACCAGGTCTACCATGACATCTAACTCATCGTGTCATATCTCTTTCTAACCACCACTTAGGGTTACGGTTAGCATCATCCTTAGAGGATATGTCAGGTCTCTACTTATGATGGAGGTCTCTACCTCCAAGACTAACTTTCTCCACTCATCCTCCTGACAAGGAGGTCTAACCTCAGGTCTCTCATGAGGACATGACAACATATGTCATACGACCTAAGCATGTATCTATTCTTTAGTTTACACTTAAACTATTAAGCTTGTGTCCATGACATCTCATTTACATGCTTTTCATTAATTTGGTGGAGGATTCCTTAAACCTTATCAACTTTACCCATACCACAAGAGGGTGAGGAAAAGAGAGAAAACCCTAATCCTTAAGGTCCTTAATAGCATTTGAGTTGAGAAGGGATGAACAAGATGAGAGAGTCCTAAAGGTATCTTATTTCGAGTCAAATCTTGAGACATTGGCTAGGCAGTCACACTAATCCGGGAGTCCTCGTATTCCGACTAGTGGTGCGGAGGAAAATCTTGCCAGCCCCCAGACGTGATCCTTTTCTAGACACCTCTGTATTTCAGAAAATCCTCTAATAACTCCCTTGGGTTCTACAGAGTTTGTAAAATTTAATAATATTAAATATTGAATGAGGAGCCTATGCTCTAATACCAAATGTAATGACCCCACCTCCCGGTAACCCCGAATTAAGGGAGACCAAGAGGTCAGAGCCATTATCCCAATTAACAGGATCAAAGGTTTGACAAATAATCAATAACAATTATCAAATTCTACCAACTAAACTGAAAGGTTGTAATGAAATAAAACTTTGCATACCTTTTTTCAAAACTTGGATGTCTACTGCTATCCACATATGGAGTATATTCTAACTAATCCTCCTTTATACTTTAGTTCTTATTTAATTCCATATATGCCACTTTACTGTTTGTCCTTTTCAATCTTGTACCTAAAACGCCGACAAAGAAAATGTCGGTCAACATATCGAAATATGTCGATATGTTGGGACAACCAAAATTTCACAAATATGGCTAACAACCTAATTATCACAATCAAGGTAATTTAACAAGTCAAATTACGTTTTCAATGTGTCATTCTCCACTGCTTTTACCCTAACCCTGGAATACCCCCTCTAGGGTTTCTCGTTTGCCATTGACTTAAGGCCACCTTCTCAATTCCAAGCTTGGTGCCTGGGGTCACCCTTTATGGTGCCCTTTAGTCCTGCAATATCATAGGCCACCTTCTCAATCACGAGCTTGGTGCCTAGGGTCACCACTCATGGTGCCCATGGTTCTTCCCTCCTGGGCTTGACCTTTTTGAATCATCCATCGGGGTGGCATGTAGGTGCGAGAATACACACTTACACTATTATTGTGATAATCAGAGTGACTTTATGATTTTCAAGTATGAACATCCAAACTGATAAGTTGCATTCAATGCGATGAATCATCTGGGAAAATCTTTGGAAAACTAATGCTATTAACCATAATTAACCACATAACTGTCAGGCTGATGTGACACAGAGTTAATCCAATCAATGCAAGAAATCCAATAGGCAAGAAAGCACACAAAGAGATCCTGAAATAGGCATCCAATTTTTCTATCATTAATCATGTCATCATGGTCTATTAATCCTAGTTGTTTCCTAGGGTTATTAGTCCTTTTTAGGGTTTTGATTACAATTATGGTTCCACTCCATTTTTTATTACTTTAAATCCTAATTTTATAAAGTTACTTACAAACCCAAATTATATCATCTTTCTTTCACAAAAGATCCTAAGATCATCTTTTAGCAACATGAAACCCTAATTTTGAATTATAAATACTTTTCTTTCCTTTTTCTCCTATTTAGGGCTTCTAAGCATATTACCAATCATATTAGGTTTAAAACCCTAAACCTTGCAATTTTATCTTCAAAATAGGTTAAGATTCATCTTTATCATTAAACAAGTTAACCATGCTCGAATTAACCTATTTGCAATATTAAATCTATCCTTTATTATCAATTAGGGTTTCTAACCACAAATTAATACCTTTTTCATCAAAATTATAAACTTTTGCAAATAGGAATGAAATCAGGTTCTCAAACTTTTTAACGTGTTCCTCATATTTTTCTAATCAATTTTCATGATAAACTTTTCTCATCCGAGTTTCCTAGTAAAAGATATGATTTTTGCAAGAAAAGACACTTTTCTAGATTTTCTAATCTGTTACGACTTCATCAAAAAAAAAACCTAGTCGTTCGATCTATGGTTCGCTGGACCACGCGGGATCCAACGATCCACAAACACGTGCCCTGACTTGCGATTGAAAAGAAGAAAAAGGCAATTATGCCCTTACCTAAACAACAGAAGGGGGAGGGAGAAGGGGTCTTTTACCCCTTGATCATCTTCTAACTCGGGCTGGCTCGCGAGCATCCCAACCGAGTCAACTCAAGGGTTGACTCTGGCCATCCGTGCATCTATGAGCAACTTGATCGGTCCTGGAGCTCCACCGGCCCCTCGCAGACTTGCCTGGGAGTTCAGTTCCTCCTTTACATCACTCCTTCATCGCCGACGAGGTGTGGTTCCCTTCCGACGTTACTTGCTTCTCGACAGGGTCTCAGGTCGAGTCAATTCCTTGAATTGGCAGCATCACGATGACCAAATCCGCACCACGGTTATGAGAAGGTAGACTGTAGGGTTGCTCACTTTGTTGTGCGCACTACCCTATATATAGGGTGGCCATAGGTGTCTGACGAGTTTGGGTATTCCCTCAAATGTTAACAAAACCACCACAAATATAGGTTAGTTAAGAGTGGGACACATTCCCGAAGACAAAGGACTCATTCAAAGCTCCGCAGATGTTCTCAAACTTGTGCAATCTTCGATCAAAGATTTGTAGCCTAGACTTTGTTATCCCTGATCCTCGTGAGACCAGGATTCATCCCAGGCCGTGGATCATAGATCCAACGATCACTGATGAGTGCCCAAAAACAAAAATCAGGATTAAATCCCAGATAAATCGTGACACTTGATTACTATACAATTAATGTTCATACTTTAGGATTATTTGTAAATTGCATAACTTGGAATCTGTGCATTGTTTTTAAATCAAATTTTAGGGAAATCTTTAGATTTACATTATCTTCCTTTCTTCCAATTTTGAGCCTTAAACTCGAAAGGAAAGATATGGTTTCTTCACATGCAAGTAAATGTTTAATAAAACTCATTTAAGCATAATTTCTTTCTCATAATTCTTTATTTTCTTAATTGTGATCCCTTTTTCTATTAGAAACCATGTGAACACGAAATCTTTTCCAAGATGGATCCATCATCCATATTTTCACACATTTCTTGTAATATTTTTATTATTTCACATTTCCTTCTTAGTAAAGCAATATTTAATTGATCTTTTCTCTTTCTTGTTGCATTATCTTTGCAACTTGGACTCCTTGGAATCCAAGGAACCAAAAAGGCACAAAATCCATCCTTGGAGGATATTCCTTTTCCTTTTAGAGATTTCTACATCTTTCTTTTCTCCATTTCTTAATTATTCTTTTAATAATTGAATTTCCTTTGTCTTTTCCTTGTTATTGGGCCCAATAGACAATAAAGCCCACAAAGAAATCAACAAGGCTATTATAAACAAAATTCATGCATTCAATCAAAAGACATCATTATTTGTTCATTTATCTTTATTAAGAGAAATTACATTTCTCATCAAAAGAACCCAAAATTGGGGTTGTAACAGTTATATTACATGTCGTGCCGGTGTATCCATATATGCTCAAGTTATTAAGTGTAAGTGAAACACAATACATAGTAAAGTGAAATATAGTATTGAAAGCTAGAAATTCATTTCGTTACATATCAGATAGATCAAAATAAGTGACATTCAATATGAAAGATTATTAGCATTGATTTTATAGGGAAATCGAGGCAAAAAATAAGACAACAGAAATAAATTTTAAAGCCTAATTCCGTAATCAACAAGATATCATCAACAATGATATATCTCAGAAGGAAGGTAATTAGAGTTATACCTAGTCCTGGAGCAATTCCAACGACAATTCTTGATGTAGTATCATGTTTCTTCTCCAAGCAGCATTCGAACAGTCTTCAGTAGAGGCCTCCTGGTGAAACACCATAGATGACATTTTATGGTGTCCTCCTAGTGACATGTAGCAACCTCCCGCCTCTAGAGTAGTCCTCACAGACCATCAGGAACTCCATGTTGTGCTACTAACACCAACGAGGAGTTGCCTCTTCAAACGTCAATCTGCTAGGATTGATTCATTCTCCCACAATTGTCTCTCCCTTGTTGTTCCTACCTTTTACAGGTAGAACTTGTAGGAGATCTCTATTGGTTACCACAACTAGAGAGGAAAATAATTGTCATCTCTTATGGCCTAGGCATTACAAATGGTATTTGAACCATAACCCCTCCAATAGTTAGGGCCCACATGGGCATGTGGCATGCCAGTCTTGAGTTGTACAGCCCAGGCAAGTTGTATAGGGCTATTCATTGAGACGAGATGGTGTCGCCCTTGCGCTAGTAGTCATGGATGTGAGTTGGGTGTCCATGGGCCATTCTAGGTCTGCACTGAAATGGGGAAGCGATTATGAGGCCGCATATTGAGCCATGATGAGGATGTCAAGAGTCTAAGTGGGGGAATTGTAACATCCCAAGATTTGAGGCCTCATATATAATGATCTTAAAAGGAATGATTGGACTACCCATATCACTAAGGACAACCTCCTTTTTCGGGAGCCCATCACTAAAGAACTTCATAGTTAAGTGTGCTTGGCTTGTAGTACTAGGATGGGTGTCCAGTCAGGAAATTGACCCTGGCTTGTGTGTGAGTGAAGACAAAGCATGCAGTTAAGGCTAGTGGTGGTTTGTGGGGCCAGTCGTTATTCTTGAAACTCTACTAGAGCCTTGGGCAGTGGGCCTAGGCGTTACTGAATATGTAGCCCTTTCTAGGATAATAAGTGATCATAAAAATGTAGACTTTTAGATAATCTACCCATCAACATTGTCTAATATTCACATTTTTATGTGTGAGTAGGTACTTGAGGCTTTTGTGATTACAGACACTATATTTTTTCCAATACAAATAATGCCTCTAAATTTCTAAAGCATAGTCATTGGAGGGATACTCTTCCTCATTCGGCTTCAAACATGATGAGCCATATTCTATGACTTTATTCTCTTGCATGATGATACAGCATAGATCGTGTCAAGAGGTGTCTTCTGACTTTCTAGCTCTTGCATTTAATGGATAAGGTCAACACATAGTAGATGTGAAGCACACTGTAACGCCCAGACCCACTTCCCAAGGTTCTAGTAGAGTTTCATAAATGACAACTGGCCCCACAGATCACCACTAGTCTTAACTACATGTTTTATCCTCACTCACATCTAAGCCAGAATAAACTTCCCGACTGGTCACCCATCCTAGTACTACTATGGGTTGAGTACACTTAACCATAGAGTTCTTTAGTGATGAGCTCCCTAAAAAGGAGGTGCACCTTGATGATATGGATAGTCCAATCATTCCTTTAATGTCATTTTATATGAGGCCTCAAATCTTGGGACGTTACACATACATTTAACTATAAAAAGCTATCCTTGAATTGGGAGGTCCACACAAACCACATCCTTCTAGTCAGCTTGGTTAAGGAAAAAGATATTACTGAGAAGTTCAAGATGAAGCATTGATAATAGCCTACTAGTTCCAAGAAGCATTCAACATCAAAAGGATTGTGAGTTTACTGCTACTACTCAACAACCTTGACTTTCATAGGGTCCACAAATATATGACCCGCAAAGAAAAGATGCCCTAAGAACATCTCTTCAGATATCCAAAACTGACACTTTAAGAATTAAGCACAGAATTGATGCTCCTAGAGAGTGTTTAGCATAATGCCCCCCCATGTTGCTCAAGTGATTAAAAATAAATAAGCACATCACTGATGAGTACCACAACAAAAGAATCAAGATGAGGCTTGACTACTCTATTCATTAGCTCCATGTAATCAGTAGGGGCATTTGTCAACCCAAAAGGCATAATAAGATATTCAAAGCACCCATAACGAGTGGAAAAGTGGTCTTGTAGATATCACTCCTTTGAATTATAATCTGGTGGTAGACTCTACAAAGATCAATCTTCAAGGAAATTGTATTGGACTTTAGTAAAAAAAAATCACCAATCCTTAGAAGGGGGTATTTATTCTTGAATGTGACTTGGTTCAACATATGATTGTTGATGCACACTCTCATGGATCCAAACTCATTTTTTATGAAAATCTTTCCCTTGTGACACATTGGACAAGGTGAAACCAAGGTCAAGGAGTTCTTTCAATTTCTTTTTTAGCTCTTACAGTTTTGTTGGTGCATTTCCATAGAGAGACTTTGAGATTAGGGTTTTCCTAAGCAGAAGTTTGATGTTGAACTCCACTTCTCTCACTAGAGGGATACCAAGGAGTTCTTCATAGAAGATGTTGGGGGTAATCCTTCACTATATTTCTATCTTCAATCTTGAAGGATTCCTTCTCCATAACCACACTGCTACCAGGAACACTCTACATCCAAAGTACATCAGATTCTAGGACTTCATTGCTAAGATTAGATTCTTATCATACTCTATGTGTTTCAAAACTACTACATGTTGTTGTCAGGGTGTGTTTATAAAACTTGCTTATTCCCACAAATGATATTAACTTGGTAAATGGACAATTGATCCATTCCCAAGATGACGTTGAAGTTAACCATGTCAAGCAGAAGGAGGTTGAAGGGAAAATATTTTCCTACAAGAGATATGTCCATCAGGAGGATCTATGACAAGTGGATTTTACAAGACCACAAGGTGTATTGACATTCAAGATAAAATTCATTTTGTTTCTACTTTGCAAGGTTTCTACTAGGTCATAAAAGATAAAAAGAATTATTGGATCCAGAATAAAAATGTCCTTCACAATAGAAGATAGTAATCATACTTTGGATGACATCCTTATTTTTCTTGACTTCCTCAATGGTCATAGAAAACAATATCATGTTAATTTGTCATCTTGGATTTGTTTTTTTGATAGTTTCTCTTTTTTCCTAGTTTTTTGGTAGGGTTACCATGATGAGATTGAGAGTTGTTCAACATATGGGGCTTAGTGCATTCCATATAGTGGTGTCTCATCTTGAATTTGTAATTATAGAGAGGGTTGGATGATAGCAGTCCCCGAGGTTCTTCTTCCTACAATTGAGGCAGATAGTGGGGATCCCCTGAGTCAAATGGGGTCATATTGAAGAGAGCCACTATGGTTGTTGTTGCAGTGATGATAATTTTTTGGGGGGTGGTGTTGGCTGTTGTTGGGGAGGTGATGATGGCCTCCTTAATTAGGTTTGTTATTGTTCCTCTATGGTCTAGGTGTAGAAAATGTCATCTCCTGATGATGCATCTATGTAAATTGAGCCTTAGTCACCAATTGCTCAAAGTTTAGTGGCAATTGTGGGGCCAGGTTGTCACTCATATGCTTTTTGAGTCCCTTCATGAATACTTGTATCTTCCTTTGCTTGGTGATACCAATTGTACATCTCTCGAGGAGGGTGAAGTGGCATGAAAACTTGGCCACTTAATCATCACCTTGATACACCAAGTTAAACTTCATCTCCTTCTTGATCAGCATTTAATGTGGGATGTAAGTTAATGGAATAGTTTTAAAAACTCCTTACAAGTCATTGAGGTCATTTCCTTAGGTGGGGTACAAAATATGTTTCTTCAAAACACCTTAGACAAACCCTTCATGACAAAGGTGGCATACTTCACCCACATATGCCTAGGCTAGTTCATGCCCTCCATGATGTCTTGGGTGGCCAAGATCCACTTATCATCCTTCTCAACCATATCCCACTCACTCCCCTAGTAACTCCAAAGGTTTTAGCTTGATCAAGTCAGCAATCGTGGGTTCCCTAGCGCCATCATTATTGTTGATGATGCCCTACATGGTAGTCCCCAAAATGGCCCTAACTTGACCCAATTGGGTAGCAATATCATTTCCCCTATGTGTAGGAGGCCCTTGTTAACGGATGGAAGAAGGGGTCGTGTACTTCTTGTGGGATGAGAACCCCTACACTTCTCACCCTCTTGGACTTAGGCTCCTTAGAGTTTAACAAATGACATTTCCTACAAGATGATAGAGAGACACTATGCATCAATATAGGGTTTCCATGAAGCTAGTCTAGAGTGGAGCAAGGAAGATACCTATTATTGATGGCTATGGCACAATTTCATGTGACAAAATAGTTCCAAACCATGAGTGTTATAATATGACACCAAAGTACTTTATAACATCAACCATACAAAATCATAGTGTGTGTCTTCTCCACATAAAATATAAAATAAGAAGAGTTGTATCCATATAACTTATTACAACAACATGCTTGTAACATCCCTGACCTGGGTTATGCTTTAACCCTAGGTGTTATGATTAAGAAAGATAATTATATGCTTGATATTATCTTTTGAAAAGTAATTAAGGCTCAAGAGGAACTTATATTTCAATTTTAGTCCATTTTGAATAATGTTGAAAAGAATGTTTTACTTGTTTGGACTAAAATGCAAATTACCCAAGTCAAGGGGTTGAATTGAAAATTTTGCATGATAATATGTTCCTCATATGTTGAATCATCATGGGAATGAAGATGATGCAGAGGTATGGCTAGTGAAAGCCTGAGTACCAAGAAAGAGTTGATAAAGCAATGTTTGTGCATTAAAAACCTAGTTTTGGTGTAATGTGTAATTTACCCAAAACCCAGGGTTCAATATGAAACTTTACCACTTCAATAAGGTCCTTAATATTCTTGGCATCTTTTAGAGGCAATAAAATGAGAGGGCATCCCATTTGAGATACTTTGAAGGAGAGAGAATCTTGATATTAAAATAATCAAGATTTAAGCATAATTGAAATAATGCAAAAATAATTATATTAAATAGATTGCTCTTTAACCAAATTTATGTTGGTTGAAATCCACATAAATGGACGTCCTTGTGCCTTGAAAAGGCAAAGAAAATATCAACGTGAGTGGAGAACCCACTCACATTAAGAAACTAAAAAGAATTATCCACTCACTTATGGATAATGATATTATAAAGGTTACGGTGCTTAATTTCTTTTCCCTTAATTCATGGATAATGGAAGGGAGTTCGGAGGTGATAAAGATACCTTTGCATGCAAGGAACCAAGGGGAGGAGGTGGCAACAATTTCATAATTAAAGGATTAAGATGAGGCATTTTCTCTCTCATTGATTTTCTTATAAAAACACCCTTTACAACTCAAACCAAAGACTTTTTCAAATCCACTTCTTCTCTTTGCTTGCAAAAACGATCAAGGAAGCTAGGAGAAGAAGGAAGATGACCCCCAACCTGTTGGTAAGCTTCTTGACCTTCGTTCGTCTTGATTTCATGGTGGAAATCACAAATCAATGCATGATTTCTTCTTATCTCGATCCCATCTTCACTTGTAACCATCCCTTTTCACTCAAAAGCTTGAGGAACGAACCTTGTGTTGTAGAAAAGCTTCTTCCACCATTGTTGACATGAAGCTCCAAGCTTTGAATCTCAATTGAAGGCGTGTTATATAACTTGAACCCATATTCATTGTTATTGAATTCACTTTCTCAATCAATTATGTTCAATTGCTCTTCTTGTAATTCCCTTGATTAGTTGATGCAATTACCATGATAATGGCAGTAGTTTCGATGGACTAAGGCTTGATGATGATAACATCATCTTAGGCTCACATTCCAACAAATTAGATTTGCAAATGGTGTCAATAGTTTTGGTCCAAATGGTTTCACCAAACCGTTTGGAGACCAAACGGTTTGCAAACCGTTTGGAGGTTTGGATTCCAAACTGTTTAGAAGAGTTGACCATTTATATGGGTTGACCATTTGAGGTCAGGTCCCTAGAACATGATGGATGATGATCCAATTGATTAATTCAATATATGGACAATCCTCTAATTGGAAACCCTAAATCGGTTAAGTGTTGAATTGCAATTGTTTAAGTTAAAAGTTTGGGTTGATTTGCCCAAACGGTCTCAAGACCATTTGGAGGTCACCCCAAACGGTCTCAAGACCGTTTGGAGGTCACCCCAAACGGTCTCAAGACCATTTGGAGGTAAACCAAGACTGTTTGTAGGTCTAAGGTTGAGTATGGTTGAGTAATTGAAAAGTTATAAATATCAAATCGAAATGCAATCAATAGCTAAATTGATGATCAATCCAATGATCTAAACCCTAATTGGATTTCACAATTTTTAATGAATGATGAGGCAAACGGTCCCAAGACCATTTGGAGGTCATCCAAACGACCTCAAGACTGTTTGGAGTTCATCCAAACGACCTCAAGACCGTTTGAGGTCAGGTCATACCATAATTTGATGGTGGTTCACTGGTTTCAATTGGATTAGTTTCACAATGTTAATCCTTGAAGGTTCCTTGATTCCCAAACCCTAATTGATGGGTTCTTGATTATAAATCCTAGTCAATTGGGTTCAAAACCCTAATTGATGGTCCTATTGAAGGATGAATCAATAGTTTAATTTATGAATGAATCAAGGAGTCAATTGATAGGTTGTTCATTGATGGAAATCTTGATTTGATTAAGTGTTGAAGACCTTTTTGGTCCATTCAGTTTTGAGAGGGTTTGGACCAAGACCGTTTGAGTCAAAATGGTCTCAAGAACATTTGGGTCCAGACGGTCTCAAGACCGTCTGGGTCCAAACGGTCTCAAACCGTTTGGAGACCCAAGCTCAATCAGTTTCAACATCTTCCTTGCTTAAACGGTTTCAAGGGCAATGTGCCCAAACAGTTTCAAACCGTTTGAACTCTGAGAGTCCAAGACCGTTTAAGGTTTAAGTAAGCAAGAATGTTTGAGGTCCAACATGATTAATCCATTTGGATATCTAATGTAATTAAAGACTCAATTGGTTAATCCACTTGGACACATTTTATCATTGAAGATTCGATTGGTCAATTTATTTGGATACCTCATGTAATTGAAAGTTCAATTGATCAAATCTTCTGGACATCCTAGTAGAGGATGAGAGAGAGAGATTTATACATGTAAGATAATCATGTAGCAATCAAGCCTAACACATTCAAAATAAGTGTGATATACAATTAGGGTATGATCCTTGACAAAGAGATCATAAAACCCTAATTGAGTTAATTGATGAACTCAAACCCTAATTTAGGGCAATTCTGAGTGAAACCCTAATCTAGGAAGGTAATGTAATATGAATATAGGGTGATGGCATGAGTAACCCTAATTCAGTGTATTTTGATGTAAAAACCCTAATTGGGATGCATAGTAAACCCTAATTATGGGTTATTGAATATAAACCCTAATCTAGGGTGATGTGATGTGAATAGTAAACCCTGATTTCCAAATAAAGTGAAGGAGTGTGAAATGCTTATTCTAGATTATACTATAAAGCATGAAACCCTAATCTTGGACAATGAAATGATGAATCATTGGTCATAATTGAACAAAGGAGATGCGTAACCCTGATTGGAATAAAATGGGAAACCCTAACCCTGGTAAGGGAATAGTGGTGTTACTCTAGGATAGCATGGAACTAAAATATTATTGATATATATGTTATCATGTGTGCTAACCATGCATGTATCATGAGATGATGAACATAGCCAGGTATGAACTATGATGCTTTATTTATTGAAATTATTTATTGGGCCTTGTGTGCCATAATATGCCTTGTTGCCTAATGAGAGGTGACAAGAGAGTTAATGGGCCTCAAGTGCCAGATAAGATTCTTGTATAGCAAGTGTCATGTGTACCTTGGTCAGATGACCTAAAGGTGATGGTTACCTGAAAAAGTGGTAACAATGCTCAGTGATGAGCTAAGGGTTTGAATACCCAGATACATATGTTTATATGAGGGACTAAGATCCCAATGTCTTTTAAAGACTGAGAAGTAACTGATGAAAATAGTACATGTTTCTTTATAGCATTTGTCCTAATAAGTTATGTTTGATCACTTGACTGATGTTAAAAGATTATGATAATGTACTTAATTAATCAAGTGAAAGTTATTCATGTAGTGCTCTGACCATAGATCCATCATCGTCAGTAGCTGGTGATGGTGAAATAGGTTTTCTTACGAGAACTCCTAGAGTTCGCATATTTTTGAATATGTGGGGGTCAATGCGCAAAAATTTATGTACGTCCTAATGGGGGAATTGATGGAAGGTAAACATTAAACCTCTCAATCCTTCATTGTATGTTTCGGGATGGATGTATCACAAATCTCCCGATGATGTTAATGTCGGATCGATGGAGGTAAATACAAAATCTCTCGATTGCGAAGAGAGTGCATCCGCCACTGTAACTCTATAGTGAGATGCCACTATACCCTGGCAAGCTATGTAACAGAGACACAAGATGTCCTGCATGTGATCTCACACTGACCGACATTTGGGAAGTCATGGAAGCCGACTCTTCCATTAACTTTGTATGGTACTGATTTTGACTTCGCAGTGGTCGGTTGGAGTATGAGCGGTATACCTCATCTCCTCAGAGCTTAAGTATGTTTGTAAAATGTAATCAGCCATGTAGCGCATTTGAATAAGATTGAAATACGAGAACCACTGGTTGATGTTAACTTGCTTAGCATGTCCTTGATACATAAATGTTACTATGTTCTTTAATTCATATTGAATAAGAGACATGCTGCCTTGTCAAGTTATAGTTGAAATATCTAAATAGGATTGTTTCTCTAATCTGCATAGATACTGATTTTCCTGCTAATGAAATATATTATCCCATTGCTCAGCTTATTTCTATTAAACTGCAATAATAATGTTTTCGGCAGAGAGTTATATCTCTCGCTGGGGCAATCATATAATTGTCTCACCCCCATGGGATTCAACGTTTTTGTAGACAGACACCTGTAGAAGGTTCAGTATGTCTAACAACAGGGTTGAGAGGTGTCTCCTCTATAGTTGATGACATTTCTTTTTTTTCTACATAGACTGGTTCACTCTCAGTCTTTTCTTCACCATATCCTTTTTCTAAGGGAACATCAGATTTTGAAGAAAGGAATTTCTACTGCATCTGAGTGAATTGATTAACACAGTCGACAAAATACACCTCTTCTTCTACAGTTCGTTCCTTTGCACTTTTGGATGCATAGAAATCAAAAGATCGGTTTCCCACTCTTAGGGTCAAAATTCCAGCTTCAACATCGATCAAAGCTCTAGCAGTTTAGAGGAAAGGTCTTCCAAAAAGGAGGGGGTACCGTGGATTTTCCCTGATATCCATAACTACGAAATCACATGGGACATATAGATCCCCAAGCCTTATAGGAATATCTTCTATAATGCCAACTGGCTTGATCATTGAAGAGTCAGCAAGCTCTATGGACATTCTAGTGGGCAAGAAGTTGGTAAGGCCCAGTTTGTTGCATAGGCTGAGAGGAATGATAGAAATGCTAGCTCTGAGATCGGCTTGGCCTGGTCGGTTGATAGAATTTCTTATCAAGCAGTTAATCTCGAAGGTTCCTGGATCCTTATGTTTGCGAGGCATCCTATCCATAACTTAATAAGATGAGGTTTCCGCCAATTTCATAGTCTGATGTTCTTCAGTTTTGTATTTATGACTGAGCAGGAGTTTGAAAAACTTTGACCATTGGGGCATCTCAGCCATGGCATCCTAGAGCGGGATATTGACATATAACTTTTTCATGATTTCCTTGAATTTGTTGAACCTAGTATCGAGTTGGGTAAAATTGAGTCAACTTGGAAATGGTACACGAGGTTTATACACAGGAGCAACTGGCTCAGGCGAGTCTTCTGCATCAGCAACAATAGGTTCCTCAGAACTTGCCTTGTCGGTCTTATCATTATGAGTGACACGTGCGCTATGCTCAGCATCTTGGACATTTGTCATGGTGACATGAGTCATGGGTTCTGGTAAGATAAAGCTTGAATGAGTTGTCACAACTTTAAGTTGTTCCACGTGCCTCAGATTGTCTTCTGGTTGCCCAACTAAAGCTCCAGTAGGTGTCTTGAGGCTAGCTGCAAGTTGAGCTATTTGAGATTCAATGGCCTTCTGGTGTGCTTACTGGTTAGCTATCAATGTTTGTTGCGACTGTAACATCTTCTCAATGGCCGATAGTTTTTCATCAGGAGCGACGAGTCTAGCTTGTTGCCCTTATTGTTGATTTTGGTAAGGGACTTGATTGGGGTCTTGGAACTGGGGGTTGTTCTGGTAATTGTTGTAGTTCATATTTTGGAATTTACCCCTAAAGTTCCCTTGATTCCCAAAATTCTGTTGTTGGTTGTTTGAACCAAATTGATGTGAGTTTACCGCTCCCAAAGGATTTCCATACTAAAAACTGGGATGGTTCCTATTCTGATTCAGGTTATAGTATCCTTGACCAGGGATAGTGTTGATAGCATTCAGATTTTCCATCTAGCCATTATCTCCTTGTCCATTGACTTTGCTCAAAACAACATCATAGAGAACTTTGCAGGATAAGGTAGAGTGATCAGTTCCTTTGCATGCTTCATAGAATAGTGAGGCTGACTTGACATGTTCTTGTTGTTGTGGGGGTGAGCATCTTCTTTCATAGGCAGCAAGAGATGATTCGAGATGGTCTTGCTTGGCAACTAAGAGCTTGATGGATTTAGAAATAGACTTGTACTCAGGAATAGCTTCACCAATAGCTACCTTCAACACTCATTTGCCTACTGTTCTACCCCTATTGGCTTGATTTTCAGCTCCAAGAGTGACAACCTCCCATGCACTGTCATAACTTTGACGCATGAAGTTTCCTCCAGATGAGGAGTCTAAGAACCTCTTGATGTCGTCATCCACACCCCTATAGAATATCTTGATGAGTTGATTCTTAGGAATGCCATGGTGTGGACACTTGCATAGAATCTCTTTGTATCTTTCCCATACTTTAGCAAGGGATTCTCTAGGGACCTGAGTGAATTGAGTTATACATCCCCTGATTTCATAAGTGAGAGAAGGAGGGTATAATTTTTCCAGAAAGACATTTTGAAGTTGTTCCCAGGTGGTGATGGGTTCGCATTGTAAGGAGTTGTACCAACTTATAGCTCTATCAACAAGAGAATACTTGAAGAGACAGAGTCAGATGGCATCGTCTGATACTCTATTTTGATTTGTCATAGCACATAGATCAATAAACCTCAGAAGGTGCTCCTGACTATCTTCTCCTTGTTTACCATAGAATGGGTTGTTTTGAAGCAAGGTGATCCAATGTGCTTGGGTCTCAAAATTTGGAGCGTTGATGGGAGGAGGTTGCACTAGGTGATGAACGTCAATAACTTTAGGGGTTGAGACCTCCCTAAGGTCTTTTTGCAGTTCTGCTGCTTGTGCTGCTGCTTGAGCTGCTCGGATCTCTATTTCAACTATAGCTCTGGCTTCTTGCATAAGCCTATCTCTTTGTGCAGCAAGAGCTTGAGAAATCCTTCGGGCTATTTCCTCTTCTTGAGCCATCTTTACTTGGTTGTCTCTATTCTGACAATGAAAGGTCATGTCTATCTCAGGATCAAAGCTTGCAGCGAGTCTGGGACTGTTCGAGCGGTGCATACATTATGCTTTGGGGGTACATGAGATGGAAAAATCCTTCGGAAGTGAGATGGACAGAGAGGAATTGAATTTCAAATGAATGATCGATAGTATCAAAAGAAAAATCAAAATCCTAGATTAGCCTTAATAGAACTAGATTTGATTAACTAATTCTGTTGTTCCCGACAACAATGCCAGAATTTGACGTGGTTTATTATCGCACTAATAAATTCACTCGTGGTTGAAATCCCAGAGTTTTTAACCAAAACCTTGTGCAATAATACCACCTGCAAGCAGACGGTTCTTATCGCAGTATAGTTAAGGATCGAATCCCAAGGTACAACATTTTTTAGAATCACTTCTAGTCTAGTCTAGTTCAAGTAAGACTAATATTTATAATAAGGGTTGATTTCAATTTAATTAAACTAATTGCAAGAAAGTAAAGAATAGAATTAAAGTTGATCTAGATTAATGATATGGAATCACTAGGGTGGTCCCAGGTTTCACCACCACTACACATGCAAACATATCCAATCACAAACATCCAGGTAAGATCTAACTATCCAAATAGAACTACTATGAACCCTCCTTGAGGGATGTTTAGGTTTGCATGAGCATCACCTTAGGCATCAGATGTTGTGTCGCCATCCGGATCGAGCACTTACGGTTCTGAAGATATAGATATCCAACTGAAGCTGTGACCCTCCCTGAGAGATGTTTATGCACACAGAAGCATCATCGTGGGCTAGATGGCTCATCCCCTCACGGATCATTCACTTATGACCTCAGGGAATCCCATCCTATTTCTAGTCAGGGAGTCAAACGCATTAATCGACATTCTATCTGACACATTGAAGTTCTCACAACATAGGAAAGAACAAGATAAAAGCAAGCAGGCAATCAGTCTACAAGCAAACATCGATGATTAACAATGAAATGAAAAGTTATATACATTGCCATGGAATGTCAAAATGAAAGGACATGAAAGCATGGGTAGCGGGGCTAGTCCCCGCACCCCAGTGAAATGAAACTACTCGCTCATGATGTGAGAAATAAGAAGAACAAGAGAGAGGGAAGATTCCACCATGAGCATGATGTAGAAGGTGGTCACAACTCGGTGAAGATGATGTGGTCTTCTATGCCACGTCAGAGCAAATTTGGATGAGGAGCGAAGGACACCAATACAAACCAGGCAGTCTTTCTCTCTCCACCTTCCTTATCGTCTCATCCTCCTTGCTCACAGCAAGAGGAGCAGGTTGTGGATGCATAGGTCGAGTGGATGACGGGCAGATGCGCAAGCCTACCACTCAGCTTGGTTGTGGAGATCGTCCTCCACCAGGGGTCGAGCATGGAGGCACGCAACCTGGTGGTGGAGTGGAGGATGTAGAGATACGTAGGCGGAGGATTTGCCCAGGGTTTGAGCATACTAGGTGCAGCCTGGTGATGGAGTTGTTATTGTAGATTGGAGGGAACAGGGGTCGAGCTCGCAAAGGAGCAGTCTGGCGGCGTCCCAGATCCGATTCCCTAAATGAGGACCCTGCTGGTCCTATTTATAGGCACTGGTCGAGGTCTTCATGTTTTTGGTGTGAGTCCACTTCACACAGTTTGGAAAACTATTTGCTTCTTCTTAACAGTTTAGGACCCCCATCCAAATGGTCTTGGATACTAATTAATATGCTCATGGTTTTGTATAATGGCCAAATGGTCTTGGGTTTGATAAACCCTCACGGTTTAGAAACCGTGAGGCTTCCTCACAGTTTGCTACCCCAACGTTCTTCTCCTCCAAATGGTTTTGGCTTCCAGACGGTCTCTACTCCAGCCAGTCTTCACTTCCAAATGGTCTTGTTTTTGTGGTCTTAGCAATTTTGGATCATGATGATCCTTGCGTTCCATCCGAATGATATGGGGTTAACACTGGTTCTTCTCGATCCTGGATACTTTGGCCTTCACGGTTTGCTACCCAGCGGTCTTTACTTCCAAACGGTCTCATGTGATTGCATCCAAATGGTCTTCGGCCTCCGATCAGTCTTGGTGTTTTGATCGTCCAAGCGGTTTTGGATGATCGCCCGCCATGCGGTCTCGGTTGCTCGTGGTTTGTTGCCTACGATCGGTCTTATTCCCTCAGCTGGCCTAATAGTCATGAGGACTGAGTGCCGCCACACAGTCTTGTAGACCGTTAGGGCTTACGTTGTCTCGATGAGCCAAACGCGAGCAGATGCATTGTGCAGGTGATAGGAGTGGATGGAGGCGCTGTTGTGGTGGCAGGCGATGACGTCGGCAGGTTGCAGGTTGATCGGAGGAGCGATGCCCATGGTAGGTGATGGAGGTGGTGTGGAGTGGTGAAGATCATGAAGGAAAGATGAAGGGAGGGTGGAGGAAGCAGAAGCTGGGGAGGTGCGGTGGTTTTAGGGTTGCAGTTTGGGAATAAGGAAGAAGAAGACAAAGGTGGAGTGCCAACTGGTCTTGGTGTGAGTGGGGGCTTCATGCGGTTTGAGGGTGTGTGTTCCATTCAGTCTCGCAAAGAGGCCGCTCTTCATGGTTTTGAGATTGTGAGAGTTCTCACGGTCTTGTGACCGTGAGGGCTCTCTCGATTTCCAAACCATGAGAGGGGTTGAGGGCAAACCGTTTAGAGCAAGTGAGAGGGTAAAACCGTTTGGTCTAGACTGATTGATCAAACCATTTTGTTCAAGACCGATTGATCAGACCGTTTGGTCAAGACCAATTAATCAAACTGAGGCTGAGAGGATCTTGAGTGCAGGTGAGTTCCATTTGATGGTTGAACCTCATCATGACCTGCATAAAATCAATATAAACCTAGTTAATAATCTTGATAATTGAACCAATTAAGCAATTTTTCATATTGTGAGATTTAAGAGATGAAATTGGATGTATTCAGTCGAATTGAGCCCAAGATGGCGACTGAAAATTATGATGAATACACATTCATCAATAATGGTTCTAGATGATTAATATATCATATCTGACTACATGTGTGAGTATGATGACAACATTTATGGAATATGAACTTCAAGAATTTATGATAAGACATTATAACAACCAAATGGGTTTATTAAGGATTGTAACCACTAAGAGTATAAATGGTAAATTTGCTTAATAATAATATAAGAAGTGATTTCCAAGTTAAGTGACATGTGATGACACTAGTCAATTCTTTCTTGCTAGATTCTTGAGAACTTGAAACCATTGAACCTTATGAGAATCTTGTTGGAACTATTTGGTGGAATAAGGTACTACATTCTCAATTCCATTATTGATTTATTCTTTCCCATTTGAACTGTCATGCATAAAATATTGATTAGTGGTGAACCCCAAATTGTTTTTGTAATCTCTTCTTTCCTATTGAAGATCACCATCTATACTTAAGATTGTTAAATATTAAGATAGAATTGGTATTGATCTTTGTGGAGTTTTGAAACACTGAGGACTTTGGTCCCTTTTAGATCTTTGACTCACTTAAGGTTGGGTACATCCCACCACTGAGTGTAGTGGGTAATAGACTAGTTTTCTCCCAATTATTGGTTGAAAGGGTGAACTAGACTACAATGTAATTCTCACATGGATGATGGAACAAAAGGAATTAATCCCTTGAATGGTATGATATGCCAATGTTAAATTTTAATATATGAATTTTGGTATTATTACTACAACAACAACATATATTTTGATATCTTAAATGTGTAACAATCTTGTATAGTTAATAATCATACAATATTGTGAAATTTAAATCTTAAAACTTGAGCATTGATAACATTGATACTTGTGTTCCTTATATTATTAACCTGAGTACACAAAATAATTTCTTCCTAATATTTAACTTGTATTCGAGTCATACTTCATGCATATGTTTAAATTCAATAACTAGAATATAGTACCCACATTAGCTAACCTATATTCCTCTTTGGTCCATGTTGGATATGGATTTATCCCAATGGGATATTATGAGGACAACAATGTTGGTCCAAATTACTAAGGAAAAGATACGACCATGGATAGGTGCCCTTTGTACGGCCTTGTTATCTTATATTTATCTTTATCTTTCCATAGCATTGTGGCGTCCAACTCAGAAAACCAGATTAACTAATGTGGAAGCGTATCATTCGCAACGGATTAACAAAAATCACTAAAAATTAAAATCATTTTCAAAGAGATCCATTCTCAGGAAAACTTTTAAAATAAAAACCACAATATTATTTTTACATATTGGTCCACATTGTACATTTCATGTACCATCTCTCCTCGAGGAATATATATACACATCATTACTTTGCTAAATAGCACAAGTAACAAAATCCTCGAAGCATCAAACCAAAATCTCAGATCGATTATAAAAACACTATCTAATGACTCCTAGGTCCTGAGAGTACAGAGATGACACATAAGACTTTATGTACAAAGCTTGACAACCAGTATCCCCACCTGCGATATCAATGTTGTCCTTATTGTTGCTGCTACTGCTCTTCCCATGCTACAGAGGTTCTGCCTCTTTGTCTATGTCTACCTAAAAATGTTGAATCCCACGGGGGTGAGACAATCATAAGATTGCTCCAGCGAGAGATATAACTCTCCGCCGAAAACATTATTATTGCAGTTTAATAGAAATAAACTGAGCAGTGGGATAATATATTTCATTAGTAGGAAAATCAGTATCTATGCGGATTAGAGCAACAATCCTATTCAGATATTTCAGCTATAACTTGACAAGGCAGCATGTCTCTTATTCAATATGAATTAAAGAACATAGTAACATTTATGTATCAAGGACATGCTAAGCAAGTTAACATCAACCAGTGATTCTCGTATTTCAATCTTATGCAAATGCACTACATGGCTGATTACATTTTACAAACATACTTAAGCTCTGAGGAGATGAGGTATACCGCTCATACTCCAACCGACCACTGCGAAGTCAAAATTGGTACCATACAAAGTCAATGGAAGAGCCAGCTTCCATGACTTCCCACATCTCGGTCAGTGCAAGATCACATGTAGGACATCTTGTGTCTCTTCTACATAGCTTGCCAGGGTATAGTGGCATCTCACTATAGAGTTACAATGGCATCTGCACTCTCTTTGCAATCGAGAGATTTCATATTTACCTCCATCAATCCGACATTAACATCATCGGGAGATTTGTGATACATCCATCCTGGAACATACAATGAAGGATTGAGAGGTTTAATGTTTACCTTCCATAAATTCCCCCATTAGGACGTACGAATATTTTCACCCATTGACCCCCACATTTTCAAAAATATGTGAACTCCAGGAGTTCTTGTAAGAAAACCTATTTCACCATCACCAGCTACTGAAGATGATGGATCTATGGTCAGAGCACTACATGAATAGCTTTCACTTGATTAATTAAGTACATTATCATAATCGTTTAGCATCAGTCAAGTTTTCAAACATAACTTATTAGGACAAATGCTATAAAGAAACATGTAATGTTTTCATCAGTTACTTCTCAGACTTTAAAAGACATTGGGATCTCAGTCCCTCATATAAACATATGGATCTGGGTATTCAAACCCTTAGCTCATCACTGAGCACTGTTACCACTTTTTTAGGTAACCATCACCTTCAGGTCAGCTGACTAAGGTACACATGACACTTGCTACACAAGCATCTTATCTGGCACTTGAGGCCCATTAACTCTCTCATCACCTCTCACTAGACAACAAGGCATATTATGGCACACAAGGCCCAATAAATAATTTCAATAAATAAAGAATCATAGCACATACCTGGGTATGTTCATCGTCTCATTATACCTGCATGGTTAGCACACATGATAACAGATATATCAATCATATTTCAGTTCCATGCTATCCCAGAGTAACACCACTATTCCCTTACCAGGGTTAGGGTTTCCCATTTTATTCCAATCAAGGTTACCCATCTCCTTTGTTCAATTAGGACAAATGATTCATCATTTCATTGTCCAAGATTAGGGTTTCATGCTTTATAGTATAATCCAAAATTAGGGTTTCACACACCTTCACTTTATTTGGAATTTAGTGTTTACTATTCATAACACATCACCCTAGATTAGGGTTTATATTCAATAACCCACAATTAGGGTTTACTATGCATCCCAATTAGGGTTTTTACATCAAAATACCCTGAATTAGGGTTACTCATGTCATCACCCTATATTCATATTACATTACCTCCCTAGATTAGGGTTTCACTCAGAATTTCCCTAAATTAGGGTTTGATTTCATCAATTAACTCAATTAGGGTTTTATGATCTCTTTTTCAAGGATCATACCCTAATTGTATATCACACTTATTTTGAATGTGTTAGGCTTGATTGCTACATGATTATCTTACATGTATAAATCTCTCTCTCTCATCCTTTACTAGGATGTCCAGAAGATTTGATCAATTGAACTTTCAACTACATGAGGTATCCAAATAAATCGACCAATCGAATCTTCAATGATAAAATGTGTCCAAGTGGATTAACCAATTGAGTCTTTAATTACATTAGATATACAAATGGATTAATCATGTTGGACCTCAAATGGTCTTTCTTACTTAAACCTTAAATGGTCTTGGACTCTTAGAGTTCAAACGGTTTGAAACCGTTTGGGCACATTGCCCTTGAAACCGTTTAAGCAAGGAAGATGTTGAAACCGATTGATCTTGGGTCTCCAAATGGTTTGGGACCATTTAGACCCAAATGGTCTTAAGACCATTTGGTCCAAACCCTCTCAAAACCGAATGGACCAAAAAGGTCTTGAACACTTAATCAACTCAAGATTTCCATCAATGAACAACCTATCAATTGACTCCTTGATTCATTCATCAATTGAACTATTGAGTCATCCTTCAATTGGACCATAAATTAGGGTTTTGAACCCAATTGACTAGGATTTATAATCAAGAACCCATCAATTAGGGTTTGGGAATCGAGTAACCTTCAAGGATTAACATTGTGAAACTAATGAACCACCATCAAATTATGGTATGACCTGACCTCAAACGGTCTTGAGATCGTTTGGATGACCTCCAAATGGTCTTGAGGTCATTTGGATGACCTCCAAATGGTCTTGAGACCGTTTGCCTCATCATTCATTAAAAATTGTGAAATTCAATTAGGGTTTAGATCATTGGATTGATCATCAATTTAGCTATTGATTGCATTTCCATTCGATAATTCTAACTTTTCAATTACTCAAACATACTCAACCCTAGAACTCCAAATGGTCTTGGTTGACCTCCAAACAGTCTTGAGACCTTTTGGGGTGACCTCCAAACGGTCTTGAGACCATTTGGGCAAATCAACCCAAACTTTTAACTTAAACAATTGCAATTCAGCACTTCACTGATTTAGGGTTTCCAATTGGAGGATTGTCCATATATTGAATTAATAAATTGGATCAAATGGATCACCATCCATCATGTTCTAGGGACCTAACCTCAAATGGTCAACCCATACAAACGGTCAACTCTTCTAAACGGTTTGGAATCCAAACCTCTAAACGGTTTGGTGAAACCGTTTGGACCAAAACTCTTGGAATGTGAGCCTAAGATGATGTTATCATTATCAAGCCTTAGTCCATCAAAAACTGCTGCCATTATCATGGTAATTGCATCAACTAATCAAGGGAATTGCAAGAAGAGCAATTGAACATAATTGATTGAGAAAGTGAATTCAATAACAATGAATAAGGGTTTAAGATATATAACTCGCCTTCAATTGAGCTTCAAAGCTTGGAGCTTCATGTCAAAAATGATGGAAGAAGCTTTTCCACACCACAAGGTTCGTTCCTCAAGATTTTGAGTGAAAAAGGATGGTTAGAAGTGAAGATGGGATCGAGATAAGAAAAAATCAAGCATTGATTTCTGATTTCCACCATGAAATCAAGATGAATGAAGGTCAAGAATCTTACCAACAGGTTGGGGGTCATCTTCCTGCTGCTCCTAGATTCCTTGATCATTTTTGCAAGCAAAGAGAAGAAGTGGATTCGAAAAAGTCTTTGGTTTGAGTTGTAAAGGGTGTTTTTATAAGAAAATCAATGAGAGAGAAAATGCCTCATCTTAATCCTTTAATTCTGAAATTGTTGCCACCTCCTCCCCCTTGGTTCCTTGCATGTAAATGTATCTTTATCACCACCGAACTCCCTTCCATTATCCATGATTTAAGGGAAAAGAAATTAAGCACCTTAACCTTTATAATATCATTATCCATAAGTGAGTGGATAATTCTTTTTAGTTTCTTAATGTGAGTGGGTTATCCAATCACGTTGATCTTTTCTTTGCCTTTACAAGGCACAAGGAAGTCCATTTATGTGTATTTCAACCAACATAAATTTGGTTAAAGAGCAATCTATTTAATATAATTATTTTTACATTATTTCAATTATGCTTAAATCTTGATTATTTTAATATCACGATTCTCTCTCCTTCAAAGTAGCTCAAATGGGATGCCCCTCTCATTTTCTTGCCTCTACAAGATGCAAAGAATATTAAGGACCATATTGAAGTGGTAAATTTGCATATTGAACCGTGGGTTTTGGGTAAATTACACATTACACCAAAACTATGTTTTTAATGCACAAACATTGCTTTATCAGCTCTTTCTTGGTACTCAGGCTTTCACTAGCCATACCTCTGCATCATCTTCATTCCCATGATGCTTCAACATATGAGGAACATATTATCATGCACAATTTGCAATTCAACCCCTTGACTTGGGTAATTTGCATTTTAGTCCAAACAAGTAAAACATTCTTTTCAACATTATTTAAAATGGACTAAAATTGAAATATAAGTTCCTCTTGAGCCTTAATTACTTTTTAAAAGATAATATCAAGCATATAATTATATTTATTAATCAAAACACCTAGGGTTAAAGCATAACCCAGGTCAAGGATGTTACAAGTTATCCACCCCTTACAAGGATTTCGTCCCCCAAAATCATCAACGAAAACATTAAGAGAAAAGAGTAGGATATTTCCTCCTCATCTCCTCCTCTAGCTCCCACGTAGCTTCTTCAATGCCACGGTGATGCCAGAGAACTTTTACAAGACATATGTCTTTCTTTTTCAGCTTTTTAATTCTTCTGTCAAGAACCAACACAGGTCCTTCAACATAAGATATATCATCATTTAGTTCTACCTCCACAGGTTGTAAAACTAACTCTGTGTCAGGATGACACTTCCTCAACATAGAGATATGAAACACTGGGTGCAATCTATGCAACTCATGTGGTAACTCCAGCTTATAGGCTACCTTTCCCATCCTTTCAATGATCGGATAAGGCCCCATAAATCTAGGAGCTAACTTCTCCTTCTTTCCAAATCTTAGGATACCTTTCCTAGGTGAGACCTTAAGGTATACTCTGTCTCCCACTTGGAATTCTAAGGGTCTACGACGCTTATCAACATAAGATTTCTGTCTATCCTGGGCAGCTTTCAACTGTTGTTGTATGACTTTAATCTTCTCAGTTGTTTGTTGTACTAGCTCAGGACCCAAAAGTTGATACTCCCCTGTTTCATACCAACATAAAGGAGATCTACAATGTCTTCCATATAAGGCTTCATATGGTGCCATCTCAATACTGTGATGATAGCTATTATTATAAGCAAATTCTATCAAGCTCAGGTGTAGATCCCAACTTCCTACAAACTGAAGGACACATGCCCTAAGCAAAGTCCTCCAAAGTTTGCATGGTCCTCTCACATTGTCCATCTGTCTATGGGTGAAAGGTTGTACTAAACCTTAACTGTGTACCCAAAGCTTTATGCAGTAGTTCCCAAAAATGACTCGTAAACTGGGGACCTCTATCAGAAATGATAGTAGTTGGAACCCCGTGCAAACACACTATCTCATCTATGTATATTTGAGCAAGCTTCTCAACAGTGTAGGTTGTTTTGACAGGAAGGAAATGTGTTGTATTTGTCAACCTATCAACTATCACCCAAATGGAATCATGACTTTTGGCTGTTCTAGGCAAACCAACCACAAAGTCCATGGTTACATGATCCCATTTCCATTGTGGTATAGGCAGAGGTTGCATTGTTCCTGTGGGCTTTTGATGTTCAACTTTAACCTGCAGACACACCGGACACCGCATAACAAACTCAACTACATCTTTCTTCAATCTAGGCCACCAATACATATCTTTTTAGTTATGATACATCTTGGTGATCCCTGGATGTATAGCATACATTGAAGAATGAGCTTCTTCCAGAACTAACTTTCTTAAGTTATCAGCATCAGGTACTACCATCCTACCATGGTAACAGACTACCTGATCATCTGAATCATAGAAGCCATCTCGTTTCTCACTACCATACTCTGACTTGATCTGTTGAATCACTACATCAGCTTGTTGTGCTTCTTTAATCTACTGCCTTGGAGTAGGTTTTACTTGCATCTCAGCTAACAACCCGACTAATAATAATACTTTAAGTTGTACATTGTTTTGCCTCAAGGAGATAAATATATCTCTCTTAGAGCACACTAAGGAATTCAACTGTACTTTAGCTAAAGCTGGTGTTGTTGATTTCCTACTTAGTGCATCAGCTACCACATTAGCCTTCCCTGGATGATAATCAATTGTACAATCATAGTCCTTGATTAATTCCATCCAGCGGTGATGTCTCATGTTCAACTCATGCTACGAGAAGATATACTTTAGATTCTTATGGTCTGTTAAAATATAGAATGTCTCTCCATAGATATAATGCCTCCAGATCTTCAAAGCATGGACCACAGTAGCTAGCTCTAGATCGTGTGTCGGATAATTTTCCTCGTATTTCTTAAGTTGTCGAGAAGCAAAAGAAATCACTTGTTTATCCTACATCAACACACATCCTAGACCATTCTTGGATGCATCACAAAAAAGTATATACCTCTTCCTTTTCTCAGATAATACTAACACAGGTGCACTTGTTAACCTTTCTTTTAGCAACTGGAAAGAATGTTGACACTTGTCATTCTAGACAAAAGGACTATCTTTCCTGGTCAACTTGGTTAAGGGTAAAGCTATAGAACTGAAGTTCTTAATGAACCTCCTGTAATAGCCTGCTAATCTGAGAAAACTACAAACCTCCATTGGTGTCTTTCGTTGTTCCCATTGCAGGACAGATTCTACCTTCTTAGGATCAACACGAATACCTGAGGCAGATATTACGTGTCCTAGAAAAGAAACTTCTAATAACCAGAACTCACATTTGCTGAACTTAGCGTATAGCTTATGCTCTTTTAGCAAAGTCAAGGCTTGACGGAGGTGCTTCTCATGCTGTTGAGTATCTCTACTGTATATTAAGATGTCATCTATGAAGACGACTACACACTGATCAAGAAAAGGTCGAAAGATTCTATTCATGAGTTCCATGAATGCAGTTGGTGCATTAGTTAGTCCAAATGACATAACTATGAACTCATAGTGACCACACCTTGTCCTAAAGGCAGACTTAGGTATATCACTCTCCTTAATGCGCAACTGATGGTATCCCGACCTCAGATCTATCTTAGAAAAGATAGTTGCACCACACAACTGATCAAACAAGTCATCAATCCTTGGCAGAGGATACTTGTTCTTTATGGTTACTTTATTTAACTGTCTGTAATCAATGCATAACCACATCAACCCATCTTTTTTCTTAACAAAGAGGACCGAAGCACCCCATGGTGAAGTACTCAGTCGGATAAAACCCTTTTCAAGCAACTCTTGTAGTTGTTTCTTGAGCTCTGCCATCTCAGCAGGTGCCATTCTATACGGGGTTTGTGCTATGGGTTGCGTGCCCGGGATTAGATTAATCTCAAAATCAATCTCTCGGGATGGAGGAACACCTGGAAGTTCTTTAGGAAATACATCTTCAAATTCCCTGACTACCGGAACTTTAGAAGGATGAGGGATCTCCATTATGGTATCTACCACATGAGCTAAGAATGCAAAGCATCCTTGTCTCATCAACTTCTCAGCTACCATAGCTGACACTAAACATGTTGGAAGAATCTTTCTATCCCCCTAAAAGATCCATGTGTCAACATTGTCTATGAACACAGCCTGCTTGGAACCACAATCCAAGACAACCTTATACTTCTCTAAGGTGTCCATTCCTAGGATTATATCAAAACCCTACATCTCAAGTGGTATAAGATCCACTTGAATGCGATGATCAGAAAAGAAAAGATTGTAGGGAGAACACACCTCCCGCAACACTACAGATCCCAGCAAAGGGGTTTCTAGCATCAAACTATTTGCTCTATGACTGACAGTCATGTTGCAGTCATAAATCACTTCTCGAGTGATAAAAGAATGTGTAGCACCCGGATCAATTAACACAGATACGAAGCAAGATGAAGACATGTCAGAATAAAATAGTTCCATCCGACCTGCCACAACCTGGGGGTTGACTACTGCTTCGGGTTGATTCATGGCATAGAATATAGTCGTTGCTTGTTATTGACCCTGTGCTTGGTTATTGGGTGTCGACGATCTATCTTGGGATGCTTGTCCACATCCTCTAGCATTATTACTGAACTGTCGCCTCTGTGAGCCTTGCTGACTCTACCTCTGGGGTTGAGTCACAGTTCTGCCTTTTTCAGGACAGTCTCTCTTCAAGTGTCCTGACCTCCCATACTGGTAGCAGCTATAACTTCCCAAACTCTGCCGGGGTGGTCCTATCACTGATGTTGTACTGGGGGGCTCTACTTGGAGTAAAACTATGACCCCTACCCCTACTTGACGTCCACTGTGTCAGGGTATTAAACTTCGATGGTGGTGGTGGTGCAGAGAACCTCTACTTCTTGAAACTCTCAGACCCTTGTCCTTGAAACTGAGGATACACTTTCTTACTACTGGTTTTTCACTTCTCGATCACAGACCTCTCAATCCTCCTCATGGACTCCACAAAAGTCGTGAATCTTTCCCTATTCTCTAGAGCAGACACAGGAGTGGTCAATTCAGCGTTCAACCCTTTCTCGAAATGTCAAATCCTCTCCTCATCAGTAGCTGCCATGTGCGGACAGAACCGCAATAGCTCCATGAACCTAGCTTCATATTCTCTAATGTTCATCTGTCCTTGCCTCAACCTCTCAAATTGAGAGATCTTCTCATCTAGGTACATCTTGGGAAAGTATCTAGCAACAAATTCACTTCGGAATTCATCCCATCTGACACTAACTCCTGGTCTTTTGCCTTCCTCGATGGTCCACCAATGACTGGCACTCCCTTTCAGTAGGTAGACAGCATGTCTCACCTTCCCATCTTCAGGAATCATAAGGATTCTGAAGGCTTTCTCCAGCTCAGTTAACCATAAGTCAGCATCTACTGGGTCAGTTGTGCCAGCATACTCTGTGGCTCCTACCCTCTGAAGTCATTCAAAGGTTTTTCTCGCTCCTTGTCCTTCATTGTGGGTTGGTGCCCTAGGTGTAGGTAGTGGCATCCTATCTGTCATATGAGTCATGGTTGCCATAAACTGACGAAACATGGCTTGGAAGGTTGGGTTCCCCATATCTGCTTAATTGAACTGGGGTTGTTTAGGTACGAGCTCCTCCCTAGTTTGATCCCTTACACCTCCTCCTGGCGCAGCAACGCTGCTCTCAACAGCATGTTCGTCATGTGATCCATACATCTTCAAGTTCTTCTTCTCCTATATGAGCAGAAGCCACTATCAGATAAACTGGAAGACACTTAGAACAGACTCAACAAACTTAATCCTATATCTCTGTACACTCAGCGAACCTAGTGCTCTGATACCACTAAACTTGTGGCGTCCAACTCAGAAAACTAGATTAACTAATGCAGAAGCGTAACATTCGTAGCGGATTAACGAAAATCACTAAAAATTAAAATCGTTTTCAAAGAGATCCATTCTCAGGAAAAAATTTAAAACAAAAACCACATTATTATTTTTACATACTGGTCCACATTGTACATTTCATTTACCATCTCTCCTCGAGGAATATATATACACATCATTACTTTGCTAAATAGCACAAGTAACAAAATCCTCGAAGCATCAAACCAAAATCTCAGATCGATTATAAAAACACTATCTACTGACTCCTAGGACCTGAGAGTACAGAGACGACACATAGGACTTTATGTACACAGCTTGACAACCAGTATCCCCACTTGGGATATCATTGTTGTCCTTGCTGTTGTTGTTGCTGCTCTTCCCCTGTTACAAAGGTTTTGCCTCTTTGTCTAGCAACAAATAAGGCTCAAACAAGATGTAAAAAAATGCAAATTTAGTTTTTAAGAGGTATATATATATATATATATTTATATATATATATATATATATATATATATATATATATATATGAACATAGATTAATAATGTAACCAATACCAATTTTGAGTATGTTACAATATGGTAGGTGGAGTGGAGGAAGAAAGTAAAATAACATGGTCTTTGAGGTGAGTATATAAGAAAGGAAGAATATGTACCATGGAATAATGGGTTGGAGGAGCAAATGGAAGGAACAAATTAAATGAAGTAATTTGATGGGGGGACAAGGTGGATTATGATCATGCAAGATAGGATAATGCAAGTAATAGAATGAGCAAAGGAGAGAAGGGTTTCTTGTGAGGTGGATATATTAAAAAAGGGGCTTAATTAGAGAAAAGTTGCATGTTGATGTTTGTATATAAATTTAATATGATACAAAATCTTTGGTACATATTTCAAAGTTCTATAAATGCATAAAATTAGAAATAAAGAGTGGAATCCACCATATAAACGGTGTGTTCACTCAAATCTGATGTACAAAGAATGGTTATACATTCTATTAGTGAGATCCACAAAAGTTGGTGCATGATTAACCAAATAACAAAATCACAAACTAATAATGAACACAACGGTCATAGCTTGACCTCAGATGTGTTTTTGTAAATACAGAGACTCCTTTAAATTTGATCAAATAGATTATCTTTTTCTTAAGTGTAGCCTTGCTTTAATTTCTAGTAATCTATGCATAACCGCATAAATCTATCTTTCTTCTTAACAAATAAGGCTGACATTTCACACGGCGACATAGTTGGTTGTATAAGATCCTTACACGACTCTTGTTACTTATGCCTTCAGCTCTTTCATATCTTTTGAAGCCAGTCTTTGTGTTGTGTATTTAGTATTAGGTTGATCACAAAACAAATCACCTCTTAGTAGTTGTAAACCAAGTATGCTCTTAGGAAGCACGCCTTAATACTCTCACACCACTAGGAATATTTTCTATCATAGGACCCCAAAACCTTAATATCTACCACATGAGCCAAGTAAGCCAACAACCTTGTCTCATCACTCTCTTCGCAATTATGACATATACTAAACATCTAGGTAGAATCTTTATATCACTCTAAAATGCCTAAGATATTCCCTCGCCATGAGTGGTCCTTTCTTAGGTAATAGTCTAACAGTTTTCTTCATCAATGATTATGGCTCCTTAGTTTGAAAATGGTATAAAAATAGTGTAATGGCGATACCAAACTTATATAGGAATCAACAATGGTGAAAGTTGTATTTTGACTCTTGTTGTTTAATTTCAATAGCTACATGATTTAGTTGTCTAGACAAGGTCTTAGTAAGCCAGAATGAGCTTTGAGTTAGTATCTAGACCCATAAACTATAACCCTAACATTGCTACTAGTGAGTTTGTTTAGTGGCTCAAACTCATGTATTAATCGACCGTCTAAGAACATGTGTGGAAGTGTGTTCATGGTAGTAATGCTCAAGCTCTTATGGAAGAAAGGGAGCTAGTTAGCTGGATAACTAAGAGCCAAGTTAGCATACAAACACCCTAGACCTAACCAATTTGTGGTTAAGTCTTCTAGCAAGCTCCAAGGGCCCCAACAATATTATAACCCAATAAAAATTCTTAATGACTCTATAGTTATCTTATATAATTAGGAAGACCTAATGGATATCTACTCAAATTTTTATTCTCATCATATTTGAGACGTTAAAGGGTCAAATTAATAATAGAAGTTTGATCTATGAAAAATCAAATTTCCAATTCTCAGAAACCTAGCTAAAGAAGTGTATGGCGTATCAAGCATGAAACTGAATATTTAACAATATCAATTCAATACTCTTTGACGGAAAAAACTTATGTTTAAGTAATAAAACATATATTAGGGTTGAATCAGAGAACATGATCTCACACAACATGTGAAGGATTCATGTTTAAGCATTGGTAGCAAGAATAGCCATGGGGCGAGTTGATATGATGAATGAATATATAACATGGGAGAATAAGTTAGAGGAGTAGAAGGTGAGAAGAAGTGGAATGGAAGGCGATATTGAAGGGGGGAGAGAGAGATGTGTAAAATGATGAGAGCACAAGGTAGATAAGGATAATGCAATTGAGGAAAATGCAATAGAGAACTCTTCTATGAGAATGATTTAACGAAACCAAGAATTGAAATAGAGAAAAAGCGCTTGATGATGTTTTTCTTCAAAAAAAATCCACGTAGATTTTTTTTCCAAAATTAATGAGAAAGTGCATTTGAATGTATAAATGACATTGTTATGTGTGGAATAATAGAATCATGTATTACTCTCTTATTGTGGTTGAACCCTAGTATGCTATAACTTGATGGTTACACCTTGAGTTATCTGTGGATCCATACTTGAGGATGGTATGGAATGTGGTGGTGATGCTTCACCTTATGCATCCACGATTCAATAGGGATGCCATAAGTAGGGTTTAGGTTTGAATGTTGATTTGTAACAATAAAAGTAACTTATGTTGTTGAAACTAACCCTAATGTAATAGTTGATGGTATTTAGTTATTCTACCCATCCTTGAATGGTTAATATAATGATGGAATATCCTTCCTAATGATTGATTGCAACTCTAATGTGCTAACTAGTGGTCATCATATCTTCATGATCTATGTTTACTTATGCTAAACTTTTACACTATAAGTGTGATGATGGACAATCATACCTAGCTTCCTTATATGTTATTCTAGTAAAGGAATGCTCTTAATCGCTAAGATAAATCCTGCAATGTTATCCTGTGAACATCCTTTAGTTCTTTAATGCAAATTATGTTGAGCCTGTGTTTCACATGTGTGTGGATGTTGTTGAGCCTTGTTATAAGGCATACAAAGATAATGATGAACTTGCAGGAAATGATATGACGGTCTTAATGATCTTTTGGCATGGTTGAGCCCTGAATGAGGTATCATCCTTTTATATTGACAAGGGTTGATACCCTGTGATATTGTGATAAGGATTTATATCATGTGATAGTATGATGACAAGTGTAGTCTCATGATTGGCAAGTGAATAGTACCATGTGATGATGAGATGAGGAAGAATATGTCTCATACGTTTTATATCTTTTGAAGTTGGTAAACTTATATGCTTGCTAGAAATGAATTATGGCTTGCATGTCCATTTGTTTGATGCATCATTAATGCACCCAATTAGCAGTAACTAAGTAAGTGAAACCCTAATCATGTAGTACCCTATGTTGTAAAACCATCTTCAATGTCATAATTTGTTGGATGGGGAAACAAGTATTCCTAAGGAAACTCAGAGTGCATACATAACATGTTGAGCATGCGGGGACAACTTGGTACCCTAATATCAAGAAATTGAGGATGGTTGTGGTCATTCCTCGGATATTGTGATATTGTGATGTGTGAAAGGAAACAATATAACTACATGATGCCTCTTATACAACGTCCATGCGTGAGACTATTCTCTACTATTGTGACATGTACAAGGGCAAACTAGTTGTTAGCAGATTGACTATATGTTGTTGTAGTAGCAGCATTGACTGATATGTCATTTCCTTTTTACTCATACTGACCAAGGGGAAGAGATCTTAGGATACTGACACTCCTAGATCATGTATGGAACCGAATATCCCTTCATAGGGGTTGGTTGGACTTTGTAAGGTATGATTCAAACTCCCCAGGGAGTTATAAAATATGTAACACAACCGTGTAGCATATTTGTTTAGGGTTATACACAATGCTTCACATTGGATGATAACCCTTGTTTTCTTTCCTTACATAGAGATGGTATATGGTATAACAAGAGAAGATAAATATGCTTATGTTGTAGTGATGCTCATGTTGTAAACATGCTTATGTTGTCACATATATTGACATTGATAATTAAGATTATGTTGTTAGATATGTTTAATATTGCTATCCATTCCTTTGTAATTAGAAATGCTTAAACTACTAATCATGCTTATGCAGTTAGTTGTACTTATGATGTTAGCTCTACTCATGATGTAGACCTGTTCATTATATTAAACATTCCAGTATTGATAGTCATGTTATGTTGCTAGACATATTCATGATGTTGAGATGCTTATGATACTAGATTGCTTGTGTTGTTAGCAAGGCATATGATGATAGTCAGACTAATGAAGATGATTGTTATTAAATGTAATCTTATAAAACCTGAGTAGATATCTGATAAAAGAAATGGATTTATCTATTACCTATACATACATTAATAATCATACTTGTTGCTAAGCTTAATTACTTAGTTTGTATAGCATGCTTGAACTATTCAATATGCTCAATTGACTATTAAATACTTCAATTGCTCAGTTATTTATTATTTAATCTAATGTAATCAATATTTGTTGGAGAGAGTTATATCTCTCGCTAGGACTGGGTCTCACCTTGTGGATCACCATATCTTTTTAGGTGATCGACAGTAGCGGCAACAGAACCGTGAAAAAAAATGAAAAACTAAGGTGATGAACCCTAGAGATAGTTGTTAGTTGTCTAGTATGTCCTAGATAGTTTTTAGTTTCCTCTGCTCGTGCAGCTCCCGCTAATCACCATCAACAGAAATTGGTAAGTTAACACCACAAATAATCAATATTCAAACGATTTCTCTAAGAGTTGTATTTTACCATTTTCGCAGCCGCCTCAACAGTTACGGGCTTCTTTATTTCACCCTTCTTGTTTTGCCTCCCAGCTATCCAGATATCATGGCGAGGCATGGGTGTGGCAGACTCCTGAGTAGGAGCAGACTCATGAGTAGGAGCAGACTCCTGAGTAGCCGCAGACTCCGCATGTAGTCTTTGGCAAACGCTTGCATAGCCTTTTGGACCCATAGTGTGGTCATGCACATTCAGTGCACGCCTTGCTTTTTGTGCGTCACTGAGGGCCTAGTTAGTATGCACATTAATGATTTGGTTAGTATCACTAAATGTTAATCTTGAATAGTTGAATACAATGTATATTAATTAAACTGGGAGTGACACCTAATACCTTGAATTCTTCAGATTTTCTTGAAGCAACAAAATTGTCCCAATCTTGTTTGTCCAAGAAGTTCCATTGTTCAAGGGCTGACTTCTTTTTCTTATCACCCTCTTTTATGTATTCTTGTCCTATAATTCCTAAGCATCTTTCCAGCGCGTTGCATCACACTTTTACGATGCAACTTCTCATCCAATGCAAACAGATTCTGTAAAATAGAAATGTTATTAACTAGTATCCAAAATAGAATTGCAAATAATAGAATTTGTAATCTACAATATAGAATTGCAAATAATAATAACTCACGCATAAATCCTTCCATATCAAGTCTTTTTTCCCCTGAGGAACTTTATGCCAATTATCATACTTAACACCACAATGGCTCTGAGTGGTACACCCAAGATAGTTTACAAAATTATTGCGGTTCACTCCAATTGCATTTCCTCCATTATCAAACTCCACAACCAATTTGGATCCACTGCCACTAAGCGCTATTAACTTCTTCAACAGAGTGATGCCCCTTTTCTTGTTAAGTGTTTGGTGTTGCGCATCAAGTTGCTCCAGTGCTTCAGTGGGTACATGTGCATCATCAACCTAAAATTTGACAAAAATAAACACACTGAATTAGCCCAATATAGAAATATAAGATATATGACATAACTAGAAGATAATGAATTTTATAAAAATACATGATATGTTTTTAGAACTTACATTGGTATCCTCGCCATGCTCGTCATGGATAGCATGCTCATCATGGACTTCATGCTCATCATGGACATCATGCTCATCATGGTCAGCCATCTGAAAATGTCATTAAAAAGGCAAACATTTAGCATTTGTATTAACTAGAAAAAGGCAAACATTTAGCATTTGTATTAACTAGAAAAAGGCAAACATTTAGCATTTGTATAAACATACATGTCTCTAAAATTGTGATCTTTTATCAATTAACAATCCTTCATTGTTATCTCCACGCACATATAAGTCATCATTAGCTTCAATATTTTGTGGAGTTGGCAACCCAACTGAGAATGGACTGGAGTCATCATACTTATCATAGTACTCTTCTTCATCTATAGGATCTTCAATGAATTGTCTTTTACCATGAAGAACAACTGACCATTTATCATTTGCAGGATCATCGATATAGAATATTTGTTTCGCCTGTGATGCCAATATGAATGGTTCACCCTTCTCGCCAATCTTTTCAAAGTTCACCAAAGTGAAACCCAATTCATCCACTATAACTCCTTTGGTGTTATCAACCCAATTACATTTAAAGAGAGGAATTTTGAAATCTATGTAGTCAAACTCCCAAATGTCTTCAATGACACCGTAATATGACATTTTAGCTTCACGTGGACTCTTATCCTTTGCACTTGCAAAGTACATAGTCGACGCTTGAAGAGTGACCCCACTATTTTGGACGACACTCTTATCATCTTGGCACTTTGTGTAATATGTGAATCCATTAATGTCAAACCCTTCATAAGACATAACATTCGGTTTTGGTTTAAAGGCGAGGCATTTGATAGTTTCTGTAATATCATTTGGTGTTTGAGATAGTTGATGTAAGACTTTATCTTAAAACCACTTAGTAAAAGTCTTATTATGCTCTCTAGCAAGCCACATTGAACTTGCTCAAGGATGTTGTCTCTTTATGAAATTGGTATGTTCCTCGATATAAACACTCACTTCATCCATATTGTGTAAAATATACAAGTGAGCTTGTTCCAACTGCTCACGGCTGATTACATTCACCCGTGATCCCAAAATTCCTTTGCCCTCCTCAATATTCTTGTCATTATCAGGAGTGTCATTACCACTGAGAAAGTCATTGCAAAAATCCATAACCTCTCTCGCCACATAACCTTCAATAATACTCCCTTCAGGCCGATAACGGTTTCGAACATCACCTTTAAAAACACTCATGTATCGTTCAAAGGGATACATCCAATGCAAGAAAATTGGTCCCAACATTTTCACTTCCCTAATCAAGTGGACAACAAGATGTACCATGATATCAAAGAATGAAGGAGGGAAATACATCTCAAGCTGACATAGGGTAACAACCACTTCTCTTTGCAAATTATCTAGAGTATCAGGGTCAATAACTTAGTTGCATAGACTGTTGAAAAAGAAACAAAGTCTGGTAATTGCAAACCTTACATGCTTGGGCAATATAGATCGAATTGCCATGGGCAATATTTGTTGCATTAGAGTGTGACAATCATGAGATTTAAGACCTATCAACTTCAGATATTTCATTGATACCAATCTACAGATGTTGGATGAGTAACCATGTGGCACCTTAACATTTACCAAGCATTCACAAAAAGTTTTCTTCTCCTTTCTAGACAATGTGTAACAAGCGGGAGGTAAGTATGTTCTTTTATTACCCATTTCACGTAATTCTGTTAATTCTGACTTTATTCCCATTTCACGTAGGTCCAGTCTAGATTTTATCCCATCTTTAGTCTTACCTGGTATATTTAACAGAGTACCAATGATGCTATCACAGACATTTTTCTCAACGTGCATTACATCGATACAATGCCTGACTGTCAAAGAACTCCAATAAGGAAGATCCCAAAATATTGACTTCTTCTTGAATGAAGAATTGTCACTCCGTGTGGCCATACTACATTGTGATTTCTTACCAAATTCATTGACAATGTCTTTTACTCTTGCATAAACAACATCCCCTGGTATAGGTTTAGGTGCACTCCATTCATCATTCCATCCATTGAATGCTTTGCGCTTCCTACGATACGGATGGAATTTTGAAAGAAACCTTCGATGACCAAGATATACAGTCTTGCCGCCATGTTTTAGTCTTATTGAATCAGTGTTTTCTTCACATATAGGACACGCTTTAGCTCCTTTGACACTATATCCAGACAAATTCCCATATGTTGGAAAGTCATTAACAGTGCAAAACAACATAGCGTGCAAACGAAATGTCTCTCTTGCTGAAGCATCATAGGTCATCACACCTTCAGCCCAAAGTTTCTTTAAGTCATCAATCAAAGGTTCCAGATAAACATCAATATCATTTCCGGGTTGTTTAGGGCCCGATATCAACAACGACAACATAACGTACTTATTTTTCATACACATCCAGGGAGGAAGATTGTATATAACAAGCATGACTGGCCAAGTGCTATGTTGGCTGCTCAATGTCCCGTACAGATTCATCCCATATGTACAAAGCCCAAGTCTTAGATTCCTATCTTCTTCACCAAATTTGGGGTACAATAGATCAATCTTCTTCCACTGTGGGGAATCAGACGCATGTCATAGGATCCCATCATTATTTTTCTTAACATCTGCATGCCACCTCAAATTCTTTGCATCTTTCGGATTTGCAAACAAGCGTTGAAACTGTGATATTATAGGTAGATACCACAACACCTTGGAAGGAGAACCAGTTTTGGACTCCCCCGAAGTCGTCAATTTATACCTTGACGCACCACATTTTGGACAATCTTTCAAATCTACATAGTCCTTTTGAAATAATACACAATCATTCGGGCATGCGTGTATCTTTTTGGCCTCCATTCCCATTGGGCACAACATTTTCTTTACCTGGTATGTTGAGATTGGCAGCTCCTTTCCTTCAGGAAGCATTTCTTTCAACAAAGTCAACAATGAAGTGAAGCTTTTGTCGCTCCATCTATTGTTAGCTTTCAACTTATACAATCTCAACATAGCGCTAAGCTTCGTAAACTTAGCACAGCCTGTGTATAATGGTATCTCAGCATCTTGCACAATGTTTCTAAAGATAGGAGGTGGATCGGTGTGCTCTACCCTACAACTATCCAGCATCGCATCAACGATGTCTGCTGGAACTGGTTCGTTCACATTTACGTCATCGGAGGCAATTTCTTCTTCCACCCAAGCACTGTTATCGACATCTACTGGTTTCGATTTTGAAATCTCTCCATGCCAGTGCCATTCTGTATAGCCTTGTACAATCCCGTTGCACATGACATGACTTTTGATTTCCTCACCAGTGTTGACTTTCAAGTTGTTACCGCAATGCCTACATGGACAGTAGAACCTATCTGTAGGTTTTTTCCTATGTTCCTCGGCAAATCTAATAAACTGATCAAGACCAGATATAAACTCTGGGGTGCAACGATTACGAATGGACATCCATGATCTATCCATTCTATGATCAGAGAAAACAAGTATATATTAGGAAACAAGTATATATTAGGAAAAGATTAGGGTATACACATACATCCTAAGTGTATAATGTGATGTCATTCTTATATATAATAAATGTGTACCACCTATCCCATCCTTGAACACCTAATCTCACTAGTAAGTGTACAATGTGTATTGGGTTTTCAAGAAAATTTTGGCAGCATTTCCCCGTTGTTCTCTAAGTACATATGTACTTAGAGAACAAACGGGGAAATGCTGCTGAAATTTTCTAAAAAACCCAATACACATTATACACTTACATCCTAGGTGAGATTAGGTGTTCAAGAACAGTCCCAAACCGGGGACTATCCAAGATTTACTCCTAATGAGTCAATCTTGGACGGGTTTCTAGGCCAAAAAACACATTTGATGTCATTCTTATATATAATAAATGTGTACCACCTATCCCATCCTTGAACATCTAATCTCACTAGTAAGTGAATAATGTGTATTGGGTTTTCAAGAAAATTTCGGCAGCATTTCCCCGCTGTTCTCTAAGTACATATGTACTTAGAGAACAAACGGGGAAATGCTGCCAAAATTTTCTCAAAAACCCAATACACATTATACACTTACATCCTAAGTGAGATTAGGTGTTCAAGAACAGTCCCAAACTGGGGACTATCCAAGATTTACTCCTAATGAGTCAATCTTGGACGGGTTTCTAGGCCAACAAACACATTTGATGTCATTCTTATATATAATAAATGTGTACCACCTATCCCATCCTTGAACACCTAATCTCACTAGTAAGTGTATAATGTGTATTGGGTTTTCGAGAAAATTTCGGCAGCATTTCTCCGCTGTTCTCTAAGTACATATGTACTTAGAGAACAAACGGGGAAATGCTACCGAAATTTTCTCAAAAACCCAATACACATTATACACTTACATCCTAAGTGAGATTAGGTGTTCAAGAACAGTCCCAAATCGAAGACTATCCAAGATTTACTCCTAATGAGTCAATCTTGGATGGGTTTCTAGGCCATAAAACACAATAATAGACATGTACATGTTAGGGTTTCATCACAATTGATGTTAGGATTTAATCAAATCAAATTAGGATGCTAGAATGGATTTAAATCAAATTAGGGTTTAAATCAAATCAAACACGGCCGTGGCTGTGTTGTCCTACCACGGTCGTGCTGGGCAGCATGGCCGTGCTGTCCAGAATGGCCGTGCTGCCCAGCACGGCCGTGGTAGGCCATTCTTCTCAGTTCTCAGTGAAAGAAGTGGTGAAACTAAGATTTAGATGCAATATTAGGCGAGCAACAACAACTGACCTCCCAGCAGTGGTGGCGGTGACCGGCGAGCTCCAGGCGGCAGGGCAGGCAGGTGCAGCGGTAGCTGGCGAGCTCCAGGCGGTACGACAGACTGACCAAGGAGCAGCGGCGTCGGCAGCAAGGAGCAGCGGCGGCGGCGGGCGGCGGCAAGGAGGAAGGCGGCGCGGCGGCGAGATCCAGGCGGCAGGGAAGGCAGACCAAGGAGCAGCAGTGGCTGCGGAGAAGGGGGCGCAGAGAAGGGGAAGAAGGCATCAACAGTGGCGGTGGAGAAGGGGGTGCGCCGGCGGCGCGGCGGCGCTGTCGTAGAGGAAGAAGGAGCTTTCGTGGAGGAGAAATCAGCAGCGTGGTCGGGCGACAGCAGAGAAGAAAAGGGAAATCGGCTCGCAATGAAACAGAAGAAAGGGGAAGAGCGGCGATCGCAGGATATTAAGTTCCAAAATAGCGTCGGTTGTTTCAAACAACCGACGCCTAAACCTCTTTAGCGTCGGTTGTTTGAACCAACTGACATCCAATTGGATGATATTTTCACGAAATTGTTTGGCGGGAACCACTTTCAGCGTCGGCTATAAAAGGTTAACCGACGCTGAAAGTGACACTTTTCGCGCAAATTTTCATCGCGCATAGGCGTTGGTTTCTATCTACATAACCGACGCTGAAAGTGACACTATTTTTTTTGCTCGAAAATTGGATTTTGCAGGCGACTTTAGGCGTCGGTTTGTTATTAACAACCGACGTTGTATTCAAAGCGGTACCCGTGTCTGGCTGGTCTTTGAATATAGACGTCGGTTTGCCTAAATAACCGACGTCTAATAGTGTAGGCGTCAGTTTTCCTAAAGAACCGACGCCCAGAAAAGCGACACTGAATGTTGTTTCTGTAGTAGTGTAGAGCCATCCTTGTACTCTCAGGCCCAGGTGAAAAGTTTGTATACGATGTTTCAATTGAATCGAGCTTTTGATAAGCATGTTGATGCATTTATAAGTGGAATATGTGGATAATGTTCCTTTGTAAAGTTTATGTTGTAGCTGAGGCTACAAAGCAGTTGTAAAATTTATATTGAGTATTATAAAGAATGAAGTAAGTTGTTGGTCTTTTATGTGAATGTTTTTGAGCATTTGAGAAATGTTGAAATTCGCTTTAACTTACCATGTTTTTTGGATTTGTATTTAATTAATGAGTAATTGGGTTTTGTATTTTGAGTAATCTCATTGAGTGTAATGGGGTCTCACATCCAAGGTCACATACAAGAGGGCTATCTTTCTAATATATAACTCATCCATGGCAGATACATTCATTGAGTCTTGAAGAGAAAGAAATGAGCTGATTTTGTATGTTATTGATGATGATCCAGGCTACATCATTTTCCTACTTCATCTTTTGGGAATCTCATGATGAAGTCAAATCACAATCTTGTCCCATTTTACTCAATGATTCCAAGAGGATGTATAAGGCCACTGAGTCTTTGGTTCTCAATCTTGACCTATTGGCATGTCAATCAATTTTCATGACCTTGCTAATATTGTTCTTCATGTTCTTCCACCATAATGAGCATTATATGTTTTATACATATTTATCATCCTTGTTTGAATGGTGTACTTAGAATAATGAGATTCATCTATAATTTATCCCTTAGACCACCAACATAAAGGACCCAAAGTATTAAAGGAAATAGAACAACACCATATAAGCATACTTACATCTCCGTATGAGGTTTATCCATTTGTTTCATGACTTCTTCTAGGTCGGTAGTAGTCTTATAATTTTCTATGATCTTAAAAATATAATTAGGGGTAATATAAAAACACTATCCATCTTGACTTACTATTCAGAGGTCCTCTCAAGTTGCCACTCTACTGGTGTAGTTAGATACTCCCACTTAGTCAACCCTAGAGCAACACACATTGTGGCTCTTATTCTGGTTAAAGCATCAGTGAATATGTAACATCCCAAGATTCAGGCATTGGATATAATGATATTAAAAGGAATGATTGGACTACCCATATCACCAAGGTGCACCTCCTTTTCTGGGAGCCCATCACTAAAGATCTCCATAGTTAAGCGTGCTTAGCTTGGAGTAGTACTTGGATGGGTGGCATGTCAGGAAGTTGACCCTGGCTTGCGCGTGAGTGAGGACGTAGTTTAGGCTAGTGGTGATCTGTGGGGCCAGTCGTGATTCCTAAAACTCTACTGGAGCCTTGGGTAGTGGGCCTAGGCGTTACAAATGGTATCCGAGCAAAAACCCCTCCAGTAGGTGGGGCCCACATGGGCATGTGGCATGCCAGTCTTGAGATGTGTGGCCCAGGCAAGTTGGATAGGGCTATACACTAAGATGAGATGGAGCCACCCTTGCACTGGTAGTCATGGATGAAAGTTGGGTGTCCATGGGCCATTCTGGGTCTGCATTGAAATGGGGAAGCGATTATGAGGTCGTATATTAAGCCATGACGAGGACATCAAGAGTCTAAGTGGGGGAATTGTAACATCCCAGGATTTGAGGCCTCATATATAATGAACTTAAAAGGAATGATTGGACTACCCATATCACCAACGTGAACCTCCTTTTCCAGGATCACATTACTAAAGAACTCCATAGTTAAGCATGTTTAGCTTGGAGTAGAACTAGGATGGGTGACCAATCGGTAAGTTGACCCTGACTTGCGTGTGAGTGAAGACAAAACACACAGTTAAGGCTAGTGGTGGATTGTGGGGCCAGTCATCATTACTAAAATGCTACTAGAGCCTTGGGAAGTGGGCCTAGGCATTACAGAATATGTAGCCCTTTCTAGGATAATAAGTGATCATAAAAAGGTAGACTTTCAGATAATCTACCCATCAACATTGTCTAATATTCACATTTTTTGTGTAAGTAGGTACTTGAGGCTTTTGTGATTAACAAATACTATAATTTTTCCCAATAGAGATAATGCCTCTAAATTTCTAAAGCATTATTATGAGAACCCGTTACACTAAATGAGATTACTCAAAACATAAAACACAATCAATCACTAATTAATCACATACCCAAAAATATGGGTAAATTAAAACCGATTTCAACGTCAGCACCAGCTCATAAACATTTGCATAAGAGCCCAAAATCTTTCTTATACCCATACTATGCCAAGAATTTGATACAAATTGTACCACATATATACATAGGAGAACAATATTCATATATGCCACACAAACAAGTATTAATGTGCTAACAAAAAATAGATTCGTTTGAAACACCATATACAAACTTTTTCTTGTCTAGACCTGAGAGTACAGAGACGACTCTAGGACACACTAGACATCTAATCAACTTTCTCAAAGATTCATTATTGTAGCTCCTCTTCTTGCCGTCGCATGTTTGTTTTTGTCACTTCCATTTACCTAAAAAAATGTGGCTAACCACAAGGGTGAGACCCATGTCCCAGCAAGAGATATAACCTTCAACAACGCTTATTGATTACAACATTTTAGGTAATGAGAAAGTTTAAGTAGTTTAATCATATATGACAAATAGATTCAACAACACTGATGATTAACAAAATACATAAAGGAGTTGATAGCAATTATCATCATCAAGCTGACTATCATCATTTTCCTTATTATTAACCATACAAGAGATTCAATAGCATATGCATAACTAGCATAAGCAAGTCTAGCAGCATATTATATCTATTAACATGAATAAGTCTAGCATCATAAGCATATATAACAACATTAGCATGTCTAATAGGTTAAACATATCAACATCATAGAAAGAGCTAAAAACATAAGCACAATTATCAGGATAAGCATGATTAGAATTATATGCATCCCTAGTTACAAAGGCATGGCTAGCATGCTAAACATAACTAACAACATGAGATAGCTAGCATCATGATTATAATCAGCAGTAGCAGTATATTTATCAACATAATCACGGCTACTATATGTACACGTCTACAATCTTAAGCATATCCACAACATAAGTATATCTACTATCTCTTAATTGCACTAAGCATCATCTTTATGTAAAGAGAACAAACAAGGGTTATTATCCAATGTGAAGCATCGTGTATAACCCTAAACAAATATGCTATATGACTGTATTACATCTTTTATATGCCCTGAGAAAATTGAGGATACCACTCAAAATCCAACTGACCACTGCTAAGTCAAAATTAGTGCCATATAAGATCTAGGAAGAGCCGGACTCCTAAGATCTTCTCCGCCCCGGTCAGTACGGGTTCGCCACAGTGACACATAAGATCAAGCTGCTAACAACCTAGTCTGTCCTTGGTACAGGCCACGACACTAGTGAAAGGAGGTGGGTATGCATACCCTACCATCCGAGGTACAACCGCAGTTGTCCTCCAATCTTGTCACATATATAATCACCGAGACACGACCACAGCTGTTCTCAAACTGAGGGCTAGGTATGACCGCAGTCATCCTCCCTAAACACTTGAATCCAGGATGACAAGCACCCCGCATACTCATTAGTATGCGCTCCAAGTTTCCCTTAGGAATACTCGTTTCACCATCTGGCAAGTTTTGTCACTCAGATGGATCTATGGAACAGGGCACTACATGATTAGAGTTTCACTTGATTAGTTATGCCAATTGGGTGAATTAAGGTTGCATCAAACAAGTGGACATACAAACCCTAATTCACTCCTAGTAAGCATATACATATCACAACTTTTAAAAGATATAAAATGTGTGAAATATAATTTCTCATATCACCATCACATGGTACTGTTCACTTTCCATTCATGAGGCTACACTAGTCATCATACTATCACAAGATATAAATTCTTTTCACAATGTCATAGGGTATCAACCCTTATCAACACAAGAGGATTACACCTCATTCAGGGCTCAACCATGCCCAAAGGTCATTAAGACCATCGTACTATTCCCTGTAAGATCATCGTTATCTTTCCATGCATTATAGCAAGGCTCAACAACATCACTTACATATAATACACCGTATCAGCACGATATTGCATTAATAAGCTGGGATATATTCATAAACAATCATAGCAAGGTTATATTAACATTAAGAACATTACTTTATCACATGAACATGCAAGGAATCTAGATATGATTAACCCTCATCGTAATCATAATGCACATGTTTAACAATATCAACCATGTGGCTATGATAACCACCAATTAACACATTAAGTTTATGATCATGTTAAGGAGGTTATTCCACCATCATTCCATCATATAAAAATGTTAAACATGAATACTCATCTTTATCTGTTTGCATTAGAGTTAGGTTCAACATAATAAATTATATCAATGTTACTAATCATCACTTATACCCAAACCCTAACTCATGGCATCCCCATTGGATCATGGATGCATAAGGTGAAGCATCACTATCATATTCCATATTATTCTCAAGTATGAGCACACACATAAATCAAGGTGTAACCATCAAGTTATAGAATACTAGGGCTTTAACAACAATAAGAGAGTACTCCATGATTGTATTAATCATTCAAGGACTATTCTTACCCAATTACCATCATTTAGTTATATTAAAGCTAGGTATAACAAGTTATACCTCATTAGGGTTACATATCAACACAATATGGTTATCATCCCTTCTATTCATATGAGTGAATAGGTAAAACTACCTTATTAAGGGTAACCCTCCATTTGTTCCATCATCATTCAACCCATATCACCATACCACAATGTCACCCAGAACCATTGGATGTTTAAAAGGTAAGACCATTGGTTGTTTACATAAGTAAACACCTTGAATGAATAATCTATGATGTTATTGAGTTGTGATCTATAAAAGTAACCATTTAACCCTAGACATCCTTTGGTTAACAACAATAAGGGTTCTGTTGAGAGTAGGGTAAACCCAAAATCGGCTGTTCATTTAAAACAAGCCATCCATTGTCAAGAATAAGCTCCTTAAGTTGATCATATAAAGGAAACCATATAAATCACATTATTAGGACTAAAATATTACATTATCCATCATTCCATTTTATTGGAGGAATAAACATTAGATCTTGACCATTGGGTCAAGTTCATATGTTAAAACCATCAATAATAGTATAGGTCTGACCATTGCATCAAGTGACCCAAGAAACCATTGGTCTAATTAATTGACGCTATAAATACAATGCTTAAATCACCATAGGTTGTAGAGACCTGATCCACCATCATTAGTGACCATTAAGTCACCATAGATTGTTAGATTAACACTATATTCATTAATCAACATCAAATATTAAGCTAATGTCATCATTGATTGATAACATCAATATGGTGCTAAATGGTTGATCAGTAAACTTCTAATTGATCCAAAACCTCACCTATGGGGGTGACCATAGGCTGTCACCATCATTTGACGCCTTTGATCACGACCATCAATTGTCATGAAGACAACACCATAGGGTTGTTGCAATGGTACCATCATCGGATCATGGATTTATATAAGAATCGGATTTAAACCCTAAAATTGACCATTGGTTGACATGTGCTTAGCACCATAAGTTGCCAAAAAAACCTAATCCAAGTCATATTATACCTTAAGAATAATGTACAAATGATCACAGGTTCATATAGAACTGAAATCAGAATAGGGAACATTATAAAAATCAAAATCCAAGTCAAGCATAGCTTTTTAGTGCATGGATCATCATTTTCAAGTAAGAACATGAGCTAGCAAGCTTATGGTAAGAAATAAATGTGGATCAAGTTATAAAACTTGCCTCTAAAGAGAAGATGAAACCACACACAAAAGAAATCTCGAGAAGGTAGGGTAGAAAATCCAAGCATAAGCTGTGAACTCTTCCATCTAGCACCTTTCTTCATCAAATGAGCAAACCCTAAGCATAAGGAGCAAGAAAGGTAGGGTTTTAGAGCTTTAGAGCAAATTCTACCATGGAAAAGTAGGGTTCTGACCTGGAGGAAGGTCTAAGGAAGGAGAAGATCAAGAGAAATGGAGAAGGAAGGAAGAAAATAACTTTCCTTGGTTGAAATCCCTAGAAAATGACCTTGGAAACCCTAGGTAGGGCTAAATGGAAATCTAGGAGACTTTCTTCTCCAAAAAGAGGTTGTCTTCTACCTTAGAGGACTTGGTTCTGTTCTACATAAAAATAGAGGGGAGTAATTTCTCCAGGTTAGAGGAAAGAGAAAGCAAGCATATTTTCATACTTGGGCAAGGAAGAGGTAAATATAGCCCATGGATAAGGATGGAAGCAAACATGAGTTGTAAAAGTAGCTTCCCCATGTGTCTATGGCCTTAAACTATTAAGAATATACAAGCACACACAAAAGAAACCCCCCCCCCACCATCCATATAGACCTGCTTAGCTTTCCTTTGTCGAATTTCCCAACAATCGCATAATTCATTAGTTGATAGCTACTAAAGGTAGCTCATCCGTGAAGGGGTAAACCCTAAAATACCCTTGGAGAAAATACCTTCAAACCAAGGTTTAAATAGGTGCTCCATGTCTCAAAAATCTCAAGAATGATGATATAATATCCAAGGAGCATAATGCAAGTGATAAATTGCAAAGAACACCTCTCAATTGGGTAAATTGCATAAAAGTCCAAAATGTGCATAAAATTGCATAACTTGCTCAACCAGTGTCCAAATTGGACCAAATTTGAAACTTAAGCTTGTATTATGATTTCAAAGCATATAACAATGTTATATTAGGGTTATAAGCATTCAATTATGGTAATTAAGCTTATTCAACGCATTAAGCAAGTTCAGGGGCCTTACAGTTGTCATTGATCGGATACTCTTTCCCATTCGGCTTCAGACATCATGAGACATATTCAATGACTTTATTCTCTTGCATGATGAAAGAAAATAGATCATGTATAAAGGTGTCTTTTGAATTTCTAGATCTTACATTTAATGGGTAATGTCAACACATATTAGATGTGAGGCACACTGTAACGCCCAAACCCACTTCCCAAGGCTCTAGTAGAGTTTCAGAAATGATGACTCGCCCCACAAATCACCACTAGCCTTAAATACATGCTTTCCTCACTCACGTCTAAACCAGAATCAACTTCCCTACTGGTCACCCATCCTAGTACTACTCTGGGATGAGCACGCGTAACCACTAAGTTCTTTAGTGATGAGCTCCCTGGAAAGGAGGTGCACCTTGGTGATATGGGTAGTCCAATCATTCCTTTTAATGTCATTTTATATGAGGCCTCAAATCCTTGGACATTACATACACCTTTAACTATAAAAATCTACCCTTGAATTGGGGGGTCCACACAAACCACATCCTTCGAGTCAGCTTGGTTAAGGGAAGAGATATTACTGAGAAGTTCAAGATGAAGCATTGATAATAACCTACTAGTCCCGAGAAGATTTCTACATCAAATGGATTTTGAGGTTACTGCCACTACTCAACAACATTGACTTTCATAGGGTCCACAACTATATGACCCGCAAAGAAAAGATGCCCTAAGAACATCTCTTTAGATATCTAAAACTCACACTTTAAGAATTTAGCACAGAACTGATGCTCCCTGAGAGTGTTTAACACAATGCTCACCCCATGTTGCTCAAGTGATTAAATATAAATAAGAGCATCACTGATGAATACCACAACGGAATAATCAAGATGAGGCTTGAATACTCTATTCATTAGCTCCATGAAATCAATAGGGGCATTTGTCAACCCAAAAGGCATAACAAGATATTCAAAGCATCCATAATGATTGGAAAAAGTGGCCTTGTAGATATCACTCCTTTGAATTTAAATCTGGTGGTAGACTCTACAAAGATCAATCTTCAAGTAAATTGTATTGGACTTTAGCAAAAAAATAAAGAATCCACCAATCCTTAGAAGGGGGTATTTATTCTTGACTGTGACTTGGTTCAATATATGATAGTTGATGCACACTCTCATGGAACCAAACTCATTTTTTATTAAAAGATTCCCCTTGTGGCACATTGGACCAGGTGAAACCAAGGTCAAGGAGTTCTTTCAATTGCTTTTTCAGCTCTTCCAGTTCTGTTGGTGCGTTGTCATAGAGAGACTTTGAGATTAGGGTTGTCCTAAGCAGAAGTTTGATGTTGAACTCCACTTCTCTCACTAGAGGTATACCAAGGAGTTCTTTAGAGAAGATGTTGGGGTACTCCTTCACTATATTTCTATCTTCAATCTTTAAGGATTCCTTCTCCATAACAACTACTACCAGGAACACTCTACATCCAAAGTCCATCAGATTCTAGGACTTCATTGCTAAGATTAGATTCTTATCATACTCTATATGTTTCAAAACCACTACATGTTGTTGTAAGGGTGTGTTTGGACACCTTTCTTGTTCCCACACATGATATTAACTTGGTAAATGGAGAATCGATCCATTCCCAAGATGATTTTGAAGTCAACCATGTCAAGCAGAAGGAGGTTGAAGGGAAAATATTTTCCTACAAGAGATATGTACATCAGGAGGATCTATGAAAAGTGGATTTTACAAGACCACAAGGTGTATTGACATTCAAGATAAAATTCATTTTGTTTCTACTAGGTCTTCAAAGATAAAAAGAATTAGTGGATCTCGTATAAAAATGTCCTTCACAACATAAGATAGTAATCATATCTTTGATGACATCCTTATTTTTCTTGACTTCCTCAATGGTCATAGAAAACAATATAATGTTAATTTGTCATATTGGATCTGTTGTTTTGATAGTTTCTCTTTTTTCCTAGTTTGTTGGGAGGGTTACCATGATGAGATTGAGAGTTTTTCAACATATGGGGCTCAGTGCATTCCATATAGTGGTGTCTCAGCTTGAATCAATAATTGTAGAGAGGGTTGGATGATAGCAGTCCCCGAGGTTCTTCTTCCTATAATTGAGGTAGGTGGTGGGGATCCCCTTAGTCAAATGGGGGTCATATTGAAGAGAGCCACTATGGTTGTTGTTGCAGTGATGATAATTTTTTTGGGGGGTGGTGTTGGTTGTTTTTGGGGAGGTGATGATGGCCTCCTTAATTAGGGTTGTTATTGTTCCTCTATGGTGTAGGTGTAGAAAATGTCATCTCCTGAGGATGCATCTATGTAAATTGAGCCTTAATCACCAATTGCTCAAAGGTTAGTGGGAATTGTGGGGGCCAAGTTGTCACTTATATGCTTTTTGAGTCCCTTCTTCCTTTTCTTAGTGATACCAATTGTACATCTCTCGAGGAGGGTGAAGTGGCATGAAAACTTGGCCACTTAGTCGTCACCTTGATACACCAAGTTATACTTCATCTCCTTCTTGATCAACATTTAATGTGGGGTGTAAGTTAACGGAATAGTTTCAAAAACTCCTTCCAAGTCATTGAGGTCATTTCCTCAAGTGGGGTAAAAAATATGTTTCTTCACAACACCTTAGGCAAACCCTTCAAGACAAATGTGGCATACTTCACCCACATATGCCCAGGCTAGCTCATGCCCTCCATGATGTATTGGGTGGCCAAGATCCACTTCTCGTCCTTCTCAACCATATCCCACTTGCTTTCCCTTAGTAACTCAAAAGGTTTTAGCTTGATCAAGTCAGCAATTGTGAGTTCCCTAGCACCATCATTATTGTTGATGATGCCCTCCATGGTAGTTCCCAAAATGGCCCTAAGTTGACCCAATCGTGTAGAAATATCATTTCCCCTATGCGTAGGAGGTCCTTTGTTAATGGATGGAAGAAGGGGTCGTGTACTTCTTGTGGGATGAGAACCCCCACACTTCTCACCCTCTTGGACTCATGCTCCTTAGAGTTGAACAAATGGCATTTCTACAGGATGATAGAGAGAGACTATGTATCAATATAGGGTTTCCATGAAGCTAGTCTAGAGTGTAGCAAGGAAGATGCCTATTATTGATGTCTATGGCACCATTTCACGTGACAAAATAGTTCCAAACCATGTGTGTCATAATATGACACCAAAGTACTTTATAACATCAACTATACAAAATCATAGTGTGTGTCTTCTCTACATAAAACATAAAACATAAAACAAGAAGAGTCTTATCCATATAACATACTACAACAACATGCTATGGAAAGATAAAGATAAAGATAAGATAACAAGGCCATAAAAAGGGCACCTGTCCATGGTCCCAACTTTTCCTTAGTAATTTGGACCAACATTATTGTCCTCATAATATCCCATTGGGATAAATTCATACACAACATGGACCAAAGAGGCATATAGGTTAGCTAATGTGGGTACTATATTCTAGTTATTGAATTTAAACATATGCATGGATTATGACTCAAATACAAGTTAAATATTAGGAAGGAAGTACATTGTGTACTCAAGTTAATAATATAAGGATCACAAGTATCAATATTATCAATTCTCAAGTTTTAAGATTTCAATTTCACAAGATTGTATAATTAGTAACTATACAAGATTGTTACACATTTAAGATATCAAAATATCCGTTGTTTTTGTAGTAATAAGACCAAAATTCATATATTAAAATTGAACATTGGCATATCATATCATTCAAGGGATTAATTCCTTTTGTTCGATCATCCATGGGAGAATGACATTTTAGTCTAGTTCACCATTTCAACCAATAACTGGGAGAAAACTAGTCTATTACTCACTACACTCAGTGGTGGGACGTACCCAACCTTAAGTGAGTCAATGATAAAAAAAGGACCAAAGTCCTTAGTGTTTCAAAACTCCACAAAGATCAATACCAATTCTATATTAATATTTAAAAAGTATAAGTATAGGTGGTGATCTTCAATAGGAAAAAAGATATTACAAAAACAATTTGGGGTTCACCACTAATCAATATTTTATGCATGAAATTCAAATGGGAAAGAATAAATCAATAATGGAATTGAGAATGTAGTACCTTATTCCACCAAACAGTTCCAACAAGATTCTCACAAGGTTCAATGGTTTCAAGCTCTCAAGAATCTAGCAAGAAAGAATTTACTAGTGTCATCACATGCCACTTCACATGGAAATCACTTCATCTAGCACCCATTACCCATGTTGTATTCATATTCATGTATTTATATGATCATTGGGTTAAGTTATCATTAATGAGGTAAGGTTCACAAGAACATATTCTTACATCGGTGCAGTTTATAGTAGGATGTACATAAAAGAAAAGCACAAAGTCCAACACAAAGTCCAAAACTTTCCATAATTCATTAGTTTAGGTGTTAAATTACTTATTATTTATGTCATTATGCACTTAGGTCCAAAACATGATTTATTGAAGAAACAAATGGTGAAAGCCCCTCTCTCTAGAAACTGATCTGACTTCTCTTTAGAAACTAGAGATACACGATGGCCAACACAGACCCAGATCTAGAATGTGTGAAACTAGTAAGTTGCATGTAAAACACTCCTCTTTGACCCTTCATGTCTCCTCCCGTCTCTTCCTCCACGCTCATCTGCTTCGTAGATACACCTTAGTGAGTCTTGACTAGCATTTACAGAGTTGGAGCAGATAGCCAACTGCCTTCAGAAGTCACATTGCATTTATGTCTCTAATCCATAATCAAAGATGATTGTATTGGTTGTTTCCATTAGGTTGGTCACTTTTTAGCAATTGTTACTTGTGTTGCCCAACCTATACATCAACTTCCATTCATTTAAAAGCATTTATTTGATCTATTTATGTAGGCTACATTTGAACTCCTTTTCTATTAACATTTTTTTTGTAATAGCTTTGTATGAGTGTCCAGTTCTTAATAAAAAATACATTTCACGTTACTATATTCCTAACATCCCTTAGTAACTTATCTCCATCAATTATTCAAATTGATATAACTCATATTCTACAATATTTATTTAACTACTTCAAAAGCCAGTGATTCACAATGGGGTCAGTCAATCCCATGGTGGATCTTGTGCTAATTGGATTCGATCAAATGAGCACAAATTAATTTTTGTGGACTACAAGCAAGAAACAAATAAGGCTATGGATTGTAATAGAAGTGGTCATAGGTTTCCCGTAGCTCTGGTGATTTTGCGATCCCCTAGGTCTTCACCAGGGCGACGGCCAGCGGCTTGGGGGGAGGGGGCTTCCAGTTGCCGGTGTGCGCCGGCCCTTCCCCCTAGGCTTTTTCCTCACCCGTCGTGCTTGGATCTTCCTTGGAGGAGCCGTCGCCTGATCTCTTGTGGGGTTACGAACCCTGGCAGCGCCGTTGGTCGCAGTTCGCGAGGTCTGGCTCTTCGGCGGTGTTGGTTGAGGTTCTCTGGCGTCTGGGTGTGCTCTGCTTCCCCGTCGCTGGCCTCTGCGAAGCTCAAGCGTGGTCTTCCCCCTCTCATCCTGGTTGCGGCGGGTTCCTCCCCTTCCCTGCCTGTTTCGTCTTTTCTGTTTAGTTGTAGGTTGTTTTGTTGGGTTAGTCGTTCGTCTTCCTCTTAGGCGTAGGTAGTTGTTTCTTTCTGTGTTTCCTTGTGTTTGAGTGGTCTTTTTTGCTTCTAGTCTGACTAGAGCACGTTTTGTTAGCGTCTCCTCGGGTTCCTTATCAGGCGGACGGTGGGATCGGGCTCCCCTTGGTGCTCCAGGCAAAGGAGGAGGAAGCTGGGTTTTGGGCTTCGTGCGGGTCTTCCACCCCCTGTTCGCAGTGGTGGTTGGGAGTGGCGGTGGAGTTCCTGACACTCTCTACTCCCCACCCTTATTTCCGCATGAGCCATCCTTCCTCTATATCTGCATCGCTGGGGTTTGCCCTCCTTCCCGGGTCTGCTGGTTGGCAACCTTAGTGAGTCGCTGGTTTTAGTGTTTCTCGTCCTGTTTGGTGGGGCGTTGTGTCTGTGTTGTTAGTTTTGTGTCGTTGCTTTGGGGTCAAACTCTTTATCTTATAACCTTTCATTGTATACATGATGGTAATCTCTGTCAGTGGCTTTGCATACTCCTTTCAAGATGTACTCATAGGTTCTGGTAGATTGATGAATTCCATCCGAGATAGCTGCTTTAGACAGCCACGACAAGAGGTGGACGGTGCAGAAGCGTACCTATCGCATCCCAATCTGAGCCTTGTGCTATGTCTTTCTGCAAAAAGAGTTGCTGCTTGGTTATTTGATGAGAGATGTCTATCTTGTAGATGTCGTATGGCTTTCTTTTAATGATATTGAGCTATTTAAAAAAAAGCAACAAATAAGGCTCAAACAAGAAGTAACAAAATGCAAATTCAGATTTTTAGAGGATATATATATATATATAGTCATGCTAGAATACACTCAAGTGTACAGATCAAACCGTACACCCCAATAGTGTTTGCCTATCTGGACCATGTTTTTCCAAAATCTAATCCATTTATCTTCATGGTTACAATAATAATAGGACACATACAAAATTTGAACTCATTTGGATGAGTGTAAGTCATTCGTCCAAGGACAACAAAATCAATGCACAAAACTAATTTAAAATGCATGATTTTTGCCTCCTTTAGATGCACGACCTACAAGTGTCCAAATGAGCTAAAATTTATTATATAGTATGTTCTTAAGATAATTAAGAAGTTCAACAGTTTAGATTTTCCAAAAAGTTACTGCATCTTCAAAAATGACTGAGGTGTACGGTGCCTCTGGTACACTCGAGTGTACACTAGCCTGACTCTCTCTCTCTCTCTCTCTTATATATATACATATATATATACATATATATATATATATATATATATATATATATATATATATATATATATGGCTGTTCATTCGTTACCCACACGGGTAGCCAGAATTTTCGCTACCTGCTGGAGTAACTCGGGTCAAAAGAGTAACTATATGGTATGCTAGAGTAACTCTTCTGAATAATAAGAGTAACTATATGGTACACTGGAGTAACTCTGTTAGCAAAAGAGTAACTGCACAAAAAATATACAGTTAGTAAATATATCGACGGGTTTTTTGATTTGGGGGGGAGCAAATGATATTATTTTTGGATCAAATTTTTTGGAGAGCTAGAAAAAATTGTCCTATACAATTGTGGAAAAAAAATTTAAAAAAATATTGGGAAGTATGCGCGGGTAGCTACCCGCGCGGGTATTAAAGATAATCCCTATATATATAAATATATAAATATAAATATAAATATATATATATATAGAGAGAGAGAGAGAGAGTGAGGCTAGAATACACTCAAGTGTACAGATCGCATGAATACACTCAAGTGTGTTTGCAAATCAAGACTATTTTTTTGCAAAATGTAAAGCATTGATCTTCACCGTCATACTATAACTAGGCTACATACAAATTTTGAGCCCATTTGGATGAGTGTAAGTCACTCATCTAAGGGCAACAAAATCGACGTGCGAAACTAATTTGAAATGCATACTTTTTGCGATCTTTATAACATGACCTATAAATGTCCAAATGTGCTCAAATTTTGTGTATGAGCTATTCACAAGATGTTTAAGAAGATCAATGGATTATATTTTTGAAAAAATATTGCATCATACAAAACTACTTGAGTGTATTCTGCTCTAAATACACTTGAGTGTATTCTAGCCTGACTCTCTCTCTCTCTCTCTCTATATATATATATATATATACATATATATACATATATATACATATATATATACATATATACATATATATACATATATATATACTTATATATATACATATATATATATATATATACATATACACACACACACATATATATCTATATATATATATATATATATATCTACATATATATACACACACAAATATATATATATATAACATAGATTAATAATGTAACTGGTACCAATTTTGAGTATGTTACAACATGGTAGGTGGAGTGGAGGGAGAAAGTTAAATAAGATGGTCTTTGAGGTGAGTATATAAGATGGAAGAATATGTTCCATGGAAGAATGGGTTGGAGGAGCAAAGGGAAGGAACAAATTAAATGAGGTAAGATGATGAGGGGACAAGGTGGATTATGGTCATTCAAGATAGGATAATGCAAGTAATAGAATGAGAAAAGGAGAGAAGGGTTTCCTGTGAGGTGGATATATTAAAAATAGGGGATTAATTAGAGAAAAGTTGCTTGTTGAAGTTTGTATATAAATTTAATATGATATAAAATCTTTGGTACACATTTCAAAGTTCTATAAATGCATAAAATTAGAAAGAAAGAGTGCACTAAGCCATATAAATGGTGTGTTCACTCAAATCTAATGTACAAAGAATGGTTATACATTCTATTAGTGAGATCCGCAAAAGTTGGTGTATTGATTAGCCATATAATAGAATCACAAACTTAACACAACGGTCATAGCTTGACCTCAGATGTGTCTTTGTAAATATAAAGACTCCTTCAAACTTGATCGAATAGATTGTCTTTTTCTTAATTGTAGCCTTGCTTTAATTTCTAGTAAGCTATGCATAACCTCATAAATCTATCTTTCTACTTAACAAATAAGACCGATGTTTCACATGGCAACATAGTTGGTTGTATAAGATCCTTGCATGACTCTTGTTACTATGCCTTCATCTCTTTAATTTCTTTTGAAGCCTTTCTTGGTGTTGTGTATTTAATATTAGGTTGATCACAAAACAAATCTCCTCTTAGTAGTCGTAAGCCAAACAGGCTATTAGGAAGCATGTCTTAATACTCTCACACCACTAGGAATATTTTCCATCATGGGACCCAAAACCTTAATATCTACCACATGATCCAAGTAAGTCGAGAAACCTTGTCTCATCATTCTCTTCGCAATTACGACATATACTAAACAACTAGGTAGAATCTTTCTATCACTCTAAAATGCCTAAGATATTCCCTCACCATGAGTGGTCCTTTCTTGGGTAGTAGTCTAACAATTTTCTTCAGTAAGGATTATGGCTCCTTAGTTCTAAAATGGCATTAAAATGGTGTAATGGCGATACCAAACTTGTATAGGAATCAACAATGGTGAAAGTTGTATTTTGACTCTTGTTGTTTAATTTCAATAGCTACATGATTTAGTTGTCCAGACAAGGTCTTAGTAGGCCAAACTAAGCTCCGAGTTAGTGTCTAGACCCAAAAATTATAACCCTAACATTGCTACTAGCGAGTTTGTTTAGTGGGTCAAACTCATGTATTAGTCGACCGTCGAAGAACATGTGTGGAAGTATGTTCATGGTACTAATGGTCAATCTCTTATGGAAGAAAGGGAGCTAGTTAGCTAGCTAACTAAGAGCCAAGTTAGCCATGCAAACACCCTAGACCTAACCAATTTGTGGTTAAGTCTTCTAGCAAGCTCCAAGAGCCCCAAGAATATTATAACCCAATAAAAATTCTTAATCACTCTATAGTTATCTTATATAATTAGGAAGACCTAATGGATTTCTACTCAGATTTTTATTCTCATCATATTTGAGACGTTAAAGGGTTAAATTAATAATAGAAATTTGATCAATGAAAAATAAAAATTTCAATTCTTGAAAACCTAGCTAAAGAAGTGTACGGTGTACCAAGAATGTAACTCAATATTTAACAAGATCAATTCAATACTCTTTGACGGTAAAAACTTACATTTGAGTAATAAAACATAGATTTAGGTTGAAGCAGGGAACATGATCTCACACAACATGTGAGGGATTCATGTTCAAGCATTGGCAACAAGAGTAGTCATGGGGCGAGTGGATATGATGAATGAATATATAACATGGGAGAATGAGTTAGAGGAGTAGATGGAGAGAAGAAGTGGAATGGAAGGCGATATTGAAGGGGAGAGAGAGAGATGTGGAAAAGGATGAGCGCACAAGGTAGATAAGGATCATGCAATTGAGGAAAATGCAACTAAGAACTCTCCTATGAGAATGATCCAACGAAACCAAGAATTGAAATAGAGAAAAAGCACTTGATGAAGTTTTTCTTCAAAAAAAATCCACGTAGATTTTTTTGATTATATATATATATATATATATATCGTATATACATATATAAATATATAAAAGGTTATATCTATATAATTTTTTCCCCGGAATTAATGGATTTTTTTTTTCAAAATTAAAGAGAAAGTGCATTTGAATGTATAAATGACGTTGTTCACTGAAATCGAGTTCATGAAGTGAAGTTGTATAACAAAACCATTTTTTTTATGAGTACCTTACATATTAATTTGAATTTCATTTGGATTTCAAAAAGTCATTTTTGCGATGTTAGATGTGCCTATTCATTTTTGAAGCCAATAGACGCATAACCTAGCACTTTGGTTTACTTAAAAACTGATGATAAACCTATATTTTTATAAAAAAGAAAGTAAGTTCAAAAGATATATAAGTCAAACAAATGTCTCTTATAAATATGAGTTTGGTTTTACCATTGAAGAGGAGCCATTTCTACCCTATACACCATGTTCATAGGGAGGTTGCTATTTGCATCGAGAATTGGTAATGTGAATCATTGAGTGACACGTGAGGCTCGACTCCTAAGATATGGGCCCTCTAGAGGCTTGACCTCTCTCCCATGTCTTACCTCCTAGTTGAGCAAGTGCCCCAAAATGTTACCATTCGGCATACTCTAAAAGTGATAGAAGCTAACCCACTTGGGGGGCTGTTTTTGCCAATACATAACGTACGGATCTGTGAATTACTACATATGATTTTAATTTCCCTTCAGTTCATTAATGTGAAAAAAGTAGTGCGAGCTGTGTGTACATACAAGGAGGGAGGGTGGGTGATAGTACTAGATTACATCGCCTTCCTGCTTTTGCAAAGGCGACACATAGGGGCACCTACATCAAATGTCCTCTTTATCCGGGAACTCCAGAAATACATAAACAATTCGTCCACACTTATCCACTTCGCCTCGTTAGTTGAGCTGACCTTGGTGATGTTTATAAAAAAAGACAAGGCCACGCCAGTGGCAGGCCCCCTCCTCCGTCCGCCTCCCTTCCATTGTCAATCCTCATCGCCAGTCACCACCACTTCCGGCGACGGCCAAGCACACAGTCCTTCCCTTGCGTTCGTCTTCTTCTTGTTTCTCCTCGTTTTCCTGACGGGCTCTCCTCCTCAGTGATTGATTCTAACCCCTTCTCATGTTCACATTGTCGGCCGTCTCCTCCGGCGGTTTGGTCAAAGTCTCAGGCGGCCCAACGAGGAGGTTTTAGTGTGAGCTGGGTAATTCTTATTCCCACCCAAATTTCATCGATTCCTTGTCCCCTTCCTCTATCTCCAACACACTGCTTTTTCCAGCCATCCAACTCCAAGCTTAGATTCTTTGATTTGGGATTTGGCTGTTTTCTTAAATTAAATATCTGACTCTGGATCGACGAGCTCGGATTTGGGTTCGATTTTGTTTCGTGAGTTTAGGGTTGGTTGGGTGATGGGTTGAAATGGCTCGATTTGGACTTATTTTCAGTAGGGTTCGTGTTGTGAGTACCAAATTCGACCTCTGGGCGTCGTGATCTAGCTCAGCAGGGAACATCGTTGCTGCCGCTTGCTTAAAGATCTGGCCTTTTTATTTTCCTTCTTTCCCTTGCGGGATTTTTAGGAAACCCTACTACTACCTGTCTTGTTTCTTCCCTGATTTTACGGTCTCTAATCCTGTCAATCTGTCCGCCGGTTCGGGAACCATTCTCGGCGACAAGCTCGATCTGTTGCCTCCCTCTACCCACGGCGAGCAAGACCGTTTTTCTCGTTTTGTCGGAAGCGGCCGAGTTTTTCTGAAGAGTTAGTACAGTAGGTGATCCAAAGCCTCAAACGGAACCCTAACCGGGGCATCGCTAGCTGTCGGACTGTTGCCTCTTCAGAAGCTAGCAGTTCCTTGGATTTTTGTGGCTGTTTCGAACTCCCAGTACTCATCGTCTTCGCCTCGGATTCTTCTCGGAGATCAGAAGAAAAAAAGGGGGACCCGATCGTCGAGAAAATGGTGTCGAGGTCCTACTCCAACCTGCTCGACCTAGTCTCAGGCGACCCACCTTCCTTCGGCCGTATGGGCCGCCGGATCCCTCGCGTGATGACCGCCGCGGGGATAATCTCAGACCTCTCGGACGACTCCGACTCCGAAGACGCCCGTTCTTCCTCCGCCCACTCCTCTTCCTCCCAGCGCGACCGCTGCATCGTAGTCGCCAACCAGCTCCCCGTCCGCGCCCGCCGTGGTCCAGGCGGCCGTGGCTGGTTGTTCTCATGGGACGACGACTCGCTCCTCCTGCAGCTCCGCGACGGGCTCGCCACCGACCGTCCAGACATGGACTTCTACTACGTGGGCTGCCTGCGCGCCTCCGCCGGCAGCGACTCCGGCGGGGACACTCACATCCCCGTACACGAGCAAGAGGAAGTCGCCCAACAGCTCCTCGAGCAGTTCAAGTGCGTCCCGGCGTTCCTCTCTCCAGAGCTCTATTCGAGGTACTACCACGGGTTCTGCAAACAGCAGCTGTGGCCACTGTTCCACTACATGCTCCCCTTGTCACCTGGTCTCGGCGGGAGGTTCGACCGGTCGTTATGGCAAGCGTACGTGTCGGTGAACAAGATCTTCGCGGATAAGATCCTGGAAGTGATCAATCCGGATGATGACTTGGTGTGGGTGCACGACTACCACCTCATGATTCTCCCGACGTTCCTCCGGAAACGGTTCAACAGGGTGAAACTCGGGTTCTTCCTCCACAGCCCTTTCCCGTCGTCGGAGATCTACAAGACGCTGCCGGTTCGTGAAGAGCTCCTCAGGGCTTTACTGAACTCCGACCTCATCGGGTTCCACACCTTCGACTACGCCCGTCACTTCTTGTCCTGCTGCAGCCGGATGCTGGGGCTGTCCTACGAGTCCAAGCGCGGGTACATCGGTGTGGAATACTACGGCCGCACCGTGAGCCTGAAGATCCTGCCGGTCGGCATCCATCTAGGACAGTTGCGGTCCGTCCTCGACCTCCCTGGGACATCCGACAAGGTTACGGAGCTGATCAAGCAGTTCTGTGACTCCGGTAGGATAATGCTGCTCGGAGTTGACGATATGGATATCTTCAAAGGCATCAGCTTGAAGCTTCTGGCGATGGAACAGCTGCTGACCCAGCACGCGGAGTGGCGAGGCAAAGTGGTATTGGTACAGATTGCCAACCCGGCTAGAGGTAGAGGGAAAGATGTACGGGAGGTCCAGGTGGAGACCCAGGCCATGGTGAAACGCATCAACGAGACGTTTGGTCGGCCTGGTTACACTCCCGTGATACTGATCGACCGCCCACTGCAATACTACGAGAGGATGGCGTACTACGTGGTCGCCGAATGCTGTTTGGTAACCGCCGTCAGGGACGGGATGAACCTCATCCCTTACGAGTACGTCATCGCCAGACAAGGCAACGAGAAGCTGGATGAAGTACTGGGTCTAACCCCATCGACGCCGAAGAAGAGCACGCTGGTCGTATCCGAGTTCATCGGATGCTCCCCTTCTTTAAGCGGCGCCATCCGTGTCAACCCGTGGAACATCGACGCCGTCTCTGACGCCATGGACTCGGCCTTGGAGATGTCTGAAGCTGAGAAGCAGATGCGGCACGAGAAGCACTACAGGTACGTGAGCACCCACGACGTCGGGTACTGGGCTCGGAGCTTCTTGCAGGACCTTGAGCGGACGTGCCAGGATCATGTGAGGAGAAGGTGCTGGGGGATTGGGTTTGGATTGGGGTTCAGGGTTGTTGCACTTGACCCCAATTTCAGGAAGCTTGCCATGGAGCATATTGTTTCGGCTTATAGGAGGACGATGACCAGGGCGATACTGTTGGATTACGATGGGACTCTGATGCCGCAAAGCTCCATGGATAAGAGCCCCAGTCCGAAGGCGATTGAGATATTGAACAACCTATGTTCTGACAGGAACAATGTGGTTTTCCTGGTTAGTGCTTGGAGCAGGAGCACGCTTAGTGATTGGTTTTCCAGCTGTGATAACGTCGCGATGGCTGCTGAGCACGGGTACTTTATGAGGTAATGTGTCTGATTGTTCAATTGGCATCAGTTAATTACTTCAGTTATTTCACAGTTTGATTGGTCTGTAATCTGTTGGTTAGTTGATCTTGTTTAATTGGCATTTGATTGGTACATATTATTGTGGGTAGCTAGATTGGGGATACATAACTGCAAAGGTGTGATCTTTTTCTATTTGCATATCGAAAGTTCTGATCTTTTGATTATCCTGAGAACAAAAATGGTTCAATCAGTAACACTGATCATATGCCGGCTTTCTGAAAACTCAATAGGTTGAAGAAGGACGCCGAATGGGAGACGTGCGTCCCCGTGGCGGACATCAGCTTCAAGCAGATCGCGGAGCCAGTGATGAAGCTGTACACGGAGACGACGGACGGATCGACGATTGAAGACAAGGAGACGGCACTGGTGTGGTCTTACGAGGACGCCGACCCGGACTTCGGATCCTGCCAGGCCAAAGAGCTGTTGGATCACCTGGAGAGCGTCCTGGCAAACGAGCCCGTCTCCGTCAAGCGAGGACAGAGTGTCGTCGAGGTGAAGCCACAGGTAAAGATAGAATAGTTCCCAAGTCTGGGATTCGGGACAATCTTCTTTTATAGCGTTCACCTGTTTTGATTCGTTGCTACTTTGCTACTTTTTTTTTGATTGTGTATATGACACTAAAGCCAAAACAAGATAAAAAGGTTCATCATCATCATCTCATATCTTCCCCCTCCTCTGCCCAATCATGATGATAACAGGGCGTGAGCAAGGGGTTAGTGGCGGAGCGGATGCTGTCGACGATGAGCGATCGAGGAATGGTCCCAGACTTCGTGCTGTGCATCGGCGACGACAGGTCTGACGAGGACATGTTCGAGGCAATCAGCACCGCGACGGCAAGCTCGTCCCTGAACGCGGCGACTGAGGTGTTCGCCTGCACGGTAGGGAAGAAGCCCAGCAAGGCCAAGTACTACCTGGACGACACCGCCGAGATCGTCAGGCTGCTGCAGGGGCTCGCATCCGTGTCCAGTCAGGATACACTCGCCGGCGCGGTGCCTCACTAATCAGGTGGAGGCAAAGATCTGGGCGTTGCCTAGGCTAGGGATGGATGGATGGATTTTGAGGACCTACATATGGGTTGGTTTAGTTTGTCTTTTTAGATCCAAAACAGTGCTGTAAATATCGGGCGGGTCTCGTTAGCTGTTGTTTCCAATCCAATTGGGAATGGGGAATTAGAATAGATATCATCACCAAACCATGGGGAGCAGAGGGGTGTGCTATTCCCTTCCATATATTTTGAGTCTGTTTTGTTTTTCCTTATTTGTCACGTAGTGTGTTATTTACACCTCTGATATTTATGAACACTTTTATCTGGTGAAATGTCTGATATTTATTTACACTTTTCTTAATCCAATGGGGAAGTTAATATAGAGTTCAATCAATGGACACGACCAAACCATGGAGCAAGGAGGGTTATTCTGTCCCTTATATTTTGAATGTGTTGTTTCATTTTCTTACCACGCAATGTGCTAATTTAAACTTTGATATTTCTGAGCACTTCCTAACTGGGGGCATGTTTGATTTTACTTTATCTCTATTAACCCACTCCTTTGCTCCAATGGACTCGCCAGTGTTGTTGATATTAAGCCTGCGCTGGGCACGGGACCGAAACCCGGTTTCGTGTTGTCTTTTAGTGCCAACCCTGCCAAACAACTGCCGGTTTGAGGCTGATTCGTGTTTGGTTCGTAACCCTGAAAATCCTCCGCTATGGGATAACGGAACCCTCCAACTCAGGTTGTCCCAGTCCGACGAGGGGCGGGATTTCGGTTCACAAATTGGTTTTTATTTTGCTCGGTGGTCTATGCTCTCTTATCTCCCGAGACCTCGAGACGACTGACCCATCGTTTCCAGCGGCAAAGCCATGCCAGGCGACTGGCGTACGCCAAACCCTGCCCAGTAGAGTAGGCGGAATACCAGGTCAATCAAGCGGATGTATGGGTGTGGTGGCTCGTCTGCAAGTGCCGAGCTACTCCGGCAGTCTACACGTGGACAAGGAACCCTCCCGAGTTGTCAACTCACATCAAAGCGCCCCATTTCATCGTGTACAAGCCGTGCAGTAAATCCTAGGAAGGGCAACCACTGTCGCGCCTGCTATATAGTTCTGCACTTCATCAGCGATCTCGTCGCTTTTCACCTTCGAACCCTCCACACAGTCTTTTGTTCCGCCGCCGCTGCCGAGCCCCTGTTGTGGGAAGTCGCCGACCTGCTTGCAAGGTAGGTATCCGCCGCCCCTTTTCAGTAACATTGTAAAATTGGTATATGTCTCACCGACCTGCTTGCAAGGTTTGTCTCCGCCGTCCCTTTTCACTAACATTGCAAGGTTTGTCTCCGCCGACATGCTTTCAAAGTACCAATGCAGTAATTGTCTTATCTCAGTCAATAAAGGAGAGATGTATTTACTATCCTATTAGTATGATTTCTCCCCTCATGTTTGTTACTACATTTGATTGATGAATTGTGCTTCTAACAGATTTTGATTTGGTACTTTGAAATTCTTGAGTGTGGTGATGATGATAGACTACTTTAGAGTACCTCGTAATTACACTAATTTCTGGGACAAAATGGTATCTTCGACTTCCATTGTCAAAAAGGCTGCAAGGAGCCAGCTTGAATGAACTGAAAAAACGTGAGCCTCAAAGCTACTGTGCGTGTTTCTAATCTCTTGGGATTAAAAAATTAATGTAATTCTTGAGCGTGGTGATGATGATAGAAAATACCTTAGGACCTGTATGAATGAACTCAAAAATTATTCCAGTCCAGAATCTCGATTTCAGTCATGCACATATCAGCTATAATTGCTATACTGCTTAATAATCCTTCCCATGTTTAATTTTCTGGGATTATAGAAGTATGCTGCCAAATATGCCCTTAGCTCCTTATAGTGCATTGTTTAGCTTCTCTGTATATTACCTTCTATATATCAGGACACATGCTCCTGATTAGCTAATTAGTGATCTAAAATTCTTAGATCAACCAGAGATTTTAATCAATGTCTGGATTGTTAGTAAACATGCTTTTAACATACTGTGTACATCTTAACTATGATTCTATTTTGTATACAACTGTATCTTATTCAAAACATGTTTCTTTTTGTTCAAATAATAAGATTGTCCATTTAGTGTATATGCAAATAATATTTTATTGTCAAACTATATTAGTTATTTTAATTAAATATCAGCAATACTGTCCTCAAACTCAGGCTAATACCATTATAAAAATTGACTTACTTTTTAATATGCAAGTAGTTTCTTACTTTGGACCGAATTTGGCAACACTTTTTTGTTCACCTGCAACTTGTCAGCAACACGTTCGGTTAGGAAAACACTCAACCACTAGAATTAGTGTAGTTTTAAGCTTGGTTTGTACACCCACCTAGTGATTACTATCATCACTCACTAAATTGGGATCTCCTTAAATCATGACAGTGTATCATGTGATATAGTTTGCCTGTGTAGAGATTGATACTATTCCAACTATCAAAAGTAACATTTTTTGTTTTTCTTTTCCTTCTATATATGGTTGTATCATTGTAGGCCCATCTTGTTTCACATATCTAATTACACAAGAGTAAGAAAAAACAAAGTGAAAAAAAATGAATAAAACTATATACATGACTAAAATCATAGCAAACAAATTTTGTTTGACTTTTCTCAAAATGCTATGGGTTTCTCAATAGAAGTTGAATGCATTCTCATTCACAAACACATTGTGGTTTCTTTTTTTGTAAGATCACTTTCTCTTCATGGTGAAGAATCCTATTTTTTGGTTCTTTATTTTACACACGGGAGCATACTCGACATTGCCCTCACTTTGACATTTATAGCTGTGATCAAAACAAATGCACACAAGATACTACCTTGGATGGAGAAAAGACATGTAACATTAATACTATTTGTTTAAAAAATAATATTAATGAGTATCATATCTTTATTTTACACACTGGAGCATACTCGACGGTCCAGAATCTCGATTTCAATCATGCACATATCAGCTATAATTGCTATACTGCTTAAAAATCCTTCCCATGTTTAATTTTCTGGGATTATAGAAGTATGCTGCCAAATATGCCCTTAGCTCCTTATAGCGCATTGTTTAACTTCTCTGTATATTACCTTCTATATATCAGGACACATGCTCCTGATTAGCTAATTAGTGATCTGTTTGCATTGTATGAGCAGAACTGCTCAATCTTTTACTCAAATCTTATGTTCAAATTGGATTGTTGTGAATGCTTGTAGAAGTGTTGAGTTTTAAGGAGTTCGAGTACAGGCTTATTTATATTGTCAACTTATATGAGAACCCTACTGTCCATTACATCATAATAACCTTTGCCATGAAAATAAAACTATATGGCGGCAATTGTGCAAATTGTGGTTGTTGTGCTAGGGTTGTGATACATCAGACATATACCAATATTTTTACAATGTTACTATTGTACACACTATTGATATAGCAGACATATATCAATATTTTTACAATGTGTAAATTGTACACACTATTGATATAGCAGACATATATAAATATTTTATGATTCTTAGCTGTAATTGTACCTGTATATATTTTACTTTGTGAAAGATGGACTTGTGGTCAATTGCACAGACTTCATTCATGCAGTTTGGCTCAAATTTATGAGGTTATGTCATGAATCGTATCATCTTTATTTCCAAGAAAAAATCATGATCATCTTTATAATAAAAATATATATACACCTGAAATTATAGTTAGTATGGGTAATTTTGTGATATATGTTAGTGTAGGGATATATGTTAGTATAGGGATATATAGTTAGTATACGGATATATACTTCAAATTCAGTTGTGTTGTGAGGTTAGTAATTTTTTACCAGTTAGTATAGGAATTTTGTGATATATAGGGATATATACTTCAAATGGCAGTTCTGTTGTGAAACAATTATGCTTTGTGATATATGTTAGCTTGAATGAATGATTTTAATGTTAGCTTGAATGAATGATTTTATTTTTCATGTAGACCAAAATATACACCCATTAGTATTCTGCTGATTATATTGTAAATAATACCACTATTTCGGCAAATTTTGTTCCCTCTGAATTTCTTGTATGTACCGTCCCCGACCCTGTCGCTGGCCGTGCAACTCTCTTCAACCTTCACTTGGGCTTACCAGGTATATCTCATGAGCAATACGAACACGTTTAATGTGAATGCCATGCTGAATGCTTGCTATTTATGTAGTTTTCCTGTAATGAACATATTTGATGATGTGTTTGCTACAACCATTTCAAATTTAACTACAATGTAAAATTTGTTGTACACATTTTGGATCTTATGACTGGTCCGGGTAATGGATCTTGTCTTAGCCTACTTCAATACAAGTTATTGCTTTCAACTGCGTAGTCTCATACTAGGTTCGTATAACGGTTTCGTTTAAACACCCACACTAAATTGATATATCGCAGTGTCATTGCTACTATGGCTGCCCCCGACCCGAGGTTCCGTATTGTATGGTCGAAAGAGTTGGATGAGGCTCTGGTTGCGGCATTGAGGAGACAATATGACATGGGTAGGTGCGTCGATGGAATATTTACTAAGGACACGTGGAGGGAGACGCTATGTGATTGGCATATCAGGATGGGGAGGAACGAGGGTACATTGGATCAGTTAAAAACTCAGTGGAAGAACCTCAGGAGAGACTATGCAAAGATAAAACTGGTAACCAACAAAAGTAGTGTTGGATGGGATGACAGCAGGCACAAGCCAATATTGCCTGACACCCCAGAGTGGAGGGAGGCACTTGCGGTATGTCTAATAATATATACTCCCCGGACTATTATATATTAAATTAAACTTGTTACTATTGACCTAATCAGTAGTTGTCCCCTATTTTAGGCAAACATGGAACTAGCGAGATTGATCAACATACCATTCTACCACTACCACGACATCGAGCTGATGGGGGGGAGGAACATAGCTAGGGGCCATCATGCAATGTCCTCAACCGATAGACAACCTCCTTCTGATGTTGCATCTGAAGATGATGTTGCTGTTGACCTAGATGCATCTGATTCATTTGTCAGCCCAGAACCAACCGGTCCATCCGGTTTCACTGAAGACGTGGTTAATTCTGGGACACAAAGTGAGGACACCAATGGCGGATCACACAACCAAGGTGTTGGTCCAACGACTCCCACCACGATCAGACATAGGAAGCGAGCGTCAAGCTCACAGGACAGTTGTGTCCTGTCTAATGATGTTGTGTCCGAATTCACAAAGGTGTTTTCCAAGGTACATGAGATGGGCAGTGTAATTGCCGCTAGGTGTAATGATAAAGACGAATACCAAACCATTTTGTACCACTTTCATGCAACCTACCCTGACGCCCCTGTCCCAGTTTTTACCACTCTTGTGCACGCCATAAAAGATCCAGCTAACCGTAACATTCACCTAAGCCTTATGGACACCCCACAAAAAATTACCATTTGGTTGTAAGACTTGTGGGAAATGAAGAACACAGCTTCTGCATCACAATCACACTTCACGCCACAATCTCCACCGTACTTTTGAGGTTGACTAATTTAATAAGTATATCACTATCCTACCTTTTATTCGATGAACTTTATCAGAATTTGTTGTTGTACTATTTTATTCAGTTGGGAACAATCTCTGAACTATGGTACTATGTAATGGTTTATCTTGTTATTTGTTATTTGGTCAGTATTTGCTATTTTGTCGCTATAGCCCTAATTTCATTTCTGCAATATCTCGATATTTCCCTGATGCGGATAAATCGCTTTTAATTATAGACGTGATGGCTGGTATGCATCCATATGAAACAACTGATGACATTCTACAACTACTGCATCTTATGTCTGGTCTGGCTAATGACATTGCTAACACAATATCCTACCAAATAGCTGACCAAATTTCCCACAATATCATGCAAAATTCAGACGCCGCAACCACACACCAACCAATACCGAGATCGGTTAGTATTAGGAGCGGCCATCAAAAGGTTTTAGAAATAATAACCAGCCATGAAAGAAGGGCGTACGATCTGTACCGTATGCTACCCAACACGGTTTTAGTCTTTGTTGAAAAGTACCAGAGATGTGTCATCAGTGGAGGCAGTTTGCTACTTCAAATGGTTGGCCATGGCCATACAAACCGTGTTCTTGCTGAGGACTACATTCACAGTGGTGAGACCATAAGTAGAAAGTTTAACGAGGTGTTGGATGCAGTGTGTGCTTTGTGCAGCGAATATATTGTCATGTCAACTGCATCCATAACTCCGCACCGCCGCATCGCCGAGAGTCCAAGATTTTACCCTTACTTGAAGGTATGACCATCACTTAGTTGACCATTGTCCATTCCATTGTTAATATAACTACTATTGTCATCGTTGAGTTTGGTATTTACTTACGTATTTCTTATATACTTGTCTTAGGATGCCATTGGGGCAATTGACGGGACACACATCCCCGTTTTGGTGAAGCGCGAAAAGCAGAACCGATATAGGAATAGAAAAGGGAATGTTTCCATGAATGTCATGGCTGCAGTAGACTTCTCAATGGAGTTTACATATATCATCACTGGTTGGGAGGGATCTGTTGCTGACCAAAGGGTACTTCAGACAGCTACAACCACAGGCGGGTTCAAAGTACCCGCTGGGAAGTACTATCTTGTTGATGCAGGGTACGCCAACACCAGGCAATTTCTTGCACCATATCGAAACGTTGCTTACCATATAGCAGAGTATCGGGGTAACAGAGGCTCATACACAAGCAAAAAGGAAATGTTCAACCACCGACATGCTCAACTACGTAACGTTGTCGAGAGATCCTTCGGTGTGTTGAAGAAGAGGTTTTCCTACTTTCGTAAAGGAGCAACTTTTCCCGTGCAGTCTCAGTCTCGGATTGTAATGGCTTGTTGCATCGTTCACAATTTTATCCGACGGAAAAATGATGGTGATCCTATGATGGACGAAAACTTGGATGAGCCTCATACTACCACTGACATCTTGAACGAATTGAGTTCTCTGCAACAAACAAGCCAGACCGATGCTAGAGAGGGAGATGTTTTACGCGAAACTGTTGCCAATTCTATGTGGAAAAATCAATGATTTATACATTTGTTTTCTAACTTGCAGACATTGAAACATGTTCTACAACATGTTTCACTTACTCCTTTTTAACGGACAACTTTTGTTCTCAAACTCTATTGTTCACTACAATTTTGCCTACTTATAAATAATGTGAAATTATGTCTCATTAGGTTTTCTGTCTAGAAATGGCCAATGACATGCCGTCGTGCCCATGTGGTATGCAGTGCACCGTACGAGTGTACATGGATGCCACAGATGCGGCAAACGGACGGTTTGGAGACAACAATCCCCACATGCCATATTTTACATGTGGTAGGGGTCTTGTACCAACCAGATGTCATATGAGGTTGTCCGCACAACAAGTACCGCCTACAGTTGCTACGCTGACTGTAATTAGGGATGCAATGGTATCACAGCTCGCATATGCACGTAGCGAACACAAGTTTTGGTCAGAACATTGTGCCTTTGTCTGTTCAACAAGAGCAGACATGGATAGGTTACAAGAAGAAATTTCAAGTATGCGGGAGAGGTGCCAATATCTTCGCCACCGACTTCAAATAATGAGCGATAATGACTCTTAAACATAAGAAGATGGATATAATACATCATAGAAATATTATATTATGATATGTCCAAATTAACTGCACTTGTTTGTTGCAACAATTAAGTACTCCTGATCAAATGGTCTATATATTATCTTTGAAAACTATGTCATGAACCCGATATTTTTCTATTAATCGTCAAGTTTGTTTTATTAGATGTCGATGATTCCATATGAGGTTCCGAGGTGTGATTGTGGGCTAAATACAGCCTTACGGCTTAACACAGAGGATGCGGGGTTAAATGACTTTGTCATTCTGAGTCAAAGGCCGGGCGAAATGTATTACATATGCCCTACTTGTGAGGTGTGATAGTACATCAATAAATAATACACTTTCCTTGTCGAGGCTTCGCATTCTTTGCCAATAACTTGTACTTCGTACTACATTTTAGGGAAAAGACCGATGCAGATACTTCCATTGGGCAGTTGATATCCCCCCAACAATTGATTCATTGAAAGTGGAGATTATGTTACTAACTGTTGAGTGTAAGTCAGTGTGGGGTCAGGCGATGAACATGAAAGACTTTGTTGAAATGCATTACAACTACGATGAATTATACTCTAACAAAAAGTATGAGCATGAGGTTTTAGAACGCAACGTTGCCAGTCTGGAGGAAGATTGTTGTCTGCTTCTGGACATCCCTTCACCTCAAATGACTCCATAACGTTGAATGGCAAATGCATTTACATTGTCTTCTCAGAATTTAGGCACTTTTGTAAACGTCATATTACAAAATGACTATCACATTGAATGGCAAATCCCTTCACCTCAAATGACTATCAATGGATGTTATGAACATCATACACTTGTTTAATTTAGACACTTTTATAATCGTCATATTACATTTTAAGTGTTATGAAAATTTTTTTCATGTTGATGAGTGTTTTATTAATGATGTATGTTATTCATCAAAATTTTGCTTAACGTTAGCTCGAACCAAATAATACAATTAATTGTGATATACACCCTTACTTTTGAAAAATATATTACTTACAGAATCTGTTATATGGCTGACCAACCGCCGACACCGTCTTTTATGTGGTCTACCGAGCTTGATATGGTTCTCAGGGGTTTGATGAGAACCCAATATCACGTGGGTAGATGTGTAAATGGAGTATACTCTACACAGGCTTGGATGGAGGCATGACACTAGTTCTCGTACATAACAGGAGGCACTTACATTTCATTGCCTGAGTTGCAAATGCGATGGCAATACATCAAGAGAGAGTTTGTAAGAGACAATATGTTCATATTGGGAGATTTATTGCCTCCCCCCACATTGGCCGCACAACAAGGGATTGAACGCAACTTCTTGACGACGCGTCGCACTTACCCATAGCACTGACGATTGAAATAAACAAATTAACTTGTAACATATGTGCTAAATGTAGTCGTGTTTTTGCATCGCAACAATTTACATTCTCTACTTATGTGTTACATTATCATATGTTGCTACCATAATGCGATCAAATTTCCTACTTCATTATTATGTTAATGCCACAGTTAATTTACGAATTCTGTTATTTGTTCATACCTTTGTTTTTATTAATTTTAGATGTCGACATCGCGTGCAAAGGCAAGGGCAAGGGAAAATTTTGAAAAACTTTTGATGTCACCGGAAAAAATTCAAAAATATGTTGAAGATAACCTTTTATGCACAAAACCATGTTGCAATCACATAAAGGAGGAGGAGGGCAAAATTGGGACCGATGATCGACTCAAGGGCAAAGTCAGTCAACATGTTCCTCATTTTCCATTGTTGTTTGCTTGGCCAAAAGACGATATCAAACAACACAACAAGCAGCCGGTGCAGGAACCATGCCTAGTGTCATGGGACGAGTACGATGAGGCCATAACATTGGCCTATTTTAAGCAAGATCCACATCCAACCATGTCCCCCCCCAAAGTGTCTTGTCAAAATCTTAGCTTTTGTTTGGCTTTTTATTGCTCCCATTTTATGTCCTTCTCCCCTGACGAAGATCACCCGTAAACAATTATGTTATTATCAGTGATCGTTTATGTTTCACTAATGACGACAATATGATTATTATCAGTTGCTTTTACTGACGATAATGTAATTTGTTTAGGTTATGAACAAAATATATTAGGCCAATTTCATATTTCATGTAGCTTGAGTGTTACTGACGATAATGTAATTTGTTACACTAATGACGACAATTAACTATGTTCAACATTACATATATACCATATGCAAATGTCATTACGTACGACAGTAACGTTTCATTACTTCTTAATCACTACGTAAAAATTAGAACTATTATATCTTATTTGCACTATTATAAATATACAAAATAACACCCACACAACAAAAATAAAATATATTTTTAATATATTCTAAACTTAGGTTGAAGTGACATCACAAATACACATTCTGCGTACTTGTTCAAACAGTGATGCAAGAACATGACAGAATAAGAAGATACTGACTAAGCTGCCAAACAGAATCAGACTTCCAGCCAAACAGATTCAGACTGCAGTCAGACTGAAATCAGACCAGCTGACCAGAATCAGACTGCGTTGCCAAACAAAATCAGACTGCATCCTGACTGCTCCAGCACCGGAATCCAGACTAACCCAGTCCAGATTCTAGAATCCCATTCCTATGCCAAAGGCAGGCTAAGGCTTTATGGTGCCGTAGCTTCTTAGTCCCTTCTTTTTGACGGGGGACAAGATAGAAAGTTTCATATACAGTTAAGAGTATATTTGACCTTTCAACGGAAAACTAATAGTTAAGCCGCCAACTTGGTGACTCCTAGTAGTCATTGCTGGATTTAACAACAGCAGGGACATAAAGCTATATACATCTGTGTTCGGGAATGTCATCTCCACGTGATTGTTGAAGCTAGTAATTTTTGCTTAAAATCTCGACGTGATTGTTGAAGCTCACCCCCCCCCCCGCTGGCATACCCGGTTGAAAACTCAATTGATGCGCTTATTAAGATATATTACAGATTCTGCATTATCATTTATGCAAAAATTATACAAAACTACAACTCTGATGTCTCACTGTCCCCACAAAATCTGACAGACACTCTTATTTAAAATTTCATCCTTGTATATAATTTTTCAATTTTCAAAACTTTTATTGAATTATGTTGTCTTCTTGCTTCTTCACTTTGTGTTCCTTCACAAATACGTGAGTACTCTACTTTTATCCTTTATATTGAACTGTCTTATTTATATTATTTTGACTATTGTAATATTATTTTATTTATTATTATGAATGAATTACCTACCTTATTTGTTGGATGCAAATATACTACTAAATATAATCAGCTATAAAATGCATCCATACATATGTTTGTCCAGATGACCAATGTTGCTATGAGATTCTGTAGGTATTGTGCTTATTCTTCTAGATCAGTTATACAATTATGTTTGATTTTGTAATTTGTTAGGTATCGTACTTATGTTTCGGTAATTGAGTTAAATTAACAAGTGACTATATTACTTATAGTTGTATTTTATTGCGGATTATTGATCTGATGTGCATTATACTTTTAAGATCATTAACAAGTGGGATACTCAACTTATAACTTCATTTTGTAATTTTTTTTTTTGTCTAGATGACCAATGTTGCTAGGGATTTCGAAAGTATTATACTTATGCTTCTACACCAGTTATACAATTATGCTTGATTTTATAATTTGGTAGATACTGTACTTATGTTTGATGAATTGAGTTGGAATTAACAAGTGTGTACAATACTTATGGATGCATTTTACAGTTGATTCTTGACCAGATGTGCACTGTACTTTTTAGGTCATTAATAAGTGGGTACTCAATTTATGTTTGTATTTTGTACAAAAAAATTGTTCAGATGGCCAATGTTGCTATGAGATCTGTAGGTACTGTGCTTATTCTTCTAGATTAGTTATATAATTATACTTGATTTTGTAATTTGTTAGGTATTGTGTTTATGCTTCAGTAAATGAGTTGAAATTAACAAGTGGTTACTGTACTTATGAATGCATTTTATAGATGATTTTTGATCTGATGTGCACTGTACTTTTAAGATCATTAACAAGTGGGTACTCAATTTATGTCTGCATTTTGTAAAAAAATTCTGTCCAGATGACAAATGTTACTATTGGATTTTGTAGGTACTGTGCTTATGGATCAGTTATACAATTATACTTGATTGTGTTATTTACTAGGTACTGTACTTATGCGTCAACGACTGAGTTGAAATTAACAAGTGAGTACAATACTTATGGATGTATGTTATAGCTAATTCTTGTCCAGATGTGTACTGTACTTTTGTGATCGCTAACAAGTGGAGCGCGGTTGCGTGATTACGGCGGAGTGCGACTGTTGGAGAGTCGAGGTGCGGCGAGTAATGTACGTCTGAGAGAGCAAGATTTGTGAGAGATGGGGAGCGGACGTACTGTACTAACACGGGAATGTTAGTGGGTGGAATAGAGCTGGAGAGAAAAATTACAAGAGAGAAAATAAATTAATAAAAATTAGAGCTGGAGAGAGGAGTGGGGAGAGAATTTTCAGAATTTCATTTGCTGCATGAGATTAGTTGGTGTGGAGTTAATTCAAATTAAAAGAAACTTGCTGGGAGAGGTTTTTGCGGACTTCTAAGGAACCGGGTGGAACAACAGGTAGATAAGTGACTGTGGGTAGCGTACCTCATTTATGTTAGCTCACCTACGCTCGTCAATGCCAAGTAATACAAGATGGGTAGTTAATTAGTACATTAACTACGGGGATTTAAAAGAGTAGTCAAACTAGACTTAGCATAATTTGTCAAAGCGGTCGTTGTAGTGTATAGTTACGGCAGATAGGAGCATCATGTTTGTTTCATATCCTCTCTAATTGCACATGGGAGTGTTGCTGATAACGTCGAATTCGTCTTCAAGATAACCAACCAATCATCTTTTTCTTGTTTGGCAGATCAAGCAAAATCTCGCCACAAAGATATGAGGCGTTCCTTCCATCTGACGGCACACGCATGAAAACTCTACTTTCGTAACTGTAGTACGCAGTAGAATAAATGTAGCACGCCGGAAGGAGAAAGCAGCTCATGTCGTGACAAAGGCTGTTTGATAGACTTACTCTTTAAGAGGAAAGAGGAAATGTTCACACTAGTGCTCGTCAAGCCGCAATAACTTTGCCCATTTTGGTACTCATATATATATAAGATAAAGACAGGTATTCACGCCTCTCTCTCACGTCCGTGACAGAAGTCCGGGAAGGTAGTAAACTAAGACGGCAAATGATACTCAAATTCAAGTCCCTTTGTTAGAGAACATTGTGCTTGATCATCACTTGAGCTGTTACATCACGTGTGAATGAATTTAGTCCATATTGTCGGGTTGTGGAAACGTGAATCCATATATAAGTCATTCGGTTATCCTCTCACTGGCAATCGATTTTGGGATGGAATCCCAACTAGATTATATATTGGGCCAGACTTTTCCCCCTCATTTTCTCTCCTATAAGTGGTATCGAACATCACTACATGACGAAGTCTCTCCAAATCGAATTCTATCATAAGCAACACATCTACCTACTGTGCATGATAGAAGGTAGTTCTGTTCATGATCACATTGACGAGTTTAATTTTATTATGATGGAACTTGAAAACATAGATGTTAAACTTGAAAATGAAGATAAAGTCCTTATTTTGTTGTGTTCTTTGCCCTTCTCATACAAGAAATTTCGTGAAACAATTTTGTATAAAAAATCTTCAATCATGATGGAGGATGTTATATCCTCATTGTTATCAAAGAATATGGTTGATAAAGATCTGACTGCTTCTTCTAGCGGGAGTCAATCAGAGACTCTTATGATGATGGGTCGAATAAAGGAAAAGGGAAACAACAAGAAAGAGACGCATAAATCTAAGTCAAAATCCAAGAAGGTATGCAAATATTGTAAGAAAAGTGGACACATTGTTGATGATTGCTACAAGTTACATAAGAAAAAGAGGGAGAACGGTGGTGAAAAACACGAACAACATGTAGATGCTAATGCAGCATGAGAAGATTCAGATTATATTCTTATGACATCATCATTTTCTTCCTCATCCACAAATTTTCAAATTTATTATGTTCTAGACTCAGGCTGCTCACATCACATGTGCCCGCATAGAGATTGGTTTTCTTCTTATGAATATTATGATGAAGGTATTGTAAATATGGCTAATGATACTATTTACAAGACTATTGGATCAATTCATATCAAGATGTTTGATGGAGTCATCTGAACTATTTCAAATGTCCATCATGTTCAAGGCCTTCAGAAATGTCTGCTTGCTTGAAGCCAATGGTTTTCCATACAGGGCTGAAAATGGAATCTTGTCAATTACCAAAAGAGACGATGTTCTGATTAAGCGAGTACATATTCCAAGAAACCTTTACAAGATGCTTGGTGGAACTGTGACTGGTGTATCTATTGGTGCTTCTTTCTCAACCACTCCAAATCTGGATACCATAAAATTATGACATATAAGACTGGGACACACGAGTCAGAAAGGTCTTGAACTATTAAATAGGAGAGGACTTCTGGATTATGTCAGTATTAGAAAGTTGGATTTCTATGAGCACTGTGTAATGGGAAAGCAGAAAAATGAAGTTAGTGCACACAACCCGACACCTCTTGTTGTTACACAGGAAAACTCAGATGATGATGAAGATGACACTTATGAAGAACAGACATATACCGTTGCTTCTGGAAGAGAAAGAAGACAAGTCACACTACTTGCAAGACATTCAGATTACGTTGTTGCGTATGGCTTAGCTACTATTGAAGAGATAAATAATTTTGGTGAACCATCTACCTATGTTGAAGCTGTGTCTAATCGATATTTTACCATGTAGATTGCACCTATGAAGGAAGAGATGGAGTCTCTTGAAAAGAACAACGCTTGGGTGCTTGTTACTCTTTCTACTGGAAAGAAGATTGCCAGATGTAAATGGGTATTCAAAAGGAAGGAATCTGGCTTTGGAGATACTACTACAAAGTTCAAACCATAGTTAGTTGCAAAAGGCTACAGTCAGGTGGAAGGTATACATTATAATGATGTTTTTTCTTCTGTTGTCAAACACACTTCTATCAGATTTCTATTGGCATTAGTTGCTAGATATGATTTAGATCTTGAGAAACTTGACGTAAAGACCGCATTCCTTCATGGTGACTTAGAGGAACATATCTATATTTAACAACATGAAGATTATATTTTTGCTGCAAAGTAGGATCATGTGTGCTAATTAAAGAAGTCTCATCATGGCTTGAAGCAATCCAGACGTCAGTGGTATCATAGATTTGATTCTTTCATGGTCAAGCATGGATATTCCAGGAACATATATGATGCTTGTGTCTATTTGAAGAAACTTCCTGATGAGTCTCTTATTTACCTCTTACTTTATGTTGATGACATGTTGATTGTAGTAAGAGATATTTTTGAAATCCGTAGGCTAAAGCACTTATTCAGTGGTGAATTTGAGATAGGTCTTGGGAGCAGCAAAAAAATTCTAGGGATGGAAAATATTAGAAGTCGCAAAGCTGAAAGGTTATTTCTTAGTCAGGGCAAGTATGTGAAGAAAGTACTACAACAGTTCTATGTCTGAAGCATCTCATGTATCTATTCCTTTAGGTGAACAGTTCAATAAACTCTCATCTATTGATTCTCCACAATTTGAAGAGGACAATAATTAAATTTCTCGTGTTTTCTTATTCTAGTGCAGTTGGTAGCATCATGCATGACATGATTTGCACCCATCCAGATATTGCTTAGGTTGTTAGCATGGTGAGCAGATACATGCAAATCTAGGAAGGCATCACTGGTAGGTAGTCAAGTGCATTCTTAGTTAGGAACCTAAAGTGTACATCTTCTATATGCCTTGGATTTGGAAAGAACACATAGACACTTGTTGGGCATGCTGATTCTGATTTTGCAAATGAACATGATAAAAGATGTTCTCTTATAGGTTACTTGTTTAATGTTGTCAGCTATGTTGTAAGTTGGAAAGTTACACTACAACCTATTGTTGCTTTGTCCACCACTGAGGTTGAGTACATGTCATTTACATAGGCCATCAAAGAAGCGACACAACTAAAAAGACCGTGTGTAAAATTATGTATTCTTAAAAAGACAACGACCATCTATTGTGACAGTCAAAGTACAATTCACCTCGTAAAAAAGTAGATGTTTCATGAGAGAACAAAGCACATTGATCTCAAGTATCACTTTATTAGAGAAGTGATAGCGCAAGGAAACATTGTAGTAAAGAAGATTGTTAGTAAAGAAAATCCTACTGATATGATAACCTATCTGTTGGCAACTTCCAAGTTTAAAGGCTATCTGGACTGGTTAGTCTACACACCCTGCAATGACGCCCTTAGGGACTGGAGGAGGAGACATGATCTTTTATTCTTCTTTTATAGAGAGCTACAGACTTTGAGTCAAGTTGGAGATTTATTGTATGCCTCAAAGAATTATGTTGATCTGATTGTAGATCCGGTCTAAAATTAAATGGAATTTCATTGACCCGATTAGGGGTGCGGGGGGGGGGGCGTGGTATGGCACGGTCAAAATTCTCGATCCAAATAAGGATGTGATTATGGTTTTACATGTATACGTATATGCACCCTAGTAAGGGTTTAGTATCATCCTATATTCTATTTACGAGATGACAACCATCTTACTCTAGGGTGTATTCTGCCTCCTTCATGAGCGCTCCTCTTTGTAATCTCTTCTCTAAAATAGTGGAAATCTTGCCCCTCCTGTGGAGTAGGTCATCCCGACCGAATTACATAAATCTTGTGTTCTATGGTTGCCTGATTGTTCTATTTATTTTTGCCTTGTTATTTCGCACAAACTCGGCATATTCCCTCATTCAAATCTAAACATGAGCCACTCTTTGTTGACATGCATGTATATATCTATATGTATATATATGTATGCATATACATGCATATATGTATATATACGCACAAACATTCTACTCCTAGTTCAAGGAATGCAGCTACAAATAAATTTAATTGTCTATTTTATTGATGGACACACAACAAAAAATAAATTAAGTAGTCCATTTTAGTTATTCCAAGTGGTACCAAAGAGATACTCACATAGTGTTAGTTGAAATAAATTCAATGTGAGAAGACAAACATGTGGATATCAAATTATAAACCCCATACCCACTCTCTCCCCTATCTCTCCCATGCATCTCCCACTCCATATTGTCGTCACACGCAAGCTACCATCACACCTAGGTTGTCGATGCGTACGTGATGTTGTTGGGCCCATGCCGTCATTGCATTCAAGCTACCTTCTTCTCAAAGATAGATTCTATAACATCACAATGGAACAACATCAACTCCATCATTAACATTTCAATAACCTAATCTATAACATACCAAACTCTAAGCATATTTCATAGTTCCCTCATTTCTTTTACATTTTTCTTTGAAAAAGTATTAAATCTTTTTCCATGATTTAGATTATACCAATATTATTAAGATTAAAATAATAGTGTAATGACGTTCATCCCCGTATTTGAGGTTATAGGGAAAATCCACTAACTGGCCAAAATAATAGGCCAAGTGAGACAACATACACTAATTGATTAGTTTAACCCTTATTGACTTTCTAGGAGCTCTCAAGGTGTAGTTGTTCAGGGGTTTAGAGGAAATAAGAAGTACAATTCTATAATTGAGTAAAAGAGGTAATGAATGTACTAAATAAACACTTGATTTATAGGTAACAAAATTGGGCACCTAATGACCTCAAAAGGAAAAATTGAATTTGGAATTATGTTCCTAAACCCTTAATTATCTTCCATGCAAAATTTTAGGTCAATAGGATGTTAGATGCACCCTCAAATTGATCCAGGAAAGAGAAGTTTGGGGATTGATATGATTGCATCAAAATAACATTTCCTACACATTAATTGCCTAAGTTTTGTTGTATTTTATTGATGTCACGCGGTTGGGTGTGTTCCATACTATCGACCATCTGAACTGCATCTGATGGTTCTAGATTCGTCTTCATCCTCCACCTCTCCCACGCCCGAAGCATTACCATAGCAACATTTTTCTTTACCGATTTCTCTCTTCTGTTTGACCTTTTCTTCTTATTCTTTCTCTATTCAACTCCTTGTCTCCTCCCATTTTTCATCCGTACCCTTGATTCCATTGAAGGGTGGCAATCTTAACAAAACATCCAATTGTAGCATGAACACACTTTACCACCTGATTCCATCATTTGAATCTCATATACTTTGATGCCACACCATCAAGTTCAAAGTTTTCATTGGCCTTAGGATCTCCGTAGTGCGTTCACCCATCGACTATAGGAAATTCTTTGTAAGGTAAACATATTTTCTATCCATGGCAGATTGTTATCCATGGTTGGGCATTCTAACTCTTATTAAGAATGTCCTCACCTCCTCTACTATCTACGCCATGGAGAATGCTATTGTACCCATCAAGATCCTTCACCGCATCGAATAAAATGGCAAACTTTCTTTGGCATTCTTGTGACGGAGGCTGCCACAAACACTGGGTCAGTTGGCAGCGCACATCAACACTAAGAGAAGAGGGTGGGCTGGGGGTGTTCCCCTTGCAAACAATCAAAAAGTCTTTGATCATGAAAGCATCCTGGAGCATCATCACTAAAGAAAACTATTGGACGGCGTTTTGTGCCTCCAAATATTGGAGGTCCATACCTTCTCTTGATCCTTCACGTCCTTCAAGCTTGAAGCTCGACCACTCTCCATCACCTCTTTGGCGGAAAATTTTGCATTGCTTTCCCACCCTTCTTGTGACGCCCTGCTCCACAAACCACGAGATAACTCAAACTAAATGCAGAAAAAAACTAAACAAATAGATTACCAAAAAAAACTAAAAATTAAAATCGATATCATTAAGCACCAAAGCAGTAAGAACCTTTACATATAGGTGCTCACAGGACACTTGTGTAAGATATCATAGATCACAAGGTGCTTACATTTACAACATGTATCATGCATATACATATCTACTATGTCAAGACATCAAAAAGGGCATACAAGAAAAAACATGTATCAATAGCATCTCTATAACACACCCAAAAACCATCCCAAAGGCCTGAGTGTATAGGGATGACTCTAGGACTCTACATCAAAAGACTAGCATCACTTCCAACCTTGTCAGCTACTGTCCTTCCTATTGCTACTCTACCTCAGCTGCACGATCTCTACTTCCTCGTGCAGGTCCACCTAAAAGATGTGGAGAATCCACAGATTCCAAAGCTCAGTGGAAGATATAACTCTTCAGCAACGCTATTATTAGCACAGATAAGGTAACTAAAGAATAGAAGTAAAGATACAATTAAAATAAGTAGATAATCATTCCTAATTAGCATAAACAAATGCAACTGGATTGTGGAACATATTATCATCATAAAAGGAATATGAAGAACATGTATATTTACTACCAGCAATACTATACAAAAGTAAACAAGGCCTCATCTAATGTTTTCACATTTGATCGTAAGCAAGTATACTACACGACTGGTTATGTATTTTATTATGCCTCGAGGATTTGAGTCATGCCACACAAATCCAACCGACCACTACTAATTCAAAATTGGTGCCATACAAGATCTATGGAAGAGTCAGAATCCACGACCGTGCCAAACCTTGTGGTCAGTACACAAGTACATATAAGATACATACTCGTCAACTGCAACTTGTGACATGTAGTCAAACAGTGAAAGTCCTAGCCCACCTTGGTATAGGTCACGACGTTAGTGAAACTGAGCTATGGTCCACAACCGCACTCCTACCACAATATGGCCCGCAACCAATCATGTCAAACCTCAAAAGCATCAAACCTCTGAGATACGGCCCGTAGCCATACTCTTGCCAGGGTGTGACCCACAACCAATCCTGTGAATGCATATACTCAACATTATCTGACTCCAAGCTTTCACTAGGGAAAGTCCGTTTCACCATCCAGCAAGTGGTGACACTGAGATGGAACTATGGCACAAACCAAAACTACATGATTAGGTTCCATTCGATTAGTTAAGTCAATTAAGTGTCTTTTAGCATCAATCAAGTTACAACGTATAAAGTCATAACAAACTATACAAAGATAAGGGCATAGTGCACTCCAGAAGATATATACATATTGGGTGTGAACTTGTCACACTATCACCATATGATGCTTGCATTATTGCCATTCACCACATCATCAATACCAAAGTCACCTACTATGGGATATAAATCCCTCAACTCATAATTCCTGTAGCACAAATGTTTCAGCATGCCTCTTGAAGGATCATACAACTTGTATCATGTTTAATCACCACAACATATACCAACTATGATTATCAATCTCATAAAACCTACATGGTTAGAAATTCATAAACTAGAGAGATAATCACATCCTCATAACCATTCCATGAGAGAGAAACAAAAAGCCTCATTACACATCGTTAGGGTTTCTTCTTAGCCGATTAGGGTTTACAAATCTAGATTCAACCATCAACCCTAGATTCACTACCTCCCATCATCTTGGAGTATATTGGGATTAAGGAACATCATTGGGGTTGATTAGATGTTATTCCAAATAACACTATACACGACCTATGTATTGTAAGGACCTTGACCCACATTTTGGGCTAAACCTATTTGTTTTGCTTAATTGTGTTTCTTAGCTCCTTGTTCTAATCATCTAAGATGTAATTACGGCATGTTGGAGGATTGTGTTCCTTGTTTGAGCTTGTTTCTTGATACTCGTATTTTGTGGAGAGGTTTTGGTGCAACACACAATTCACCCAGAATAGGGGTTGATGTGCAAGTTTGTCACCTATAGAGTGTTTATTCTCTCTCTTGGCATCATCTAGAGGAGAGAGGAAATGCTGGGTGCCTTATTTTGTCATCAGTTGAGTGGTGACATCCTTGGTGATGTTTTGGGATCATGTTTGAGGTGTGCTTTGCTCATAAGAGTGTTGTCTCGGGCTTGAGAGCCTTGAGGAGACTTGGTATCGGTTTGTGGTTGCCTTGAGGAGACTTGATATCGGTTGAGGGTGTCTTTAGGGACATCCTATCAATTTGGTGGTACCTTGAGGATCCCCATATCGTTTTGTGGAGACTCTAGAGATGTGCCATATCGGTTTGTGACCTAGGGTTTCATCTTTATCGATTTGTGAAAGGGGATGGATGAGTGTATCGACCTTGACCTTCCTTAGTGACCAAGTGAGTGATACATAGATCATATCACCTTATTGCATGGTGTTACATGTGGCCTTTCTTCTTGGACATGTGTCTTATAGGGTTCTAAGGTGGTGACACCTTCCCCTTGCTCTCTCTCATCAGCCATGTATATATCCCTTTCTTCACATGCAAGAGAACCCTTTTAGTGATCCTTGCTTTCTCTCCTTGGTAGACGACCTTGAGCTTAAAGAGCACTCTTTCTTGGAGCTTGGTGGGCGAGCCAAAAGCTTGTGGTGCTCTCTTTCATCTTCTTCCTTAGTAAGCCATGGTTTTCTAGCTTTCTTTCTCTCCTTCTTTATTCTTCTCAGCCATGGACCTTAGTATCTTGTTTCCTCTCTTTTGCTTTCTTAACCATGGTCCTATCTTATCTCTTGGAGGTGTTGTGCTTGGAGAATTTTCTTCCTCTACCTTGAGTTCATGAGCTTGGAGCTTGACTTTGGAGCTTAGAGCATGGTGGTTGTTCTTGAGGTGGGTTATATAACTCTAAACCCTCTTTGTTATTATCACCTTTCACTTGTTACCTTGCTAGTTGTTCTTAGTTCATTATTTCTTGCTTGTTAGTAGATTTATTTGGTAGCCTTGTGTTCTATTTTGAGAATAGAACCTTGTGAAGTTGCTGCCTTAAGTTGCACCCTTTTTCCTTTTCCTTATTAGTAACGTCATCTTGAGGTAGAAGATGACTAAACTGATATGCTATGTAAACGGACACGCTAAACTAATATGCTATGTAAACTGACATGCTAAACTGATATACTTTTTTCTAAAGCGATATACCTATCATGATGTGGCTTGTTATGACCTAGTGGTGACTAGTGAGGAAGAGTGCTGGATCATGAGGCTTTTAGTTGAGTATGGAAGTCGATATGGATGACCCTAATCCAACACACATGCAATCCGATGAACTCTATCCCGATACATCTAGAGTAGAAGTTAGGAGCACCTTCCCTTGAGGCTTTGGCCGATATTCCTTGGTGATCTTTAAGACCGATACTCTAGTTGTTGGTATGGCTGATATCCCATGATGGTGAAGGTGGTCGATATCTAAAGAGATACATATGCTGATACCCTTTGAGATAGTATGGTCGATATACTCTCTTATGTACCTCTAATCGATATCATTTGTGGTGCCCTATACCAAGTGATGATAAATCAATACTCACCTTGAGGTTGGTAGGTTGATACCCTACTTAGGTTGATTGCTCGATACCTAGGATTGACCAATACCCTAACCGTAACTGATACCCTATGTGATGTGTAGTGATGCATCTTATTGATTGACGTGGTCTATTATCACACTAAAAAATTCACTCGGGGTTGAAATCCCAGAGTTTTTAACCAAAACTTGTGCAAGAATACCACCCGCAAGCGGATGGGTCTTATCGTAGTATAGTTAAGGATTGAATCCCAAAGGACAACATTTTTAAGAATCATTGCTACTCTAGTCTAGTTCAAGTAAGGCTAATATTTAGAACAAAGGTTGATTTGAGTTTAACTAAACTAAGTGCAATAAAAGTAAAGTACATGATTAAAGTTGAATCTAGAGTAATGATGAAGATCACTGGGGTGGTCCCAGGTTTCACCACCACTACACATGCAAACATATCTAACCACAAACATCCAAGCAAGATCTAACTATCCAAATAGAACTATTGCAAACCCTCCCAAAAGGATGTTTAGGTTTGCGTAAACATCACCTTAGGCATCAAATTTCTTGTCACCATCTGGATCATGCACTTACGATTCTAAAGATACAAATATCCAACTGAAGTTGTGGGCCCCCTATGTAAGTGTTAGGCACATAGAAGTGTCACTGTGGGCTAGATGGCTTGTCCCCTCATGGATCACACACTTACGACCTCAGGGAATCTCATCCAATTTCTCATTAGGGAGTCAACCATGTTAATCGACATTCAAATCCTACATATAGAAGTTTTTACAACATAGGAACGAACAAGATAAATGAAAAGTTACATACATGCCATTGAATGTTTAATGAAAAGACATATAAGAATGGGTAGCGGGATAGTCCCCGCACCCCAGCGAAATGGAACTACTCGCTCATGTTGCGAGGAACAAGAAGAACAAGAGAGAGGGAAGATTCCGCCATGAGCATGATGCAGAAGATAGTCACAACTCAGTGAAGATATGGTCTTCTACGCTACGTCGGAGCAGATATGGATGAGGAGCGAGGGACACCACGATAGATGGGGTAGACATTCTCTCTCCACCTTCCTTCTCTTCTCTTTATTATTTCTCATAGAAGGGGAGTAGGTTGTGGATGCGTAGGTGGAGTGGATGATGGGTGGATGCACGAGATTGAACCTGCGTACAGGCAGCCTGGCGGCGTCCCAGATCTGATCCCCAAATGAGGACCCTGCTGGTCCTATTTATAGGCTTGGATAGAGTCCCACTTGGTTTGGACTTTGGTCTTCACATTTTTGGTGTGAGTCATCTTTACACGGTTTTGAAAACCATTTAAGTTCTTCACGGTTTTGGGAAACCGATAGGGTCCTATCGGTCTTGTGTTCCATGTTCTCACGGTCTTGGTCTCACGGTTTGGGAGACCGCAAGGTTTCTCTCGATTTTGACTGCATGATATTGCTCTTCACGGTCTTGAGGACTCAGTGACCATCCTAACGTTCCTGAGACCGATATGTCTCTTAGCGATCTGAAGACCGAAAGGTCTTTCACAGTTTGGGGATCAGACGCCCATGCGGTCTCACCTACCTCTCGGTCTTGAAATGCTTTCAGTCTTGGGCATCAGTGCTTCCCTTACGGTTTCGAGATGGCTAAGATATTCTCGGTCCTTAAGACCGCTAGGGTTCCATACGGTCTTCAAGACCGATCGCTGGCTACACGGTCTCGAGCAAGCGAGGGTAGGTTGCAGGGAGGACGGAAGGTGTTTTGATGCAGGTGGAGATTGCAGGAGGCGGTGCTATGGGTGGTTCAGGTCCTCAGATGGTGATGATAGAGGATCACTGTGTGCGGAAGAGGACCACTACAGGTCGCAGTTGTTGCTATTAGTGGATGAAGGTGAGGTCGTCGGCGATGAGCTGCAGACCTAATGGTTGAAGCGATGGCATGTGCCGTTGTGGACAGCAGTGCAGGGTGAGCGGTGCATGCAGGTGATGAGGTCGTCGACGATGGTTGGTTGGAGGCAAAGGTCGACGCTGCTCCTCGCAGTCTTGGGATTGTGAGGGCTCTCATGGTCTTGAGACCGTGAGAGGGGTTGAGGGTGCAAAACCATTAAGATGAGACCGAGTGGCTGGATGAATAGGAGGCATCGATTCTCGATCGGACGATGTCGGATGCTTGCGGTCTTGAGAGGTTTTTTTTTCTCAGTTTCGAAACTGAGAGGATCAGATCGAATGGGCAAGACCGAGAGGGAAAGACCAAATGGTCAAATGAAGAGGAGGCGTTTATCTGCGATCAGATGGTTGAGAGAGGTGGTGAGGATGGTGAAGCACACCAAGGTGATGATCTAGGGTTAATGAGAGGGTCTTGAGTGAAGGTGGGCCCGCAACCAGAGGGTGGGCCCAGATGAAGGTTTGACATCATCACGACCTACTGAACCTGTGTGAGAAACACTTGGATTTAGCGAATAAGCCCTAATAATCCAATGAATCGAATAAGTTTGTACATCTTAGGATTTAAGAGATATATGTGAAAGTATCCATCAAAAATGGGCCCAAGATGGTGACTGAAATCATGTTGAATATGCATTCATCATTGATGCTAGGGTCACATGGTGTGATGTGATACCCTATGATGTAATCATGTGTATTATGTTGAAATTTAATTCTTTCTCTTTACATATTTCATAACAATGATAGAATTATGTTTCCACATCTTCTAAATATACTTCATAATGATGAAGGAAGTGATGATCTAAAGATGGTTGTTGATACAACCTTGCAAACCCTAATTGATTAAAATAAGAAACCCTTACCCTAAAAGATGTTATGTGCTTTGTAGGACATGGATCCTACAAGTTGACAGTATCAATGATGCGTTGCTTCTCTTATTATATGTTTCTAACCATGCAGGTAAGCAATGTTATGCGTAACCAGGTATGAGCTATGATGTTTATTATATGTTGGAATAAGCCTTGAGAGGCAAGTGTGTTATGATAACACCAAGAGAAGAGTTAATGGTCTTATGACCTGGTGATGGCTAATTGCCTTATGTGAAATTGACAATTTCTCTTAAAGATGAGATGAGGAGTTGATACCCTAAGATATGTAGTCATGGTGATGAGCATTGGTCCTTGAGATGGACATATGATGAATAAAAAGCATAAAGGGACATGATGTGATGAGATCACAGTTAATGTGATTCAATTTGCTCTGGTGATGAGTTATGCCCTATTTATGTTGATCTTGTTTAGAGGTTATATGTTGTAACTTGATTGATGCTGAAAGATGTTTTAATTGATCTAAATTAATCTAGTGAAATCTAATACACTACTACAGAAACGGCCTTTGGCGTCGGTCGTTTAACCCCATTTGGCGTCGGTTTCCGACCGACGCCTATGTGGGCGCCGCTAAAGGTCGAACACTTTGGCGTCGGTTTTTTAACCGACGCCTATTTGTCCTATAGGCGTCGGTTGTTTAGTAAATAACTGCCGCCAAAAGTGTCCCCGCCACAGAAAATGGTGTCATCTAGGGCACTTTGTGCGTCGGTTATTTACTACACAACCGACGCCTATATGGAATATCGCGTCGGTGTTTTAGTAGATAACCGACACATAAAGTGCCCTAGATGACGCCATTTTCTGTGGCGCGAACACTTTTGGCGTCGGTTATATACTAAACCACCGACGCCTGTACTTTAAGACGACACGGCCGTGCTTCCCTGCACGGCCGTGTTAGTACTATAGGCGTCGGTTTTATATGAATAACCGACGCCATTTACACCACGGCCGTGCTATCCTGCAAGGTCGGGTTGTTTGTACTATTAGGCGGCAGTTTTATCACATAACCGACGCTGTATGTCTTTGCTGACGGTTTTCTATAAATAACCGACGCCTATTTATATATATATTTTTTTCATATCAGTTTGCAGGCCTGCTGTGGCTGGTCAGCAGGATGAGAACCTGCAGTTCAGTTTTCTGAACTGCAGGTTTACGACATCCATTGATATCATCCTACAAACAGGCCGCAAACCTGCAAAAGTCATAAGCAAGATTTCACACAAGTATATACATTCAGACATCAATTCAATTCTCACATTCACACATATAGAAACATTCAAATACATGTATTAACATTCAGAAATATTCATTTACAAAGTATCATTCATTATCGCTATCAACATCCCAATTATATCTTACAGTTGCCACTGCTTGTATGGCTTTTGCCCATTCTTCTCTTACTTCATTTAATGCTTCCATCGTATATGGAGCATGTATATTTTTTAAGCGTTTACTTGTAGTGTTGTCAGTTTTAAACACCTGCAAAGAGAATGATGTATATATATAAGTAATAATATAAAAATAAGATAAGATTGATATATTGCATACTAACTAATGAGACTATATATAATACCTCATGTATGGTATCGATGTCCAATGCGGCATATTTGATAATCATCTGCATAAATCGCATCACATAGTATGCACATGCCCAGCCATTGTCTTGTGTAGCACACTATAAATTGAAACATACAAAATAATACAACTAAGCACAATTCACATCAATAATATATATATTCGAGTCGGGAACTTACTTGTACGTTCTGCCAATTTATTGGCTGGTTCTTTTTCCTTGGGACCGTTCCTCCAGCCTTTTTGAATGCATCTAAACCCCTACATGTTGATATAACACAATAAATTACATAAGTAAATAGTAATGTAATAAAAGATGTTAACAGATATAAAAATGAAATATTTCTCACCAGAATAATGGCATTCTCATTACGTGTCCAATTTTAGTGTTCAATGTACTCCCCGCAGGATCTAGATAATAAACAGTGAATGTCCCAGGGACAATAACTAGTAACTCCCAATGTCTACCGCTAGAAGTAAGAAGTTAACAATTAATAACTCAAAATGCAAAATAAAAATGGAATTTTCTTAAGTCCAAATTATAAATAAAGTAAACTTACTTGACATTGAATGGAGCTATTATTATCGTCTTCTTTTGCTGACCAAAAATTGTAAAAGCATCTATACAGTATTGTTGAACATTATCAGGGTCTTTAGCTACCAAACTAATCAATGATGGAATCAAAAATCCCACATGATCAAATGCAAATTGTTTGCAATGATCTTCGACTAGGTAGCTGCAAAACATATAGGCGTATGCATTAATATATAAGAAACCAGATCACCGGATCTTACACAAGGTATATGGATGTATAAACAAGATCTCACCTTATCCATGTCTCTATCATTGATGTATTCAGCCAATCATACATAAACATCTCAATAATATCTTGTATAAATAAAGAGCTATCGTATGATTGACCTGCATAATTTGCATCTAAAGAAATAATTATAGGGCAATGTACATTATGTGCCCGTAGCCAACATGCCATTCCCCTACAAGCAGGACCTAACGGGTATGTTAGGTCAGTTGGAACCCAATCGGGTAATGCGGGAAGTGGAAGTGGAGGCCTAGGTGCTCCTGGTGTCTTCTTTTTAACCTGTACATATAATTTCAGATCAGTTGACATCATATATACACATTAACAGTCTAAATCAATGTAAATTTATCTTACAATTTCAGTCGTGTAGACGACATCTGCTTTGGGCCACAATATCACCCCGCCTTCTGCCTCTCCAAGTGTATCAATATCTGGGTGGGCATATGACAACGCAACTTCCCTCCAATCGGGTAACACACGTAATAGGCCCACACGAACATAGCCCTGTGGCATTGGAGTCCCGTGAAACCTTTCCCCAGGAAGGGACGGGTAAGCTTGCGCCTCTGCAACAACGTAGTCTTGCATTCTTAAGCGGCATGGCTTCAATGCCTACAAATTTACGTAAAGAATATTATACATATATACATATCATCTTGAAAACATAACAACTTGAAAAGACTAACTACAATGCCATAAACAATACTTACAGCAGACGTGCTAGGCGATGGGTCTCCAGGATTACTCGCAGTCTGTGCATCAGGAGAAGAGTGGGTCGCCATAGGCGTATTGGAAGCCTGAGATGCCTGCCACCGCAGCAATTCTTCCTTGACCTTCTCAGCAACTACATCATTGATCTTCTTAGCAACTAAATCCTCAACTCTCTTATTCTCCTATACATGGATAAAAGAAACATTAGCTTCTTATTAATTAATTTCCTTTTGCAGTAACATTCTAAAAAAAGAATAGGTTACCTCTTCTTGAGAAAGTCCCGCTCTGGGTTTGCGCTGGGATGGCCCAAAGAATGCTTTGATGCCAACACCAGCGCCGGCACCTCTAACACGTCCAGGATGCTCTGGGTTACCCAGAGCAACTGTCAATTCATCCCTTGTGCCCTGAGGGATGAACGTGCCTTGTTTCCTCTGCTCGTGCAGCTCCCGCTAATCACCATAAACAGAAATTGGTAAGTTAACACCACAAATAATCAATATTCAAACGATTTCTCTAAGAGTTGTATTTTACCATTTTTGCAGCCGCCTCAGCAGTTACAGGCTTCTTTATTTCACCCTTCTTGTTTTGCCTGCCAGCTATCCAGATATCATGGCGAGGCATGGGTGTGGCAGACTCCTGAGTAGGAGCAGACTCCTGAGTAGCCGCAGACTCCGCCTGTAGTCTTTGGCGAACGCTTGCATAGCCTTTTGGACCCATAGTGTGGTCATGCACATTCAGTGCACGCCTTGCTTTTTGTGCGTCACTGAGGGCCTAGTTAGTATGCACATTAATGATTTGGTTAGTAGCACTAAATGCTAATCTTGAATAGGTGAATACAATGTATATTAATTAAATTAGGAGTGACGCCTAATACCTTGAATTCTTCAAATTTTCTTGAAGCAACAAAATTGTCCCAATCTTCTTTGTCCAAGAAGTTCCATTGTTCAAGGGCTGACTTCTTCTTCTTATCACCCTCTTTTATGTATTCTCTGTTCAGATTTGTCCTATAATTCCTAAGCATCTTTCCAGCGCGTTGCATCACATTTTTACGATGCAACTTCTCATCCAATGCAAACAGATTCTGTAAAATAGAAATGTTATTAACTAGTATCCAAAATAGAATTGCAAATAATAGAATTTGTAATCTACAAAATAGAATTGCAAATAATAATAACTCACGCATAAATCCTTCCATATCAAGTCTTTTTTCCCTTGAGGAACTTTATGCCAATTGTCATACTTAACACCACAATGGCTCCGAGTGGTACACCCAAGATAGTTCACAAAATTATTGCGGTTCACTCCAATTGGATTTCCTCCATTATCAAACTCCACCACCAATTTGGATCCACTACCACTTAGCGCTAATAACTTCTTCAACAGAGTGATGCCCCTTTTCTTGTTAAGTGTCTGGTGTTGCGCATCAAGTTGCTCCAGTGCTTCAGTGGGTACAGGTGCATCAACCTAAAATTTGACAAAAATAAAACACACTAACTTAGCCCAATATAGAAATATAGGATATATGACATAACTAGAAGATAATGAATTTTATAGAAATACAGGATATGTTTTTAGAACTTACATTAGTATCCTCACCATGCTCGTCATGGACAGCATGCTCATCATGGACTTCATGCTCATCATGGACATCATGCTCATCATGGTCAGCCATCTGAAAATGTCATTAAAAAGGCAAACATTTAGCATTTCTATTAACTAGAAAAAGGCAAACATTTAGCATTTCTATTAACTAGAAAAAGGCAAACATTTAGCATTTGTATTAACTATAAAAAGGCAAACATTTAGCATTTGTATTAAGTAGAAAAAGGCAAACATTTAGCATTTGTATTAACTAGAAAAAGGCAAACATTTAGCATTTGTATAAACATACATGTCCCCGCTGTTCTCTAAGTACATATATACTTAGAGAACAAACGGGGAAATGCCAACAAACACATGTGATGTCATTCTTATATATAATAAATGTGTACCACCTATCCCATCCTTGAACACCTAATCTCACTAGTAAGTGTATAATGTGTATTGGGTTTTTGAGAAAATTTCGGCAGCATTTCCCCGCTGTTCTCTAAGTACATATGTACTTAGAGAACAAATGGGGAAATGCTACCAAAATTTTCTCGAAAACCCAATACACATTATACACTTACATCCTAAGTGAGATTAGGTGTTCAAGAACAGTCCCAAACCGGGGACTATCCAAGATTTACTCCTAATGAGTCAATCTTGGACGGGTTTCTAGGCCAACAAACACAATAATAGATATCTACAATGAAGCCGGACTCCATACAAATAGTATATAATTTAGTGATTGTTCATTCTAATTTATACCAATGTACAAGTAATATAAAAAACAATGATTGTTCACATTCTAGGCCAACAAACACATGTGATGTCATTCTTATATATAATAAATGTGTACCACCTATCCCATCCTTGAACACCTAATCTCACTAGTAAGTGTATAATGTGTATTGGGTTTTTGAGAAAATTTCGGCAGCATTTCCCCGCTGTTCTCTAAGTACATATGTACTTAGAGAACAAACGGGGAAATGCTACCAAAATTTTCTCGAAAACCCAATACACATTATACACTTACATCCTAAGTGAGATTAGGTGTTCAAGAACAGTCCCAAACCGGGGACTATCCAAGATTTACTCCTAATGAGTCAATCTTGGACGGGTTTCTAGGCCAACAAACACAATAATAGATATCTACAATGAAGCCGGACTCCATACAAACAGTATATAATTTAGTGATTGTTCATTCTAATTTATACCAATGTACAAGTAATATAAAAAACAATGATTGTTCACATTCTAGGCCAACAAACACATGTGATGTCATTCTTATATATAATAAATGTGTACCACCTATCCCATCCTTGAACACCTAATCTCACTAGTAAGTGTATAATGTGTATTGGGTTTTCGAGAAAATTTCGGCAACATTTCCCCGCTGTTCTCTAAGTACATATGTACTTAGAGAACAAACGGGGAAATGCTACCAAAATTTTCTCGAAAACCCAATACACATTATACACTTACATCCTAAGTGAGATTAGGTGTTCAAGAACAGTCCCAAACCGGGGACTATCCAAGATTTACTCCTAATGAGTCAATCTTGGACGGGTTTCTAGGCCAACAAACACAATAATAGATATGTACATGTTAGGGTTTCATCACAATTGATGTTAGGGTTTAAACAATGTTAGGGTTTAATCAAATCAAATTAGGATGCTAGAATGGACAAGTTTAAATCAAATTAGGATTTAAATTAGGGTTCCAATAGGATTCAATTTAATTAATTTTTATGTGAAAGATGTAATATTATAATACATACAATGGCAATGAAATGAAACCCTAATTGTATTGGAACTCATAAAAGGATGTCTCAAAGGTTGAATCTAATATATGCATCCTAAAAAAGGTATCACATCACAAATGTGCATTTCAATAATCATATTTTATTTCCTTCCAATTAGTGTGGGTGCCAAGTTTGGAATTGTTTTCTAATCATAGGTCCCTTAATTTTATTTAGGATAGAAGATAAAATCAAGGATTTCATTCATTCTTAATTAGCTTTGTTATATGCCTCTCTAAACCCTCCTATAGGTTCCTTTGCATGGAAAGTTAAGAATAACCCCAAGCATCTTGAGCACCTGAAGGTTATTTCTACATGTTATGGAAATGTGTATGCTCTTTATCCTCTAGTGAAACTAGTCACAATTCTTGTTGACTTTTGTGATGATGATATTTTAATGGTTGAAAAGGAATAGGTTTCGGATGTAGTTTATGATATTGATGTAGGTAAAGCTACTAATGTTGTAAAACTACATGTTGATTCTATTAAGATTGATGTTTCAATTTATAAGCAAAGGCCTCCCTATCAAGCACATCTCAAGTAAGCAAGGATGGATGATAGATTCATGAGATTCAAGGGAAGCTATGAAGAAGATTCACGTATACATCCCCTTCTTAGAATCCTTTTCTACAATCCCAGTTTGGTCCAAACTCTAAAAATTTGTTAACTGAGAAGTACCACTGAGGAGTATGAGATGGTAAAATAGGTGAGGAGGTGGTATTAGTATCTGTCTTGGTAGGTGGCATTAGGTTGTAGATGTTTATTATCATATTGTCATGTTCTTATTGTAATTAGCTAGAGAACTACACCTAGAATTAAAACAGCATTAAAACAGCAGCAGAGTTAGGGCGTCAACCTAGAAAGAATGGCAGAGGAAGGGTTTGATGCTAGTACCTTGTGAGCATCAGAGTTAGGGCGTGAGCAAGGAGACGCAGAGCAGCAACAAGGAGGAAGGGGGCGCGGCGGCGAGCAGGCGGCGGCGGTGGCGGCGACGCAGAGCTGGTGTCCAACGGCGGCAGGAGCGGCGGCGAGCAGGAGTGGTGGCGGAGAAGGGGGCGCCGGAGAAGGGGAGCTGAAGAAGAAATAGGGAAATCGCTCGCAATGAAACAGAAGAAAGGGGAAGAGTCGGGCGATCGAGGGTTATGAAGTTCCCAAATAGCGTCGGTTGTTTAAAACGACCGACGCCTAAACATCTTTAGCGTCGGTTGTTTGAAAAAACCGACGTCCAATTGGACGATATTTTCATGAAATTGTTTGGCGGGAACCACCTTCAGCGTCGGTTATCCTTGAATAACCGACGCTGAAGGTGACACTTTTCGCGCAAATTTTCATCGCACAGAGGCGTCGGTTTCTACCTAAATAACCGACGCTGATAATGACACTATTTTTTTCATCGAAATTTGGATTTTGCGGGCGACTTTAAGCGTCGGTTTGTTATAAACAACCGACGCTGAAGACAAAGCGGTACCCGTGTCTGGCTGGTCTTCGAATATAGACGTCGGTTTTCGTAAACAACCGACGCCTAACATAGAAGGTGTCGGTTTTCCTTAATAACTGACGCCCAGAAAAGTGTCATTGAATGCTATTTCTGTAGTAGTGATAGTGTAGTTTTCCCTGTGCCATAGATCCATTCAGTGTCAGCACTTGCTGAATGGTGAAACAATTTTAACTCAGAGTGCATATTGTTGAATAAGCGGGGTGCAAGTTGAGGTATCTCCTTGTGTCTTGAATGTATATGAATGGGATTGAATGTGGTCATACCCCAATAATGAGTACAAATGTCGTTGTAGCTCAATTTGAGATACATGAATGGCTGCAGTCATATCCTAGTAAAGAGCATGGCTCGTTCGTAACTCACTAGTATCGTGACATGTACCAAGGCGGGCTAGATATGTACAGTTGGACTATAAGTCACTGATAGCAATTTGACTAATGATGCCACTATTAATGTCCTCGTACTGACTAAGGGGATGAGGTCGTGTATTCTGGCTCTTCCATTAGACCTTGTATGGCACTGATTTCGACTTATCAAGTGGTCGGTTGGATTTGGGTGGTACGACTCAAATCCTCTGGACATAATGAAATACGTGATCAACCATGTAGTATAATGGTATATGATCAAATACGAAAACATTGGTTGATGCCTTGCTTGATCTTTTAACAATGTTCTTGATAGAAAATATACATATTCTTCACATTCCTTTTAAATTATAAATATGTTTCATAATTCAACAGTAATTGCCCTTCCTGTTAATAATCATTACCTGCTTCATCTTAGTTGTATTTATACTACTGCTTAATTTATCTTATCTATTCTAATAATAGAGTTGGTGGTGAGTTATATCTCCCGCTGAGATTTGAAATATCACCATGTGGGTCTCCCACATCCTTTTTAGGTGGACGAGCACGAGGAGGTACATATCGTGCAGAGAAGGTTGAGTAGTAGCCAGAGGGGCAATAGCTTATAAGGTGGGAGGTGTTGTTAGATGTCTTTTGTTGATAGAGTCCTAGAGTCGTCCCTATACACTCGGGTCTCTGGGAACATTTTGTAGATGTTTTGTGAATGTGCTATCTTTCTGTGCCCTTTGTATAACAGATATAATGGAATCATGCATATATGTCCTGGAACAATGCTTTTGTTGCAGGTTGATGACATGCCTTGAGTATGATTTGAGGCATGAAAGGACTCATGTGTAAAAGTTCTTTCTATATAGCTATTTTATGAAAAAGGTTTTAATTTTTAGTGTTTTCTCAGTAATCTATTAGTAATCCTTCTTCTGCAGTTATGTTTTGAGTAATCTCATTTTCTGTGGCGCGAGGCGTCACAATTCGGTTGGTATTAGAGATTTAGGTTCACTGATCCTACAGGGACCTAGGACTAGGGTTTGTGTCTGTTCTAGTATCCTCCACTCTATCTTATAGTTACTTCTGCTTATGCAGAAGAAGAAGAGAAAGCTTAAAGATGTCTGAAGAACACAAAGAACATGCTGCCGAGAGTAGCGTTGCTGCATCAGGTGGTAGTGCAAAGAACCATGCATGAGAAGATTGGGTGCCTGAAGTCCCCCAGTTTGACCCAGCCTTGATAGAAAACCCTGCCTTTCAATCAATTTTTGGGCAGTTTATGGCAACAATGACTCATATGGCAGACAGGATGCCTGCACCTCATCCTAGGGCACCTGTTCCTCATGCTGAATCTTTGGGTACTGGGAAGACTTTTGAGTGGATTTTCCATGTTGGGGCAGTTGAGTATGCTGGAACAACTGACCCAACAGATGTAGATTTGTGGTTGACTGATCTTGAGAAGGCCTTTAAGATCCTGAGTATCCCAGAAGAGGATAAGGTGAAGCATGTTGTGTACCTCCTGAGAGGGAGCGCTGGACATTGGTGGGCCATACAAGAGGAGAAGAGATGTGGCGTTGTGTTTGGTTGAGAGGAGTTTTGATGAGAGTTCATAAGTCAGTACTTTCCTTGGACGTATCTTGATGAGAAAATCAGTCAGTTTGAGAGGATTCAATAGGGATCCATGAAGATCAACAGAGTTGTTGAGGTTCTGTCCTCACATGGATGTGACGGAAGATGAGAGGATTCGTCGTTTTAAGAAGGGGTTGAATGTTGATTTGTCTACCCCATCTATTACTTTGGAGAATCGGGAGAGGTTTGCTACATTTGTAGAGTATGTTCAAAGGATAGAATGATCTGTGAAGGAGAAGAGAGAGGAAAGTACCAAGAAGCGGTCTGCACAATTTTAAGAGCAATCGTTAGGTAGCTTCAAGAAGTTGAGGTTTTCTACACCGCCAACGTCGTAGAGGTTTAGTACTTCGACACAGTAGTCGCCAAGTTAGGATAGAAGCTGTAGTTTTCCACCCTCAGGATCCCAGAGTGTTGCATCAACATCGGTGATAGGGTCATCTAAGCCACTGATTGAGACTCGAGCCTGTCACAAGTGCGGACATGTAGGATATCTGAAGTGGGAGTGCCCGATGAGGGATGATGAAGTGACCCAGCAACTGAGACAAAGTCAGCGAGGCTCGTAGATATAGCAGAACAGTGGCGTAGGAGGACAAGGACATGGCCAATCATCCCAAGATGGACCATCTGCTCAGGAAAGTAGAGGACGGGGGTGACAATATGCAATGACTAGATTCTATGTAATGAGTCAGCTGGAGGCGGTTGTCGACCTGCGAGTGGTGACAGGTCAGATGGAGTTATTTCATTATGATTTGTCTTCTTCTTACTTTATATCTATTTTGGTTGACCCAGGTGCTACACACTCTTTTATCACATGGGGAGTGCTTAGTAGTTGTTCTTTTCCTGTTAGTCGTAAGAAGAATAGTTTGTTTCTAGAAACATTATTGGTCGGTTCTGTAGTGTTGCAGAATGTGTGTCCTTTCTGTATTCTCTCTTTTTTGGGACACAACATCCAAGTGGATCTCATACCACTTGATATGCATGGACTCGATGTGATCCTTGGAGTGGATACCTTAGAGAAGTATAGAGTAGTCTTGGATTGTGGTTCCAAGCAAGCAACTTTTGTATACAATAGTGAGATGTGGATCTTCCAAGGAGACAAGAAGATTCTCTCGATGTATATTGTGTTAGCTATGGTAGCAAGGAAGTTTCTGAGACAAGATTGCGAGGCATTTTTGGCACACGTGGTGGATACAGAGGTGAGGAGTCTTAGTATCCAAGAATTGTCAGTGGTTAAGGAGTTTGAGGATGTGTTTCCTGAAGAGTTTCCTAGAGTTCCCCCACTCTAAGAGATTACTTTTGAGATCAATCTGGTTCCTAACATGCAACAGATAACTCAAACACCGTACAAGATGGCACCGATAGAGATGACATGAATTGAAGAAACTGTTGCAAGAACTGCTTGACAAAGGCTTCATTAGGCCGAGTATATCACCGTGGGGTGTCCCAATGCTGTTTGTAAAAAAGAAGGATGGGTCTATGAGGTTGTGCATAGATTACATACAGTTGAACAAGGTCACACTAAAGAATAAGTATCCCTTTTTGAGGATAGATGAATTGTTTAATCAGTTGCGTGGCACGACGGTGTTCTCAAAGATAGATATGCGGTCATGGTATCATCAGTTGAGGATCAAAGAGGATGACATACCAAAGTTAGCTTTTAGGACGAGGTATGGTCATTACGAGTTCGTGGTTATGCCGTTTGAGCTGACCAATGCACCATCAATGTTCATGATTTGATGAACATGGTGTTCTAATCATTCCTTGATCAGTTTGTGGTTGTCTTCACATATGACATTTTGATATATAGTCAAGATAGTCAACAACATGAACAACATGTTTGTTACGCGTTTATAGTGTTGAGACAATACTAGCTCTATGCCAAGTTTAGCAAGTGTGAGTTCTGGTTGAGAGAGGTAGCTTTCTTGGGAGACGTTATATCTGAAAAAGGAGCATACATTGACCCTAAGAAGGTAGAGTCTGTGACAGAATGGGAGCAGTTGAAGACATAGATAGAAGTGTGTAGTTTCCTAGGTTTGGCAGGATACTATCAGAGGTTCATAAAGGACTTCAACACTGTCACCTTACCCCTAACAAGATTGACGTGAAAGGATGTGTCGTTTGTTTGGGGAGAAAAATTTCCATGAGCTTTTTAGACATTGAAGGAGAAGTTGACAAGTGCACCAATTTAGGTTTTGCCTGAGCAAGGAAAAGGACACATCGTCTTCTCTAATGCATCTAAGAATGGTTTGGGATGTGTATTAATGCAAGACAAGCAAGTAATTTCTTTTGCTTCTCGACATCTTAAGAAACACGAGGAAAATTACCCGACTCATGATTTGGACCTAGCTACTGTGGTTCATGCTTTGAAGATTTGGAAGCACTATTTATATCTAGAGAAGTGACAGATCTTCACAGATCACAAGAATCTAAAGTACATATTCTCACAACCGGAGTTGAACATGAGACAACGATGTTGGATGGAGCTGATTAAAGACTACGACTGCACGATTGATTATCACCTGGGAAAGGAGAATGTCATGGAAGACGCTTTGAGAAGGAAGTCTTCATCTATAGATAGAGGTCCGTTGAGTTCTTTAATGTGCCACAAGCGAGACATGTTGGTCTCCTTGTGTCAGATGAATGTCACATTAGAATTCTCTTTGTTAGCCGGTTTGTTGGCACAATTACAAGTAAAGCCTACATTGAGACAATATTTCAGATAAGCTAAATAGACAGATACTGTGACATAATAGATTAGATCAGAGTTTGACAATGAGAAGCATGATGGTTTTCACGAGATGGAAGACAGGATAGTATGTTATCATCACATGATAGTAGTTCCTAATGCGGATGACTTGAGGAAGATGGTGCTGGAAGAAGCCCATTCATCTATGTATGCTATGCACCCAGGTAGTACCAAGATGTACCGCAACCTGAAGGATATGTATTTGTGGCCCGACTTGAAGAAAGATGTAGCTGAGTTTGTTGCAAGATGTGATGTGTGTCAGTAAGTCAAAGATGAACATCAGAAGCCTACATGAACGTTGCAACCGTTGCCTATACCTTAGTGGAAATGGGATCATGTGACTATGGACTTTGTGGTTGATCTACCTAGGACAACCAAAGGTTATGATTCCATTTGGGTGATCGTTGACCGGTTGACCAAGTCAGTGCATTTCCTTCCTGTGAAGACAACGTTCACAACAGAGAAACTTGCTCAAGTTTATGTTGACGAGATAGTGCGTTTACATGGTGTTCCAGCTACTATCGTATCTGATAGAGGTCCTCAATTTACAAGTCACATTTGGGAGCGACTGCATATAGCTTTGGGTACGCATTTGAAGTTCAACACTGCTTTTCACCCGCAGACATGTGGTCAGTCTGAAAGGACCATTCAGATCTTAGAAGACTTGTTGAGGGCTTGTGTTCTTCAGTTTATAGGAAGTTGGGATTTACACCTCAGTCTGATAGAGTTTTCCTACTATAACAACTATCAGAGAAGTATTGGCATGGCACCATATGAGGCATTGTAGGTCTCTATTGTGTTGGTATGAGATAGGGGAGTATCAACTTCTGGGTCCTGAACTTGTGCAGTAGACGACATAGAAGATCAAAGTGATATAGTAACATTTGAAAGAATCACAGGATAGACAGAAGTCATACACAGACAATCGTCACAGACCCTTGGAGTTCCAAGAGGGAGACAAAGTATATCTAAATGTCTTTCCCTGGAAAGGTATTCTGAGGTTTGGGAAGAAGGGTAAGTTGGCTCCCAAGTTTATGGGACCTTATCCAGTTGTGGCACGAGTTGGGAAGGTGACCTACAAGTTGGAGTTGCCACCCAAGTTGCACATGTTGCATCCAATGTTCCATGTTAGTATGCTGAAGAAGTTCCATATGAATACATAGTTTGTTACAGCCTGTGGAGGTTGATCTTGATGAGGATATAACCTATGTGGAGGGTCCTGTGATGATCCTTGATTAGAGGGTGAAGAAGTTGAGGAGGAAGGACCTTGTGCTTGTGAAGGTTCTTTGGCATCATCGTGGTGTTTAGGAAGCCACGTGGGAGCTCAAAGAGGAGATGAGGAGGGAACACCCTTCTCTTTTCTCTTAGGATTTCAGGGATGAAATCCCTATTAGGGGTTTATGGCTTGTAAGGACCCTGACCCACATTTTGGGCTAACCTGGTTTGTTTTTCTTAAGTATGTTACTTAGCTCCTTACTCTAATAATCTAAGATGTAATTAGGGCATGTTGGAGGTTTGTGTTCCTTGTTTGAGCTTGTTTCTTGATACTAGTGTTTTGTGGAGAGGTTTTGGTGCAACACATAATTCACCTAAAATAGGGGATGATGTGCAAGTTTGCAACCTCTAGAGCGTTTCTTCTCTCTCTTGGCATCATCTAGAGGAGATAGGAAGTGTTGGGTGCCTTGTTTTGGTCTTGGTTGAGTGGTGACATCCTTGGTTATGTTTTGGGCACATGTTTGAGTGTGCTTTGCTCATAAGAGTGTTGTCTCGGACTTGAGAGCCTTCAAGAGACCTGGTATCAGTTTATGGTTGCCTTGAGGAGGCTTGATATCGGTTGAGGGTGTCTTGAGGGACATCCTATCGGTTTGGTGGTACCTTGAGGATCACCATATCATTGTTTGGATACTCTAGAGATGTGCCATATCAGTTTGTGACCTAGGGTTTCATCCCTATCGGTTTGTGAAGGGGATGGATGAGTGTATCGACCTTGACCTTCCTTAGTGATAAAGTGAGCGAGACATAAATCCTATCACCTTGTTGCATGGTGTAACATGTGGCCTTTCTTCTTGGACATGTGTCTTCTAGGGTTCTAAGATGGTGGCACATTCCCCTTGCTCTCTCTCTCTCATCGGCCATGTATCTATACCTCTTTCTTCCCATGCAAGAGAACCCTTTTAATGATCCTTGCTTTCTCTCCTTGGTAGTCAACCTTTAGTTTGAAGAACAATCTCCCTTGGAGCTTGGTGGGTGAGCCTAAAGCTTGTGGTGCTCTCTTCCATCTTCTATCTTGGTAAGCCATGGTTTTCTAGCTTTCTTTCTCTCCTTCTTACTTCTTCTCGGCTATGGACCTTGGTATCTTATTTCCTCTCTTTTGCTATCTTAACCATGGTCCTATCTTATCTCCTGGAGGTGTTGTGCTTGGAGAATCTTCTTCCTCTACCTTGAGTTTGTGAGCTTGGAGCTTGACCTTGGAGCTTAGAGATTGGTGGTTGTTCTTGAGGTAGGTTATATAACTCTAAACCATTTTTGTTATTATCACCTTTGTACTTGTTACCTTGCTAGTTGTTCTTCGAACGTTATTTCTTGCTTGTTAGTAGCCTTATTTGGTATCCTTGTGTTCTATTTTGAGAATAGAACCTTGTGAAGTTGCTGCCTTAATTTGCACCCTTTTTCCTTTTCCTTGTTAGTAACATCATCTTGAGGTAGAATATGACTAAACTGATATACTATGTAAACCGACATGCTAACTGACATGCTAAACTGATATGCTTTTTGCTAAACCAACATACCTATCATGATGTGTCTTGTTATGACCTAGTGGTAAATAGTGTTGGATCACGAGGATTTTAGTGGAGTATGGAAGTCGACATGGATGACCCTAATCAAACAAACATGCAATACGATACACCCTAGCCCGATACATCTAGAGTATAAGTGAGGAGCACATTCCCTTGAGGATTTGGCCGATATTCCTTGGTGATCTTTGAGACCGGTACCCTAGTTGTTGGTATGGCCAATATCGCATGATGGTGAAGGTGGTCGATATCTAAAGAGATACATAGGCCGATACACTTTGAGATAGTATGGCCGATACACTCTCTTATGTACCTCTAATCGATATCATTTGTGGTTCCTGATACCAAGTGATGATAAACCGATACTGACCTTGAGGTTGGTAGGTCGATACCCTACTTAGGTTGGTTGCCCGATACCTAGGGTTAACTAATACCCTAACCCTAACCAATACCCTATGTGATGTGTAGTGATGGATCTTGTTGATGCTAGGGTCACATGGTGTGATGTGTTACCCTATGGTGTAATAATTTGTATGATGTTGAAATCTAACTCTCTCTCTTTACATGTTTCATTATAATGATAGAAATATGTTTCCACATCTTCTAAATATACTTCATAATGATGAAGGAAGTGATGATCTAAAGATGGTTGTTGATCCAACCTTGAAAAACCTAATTGATTAAAAGAGGAAACCCTAACCCTAAAAGATGTGATGTGCTTTGTAGGACATGGATTCTACAAGTTGACAATATCAATGATGCATTGCTTCTCCTGTTATATGTTTCAAACCATGTAGGTAAGCAATGTTATGCATATCCAGGTATGAGCTATGATGTTTATTATATGTTGGAATAAGCCTTCAGATGCAAGTGTGTTATGATAACCCCAAGAGAAGAGTCAATGGTCTTATGATCTGGTGATGGCTACTTGCCTTATGTGAAATTGATTGTTTCTCTCAAAGATGAGATGAGGGGTTGATACCCTAGGATATGTAGTCCTGGTGATAGACATTGGTCCTTGTGTTGGACATTGGTCCTTGAGATGGACATATGATGAATAACAAGCATAAAGGGACATGATGTGATGAGATCACACTTAATGTGATTCAATTTGCTTTGGTGATGAGTTATGCCCTATTTATGTAGATCTTGTTTAGAGGTTATACGTTGTAACTTGATTGATGCTTAAAGATTTTTTAATTGATCTAATTAATCAAGTGAAATCTAATAGTGCAGTTTGCCCTGTGCCATAGATCCATTTAGTTTCAGCACTTGCTAAATGGTGAAACGAGTTTAACTTAGAGCGCATATTGTTGAATATGTGGGGTGCAAGTTGAGGTATCTCCTTGTGTCCTAAATGTATATGAATGGGATTAGTTGCGGTCATACCCCAATAATGAGTACAACTACAGTTGTAGCTCAATTTGAGATACAAGAATGGCTGCAGTCATATCCTAATAAAGAGTGCAACTCGATCGTAACTCACTAGCACTGTGACTGTACCAAGGCGGGCAAGATATGTACAGTTGGACCATAAGTCACTGATAGCAGTCTGACTAATGATGTCACTGCCAATATCCTCATACTAACTAAGGGGATGAGGTAGTGGATTCTGACTCTTCCATTAGACCTTATATGGCACCAATTTTAACTTATCAAGTGGTTGGTGGGATTTGGGTGGTACGACTCAAATCCTTGATGCATAATGAAATATGTGATCAGTTGTGTAGTATAATGGTATAGGATCAAATATGAAAACATTGGTTGAGGCTTTGCTTGATATTTATACAATGTTCTTGATAGAAAATATACATGTTCTTCATATTCCTTTCAAATTTAAAAAATGTTTCACAATTCAACAGTAATTGCCCTTCCTGTTAATAATCATTACTTGCTTCATCTTAGTTGTATTTATATTACTACTCAATTTATCTTATCTGTGATAATAATAGAGTTGGTGGTGAGTTATATCTCACACTGTGATTTGGAATCTCACCTTGTGGGTCTCCCACACCCTTTTTAGGTGGACGAGCATGAGGAGGTATAGATTGTGCAGAGGAGGTTGAGAAGCAACTAGAGGGGCAATAGCTGATAAGGTGGGAGGTGTTGTTGGATGTCTTTTGTTGATAGAGTCCTAGAGTCATCCCTGTACATTCAGGTCTCGGGGAACGTTTTGTGGACGCGCTATCTTTATGTGCCCTTTGTATATCAGATATGATGGAATCATGTATATATGTTCTAGAATAGTTCTTTTTTTGTAGGTTGATGACATGCCTTGAGTATGCTTTGAGGCATGAAAGGACTCATGTGTAGAGGTTCTTGCTATATGGTTGTTTTATGAAAAAGGTTTTAATTTTAGTGTTTTCTCAGTAATCTATTCAATAATCCTTCTTCTACGGTTATGTTTTGAGTAATCTCGCTTTGTGTGGCATGGGGCATCCCATCATACATACAAGAGTATTATCCAAGCATACCCCCTTTAACCACCATCATCATCATATGTTGACACATAACAACTAGGTCACGATCACCCAACCTAATCCATGTCACGACCACAACACCTATGGTGTCGCGACCCCTCACACCAATAGGTCGCGACCCCTTCCACTTAGATAATGTCGTGCCCGTGACATCTAGGATTAGGGTTCTAACCTACCATCAATGTCTCAACCTCAAGGCTATCTCAACCACCATCCAACCACTCCCAACCGTCATGACCTAGGGATGTCTCGACCTCAACCTAGAAGCATGTTGCAACCCAAAGGACACTATGTCGCGACCTCAACATCTATAGTGTCTTGACCGTGACACCTAGGGGATAACATTTTGGTCTCAAAATAGAACCAAAACTAAGGCGAAAACCACAATCACTATGAAGGAAAGGCTTAAGAAAACAATCACCAAAAACCCTAAGACACGGGTCAAGAAACCACCAAGAAAGAACCTTGTCTAAGGAAGAGGAAACCATGATCAAGGTACCCAAAATAGAACCTAACCTCCATCCAACATCTAGGGACACATCCACCATGCATGAGAGAAACACAAAGGTCAAAAGGTAGGGAAGAACCTCCATAACATAATAACCATCAAAATGGGTGCAAGTAGATTAGGGTTTCAGATTTCCACCAAAGCAAGTTAAGTATCTCCACCAAACAAGTTCTAGAGATTATCATTATCTACTAGCATGATACGTAACATTTTTGAGATAGAATATGGTAACATGCAAGCACAAAGAGTGCAATAATAGAGTAGAAGTGTTATATAACCCACCTTAAGAAGATCAACTCCAAGGATTCCAAGCTCCAAGATCAAGAGCTCCAAGGACACGACACAAGGGTTGAAGAAACTCCACCAAAATCTCCACTCTCGTCCAGAAGAGAACCTCAAGAAGGAGAAGGAACCAAGGTCAAATATCATCCAAGAAAAGAGCAAAAAAAACTCTATACTGAGCCAAAAGAAAGAAGGGGGAAAAGAGAGAAGAAACTCTCTCTCACTTGGGTGTCGCCTTGTCAAAACATGGCCTATTACCCTTATGACGAGAAGCTTACTCTCAAGAACGACCACCATGTCAAAACATGGTATAGGGCTGAGAAAAAGGAAGACAACAAAGGTAAGAGATTAAAAGAAACATCATCAAGGAAGATAAACACTTATAAAGGGTTGAAGATGAGCTTGGATCACCACAAACACCACATGCAAGAGGAGGTCAATCACCAAAGCTCTAAGGTCGGATCTCCTTGCTCCACCAAGATCCAAGAACAAGCAAAGGAGAAGGAAGGAGATGGAGGGATGAAAGGGATACAAGAACGGAGATATAAGAGATTATATAGGTGGAAGATGAGAGAAAAAGCAAGGTATGATGTGTCAACACTCCAAGGTACCAACGGGACACTTGTCTACACAAAAAACCAACATGCAACCACCTTAACCATGTATGAAAGACATGGTGATACACTCTAGGTTGGATCTCAAACACTAGGCTATCCAACCCGCATGTTGCAACTGCAACACACCTAGGGATCCATCCATGGTCGTGACATACCACCAAGGACCATTGGGCCGTGAAACAAGTCACCACAAACCTTAGGTCGAGACACTCTTCACAAGAACACCCATCTCGACTGAAGACACCCAAGAAATTATCAGTCACAACAACCAAAAATAGGTGAGGTGTCTCTACCATGAAACCCTCCAACAAAGCCCTAGGTCACGACCTAGGTCGAGACAGACCAAAAAGGGTCACTAGGTCAAGGCACACCAACCCTAGAAAACCCTAATCACCACTAAGGGTGACACCACTCAACCAAGGGTCAAACAAGGCATCCCAAAGAACCACACTATCTCTCATGAAACCAAGAGAGAGAAGGAACACTCTAGAGGTGGAAAATTGCACATCAACCCCCTTTTTTGGATAAATTGCAATTTGCATCAAAACTAGCATATAAAGCACAAACATCATCCAAATAGGCTCAAACTTGAAACTTAAGCTCTCCAAAAGACCTAATTACATCTCAAGAGATTAGGGAAATGTTATAAGAATATGATCAAGCCAAAGCGAATGGGGTTACTCCAAAACTCAGGTAAGGGGTCTTACACTTCTCATCTTTTCACATTGGAGGCTAGGAAGAGGAGAGATTACTTTCTGGATCTCTAATTGGGGTGTTGGTATTCTCTTGGATAGTGCACAAGACCCACACCTTGTGGATTCCAAGGCCAAAGTCTTAGATTTCTAGAACCACAATCTTACTGATTGGAATTGGGATGCACTCAACTATGCCTTGAGGTCTACAAACATTGTAAGGATATGACAATTGGGACATAAAACCAAGGTTGAACCTGACACCCTTATCTAGAATCCATATGAGAATGATGTGTTTTTTGTACACACCGTGAGGTTGTCCTTGTGTCCCTATTGCTAGATCATAGCCGATCATAGATGGATCTGGTGGTCCGACCTTCTGCATAACTTAAACCTCTTTGCTTGGAGGTTGCTTGTTGGAGTTGTCCAAGTCGACTCCTATGCTAAAGATAGTAGATTCTCCTTTGCTTTGCGATGCGAATGTTGTTCAGTACCGCAAGAGGAAATCTTACACCATGTCTTCCTCCAAGGGGAGATTTTTGGTGATGTATAACAAAGAGTGGGTTTTATTGGATGGGCTTCCGGTGAATCATCACTTAGTGATCGAGGCTTTGCAGATGTTTTGGGGCACAACAAGTTTGAAGTCCATCAAAGCAACACTCAGGGGGTTCCTTACTCAAATCATTTATTGGTTCATTTGGACACATAGATGTTAAAGTAGGTTCAAAGGGCTCCGAATGAATGTCCATATTATCTTGAGCCGTACCATCAACTTAGCTCGTATTGTGATAGCTGAGTTATCCTTTCCAAAAGTTGACGACATGCTACAGAATGACTTCCTCACTATACACAGTCTCCCACCTCCATGCCTCCAATCCTTCACTAGAATAATGATTAACTGGGAGCCTCCTGATCCTGGGGAGTACAAGCTCAACATATCCTTTGTCAAGGCCAAGCTAAGAAGTAACGTCTTAGCAGTTGGAGGAGCCATAATAAGAGATTCAGGTGTGAGAATGGTCCGCGTAGTTGCAGGACCCTTAGTACTAGAAAGCTATCTGGAGGTGGCTCTTCTTGCAATCCAAATGGCCGTAAATGCATGTAGGGTATAGGCCACTTCTTTCACTCCTTGGAGATAGACTCATGCGGTGTGGTTGATGCTATTGCAAGGAAGGTCGCCTGCCCTTGAAGACTTTTTGACTACCTCATAGAGTTGAGTAAGATACTAGTTGAGAGAGAGGTCTTGACCTCCTTTATCTGGCCAGAAGTCAATAGAGCTACACGGTCCTTGGATGCCTATAGTCTTAGAAGATACTTCAAACTTTAGAGACACTAGAGTTGCTTGATTGTACAAATAAATACCTACATAGACTTTTTGTGAGATGTATATGGAGTCTGACCTGTTAATGGCTACTTGAGCTATAAATTATCTTACGCTCTTGCCTGTAAGGGGGGCCAAGATGAGTAAGACACCCCCCAATATTAATTTAAGAAAATATTTGGTACCTCCATGTTGTATCTATATCTTTTACTCATCACACCTTTTTCTAGTTTTCGTATCGACAAACTCCCTTTTCCCTTGTTTGGGGGTCGACCGTTGGGAATAAATCATGTATCCCCATAGCTGTGAGAAACCAATAGTGAGATATAGTGGCCTCATGAGAATGTTACCTAAGTCTCAATGTCCTCACTAATTCATAGTTTATTATTTTCCTTATTATATATCCTCCATGATCCATATGTACTTCAATAATGGTAATGCTAAGTTTTCCTCATCCTTTCCTTCCTGGTTCATCTTCTCCTATCATTGTTTCTCTTGCATTTCCCACTCTGGTTGACTCTGCCAATTCTTTTAGAACTTAGTAAAAGTCCCAGAGTTGCTTTGCTACTATATTTGTAACTCAATTGCTTCCTTCTTTCCCTATTAAGGACGGGAAAGAATTTTTTTACTCCCGAGTCTCCCATAACCTGTTTCAAGTGTTGTTCGGACCGGGAGGTCTCAAGAGGATGCCCCTGATCATGTCTTCGTGAGTTTTGCGGTACGTTCCAACTCAAAAATTGGGAGTGTCGACCTTTAGATCCATATTCTTCATGAACCGAGAAGGAAACGTTGACATGCCTAATTCATGTATCTACCCGTATATGGAGTTTTATTTCTTTTCATGACAAGGTCATGGTTATCCTCCCAGCTTATTTGAGTAGAAACACTTACTTTGATAAAATGTACTTACTTATTCACCCTGTTACTCACATCGGCTTTTAAATCAATCTACAACACATATTTTGATTAACTGATTGAAATAAATACATTATCTTCCATAATTCATAATTATTGATTAGATTATTATAACAATAAGTAAAAATACATTCTAAATTAAAAAAAATCCCTATCGTATGATGTGGTTTTGCGGACCTAGTTCGACTAGGATCAAAACAAACTTTTAGGGTTTAAAGGTTTAATGGATTTAACCCTAATGCTTATATATTTGACTTTAGGTGCTCTAAAATCTTGACCTTTGGCCTTAGTGTTTGACTTTGGTCATGATTTGCTGAACATAAGATATGTGCTTCTTCCTTATTTAAATTGGGTATATAATGACTTCAAATCTTTTATTTATTTCATTGGGGCATAAATCCTAAATTGACTTCTATATTGCATCACATTTAGACATTCTTATTCACCTTTTCATGATCAACATTCTCTCTTCTTGGATACTGAATGTGACGCACTGACACGCCACACAACAAGATTATTCAAAATAAAGTGCAGAATTATCATGAACAATAAGATTACCATAAAATAGGGTAAATTAAAATCGATATTCACATCCACAACTAGTGGTAACATTTGCATCTGGATCCACAAAAACCACATGTGGTACATATCTCATGCCAAAAGATTATTACATGATATTGTTCACTAGCTCGCTGGCCACAACCTGTTATAAGAGGTAGCCTATTCACATACATACACGCCATATCTGTACTAGTAAGGGCATATATCCAAAACATCGTATCGATATACAAACTACAAAAACATCCCAAGGACCTAAGAGTACAGGGACGGACATACCAATCTACTACAAAACACTAGCAACATGTTCACCCTTTCAATAACTACTGGTCCTCTTGCTGCTCAACCTCAACTCCACGATCTCTACCTCATCGTGCACATACACCTAAAAGATGGGGAAACCCATGGAGTGAGACCAAATGACCGAGCGAGAGATATAACTCTCTGTCAACGTCTATTATAAGAACAAATAAACTTAGAGCAACAAGATAACATATATAATAAGGTTGAGAAGATTTAGCTAAATGATATGAATAAAGAAATTACTATTGTCTAACAATTTAGGCATCTACAACTGAGCAATAGGACATCTTTTATTTTAAGAAGGAATGTGAAGAACATGTATAACAATTGATTTCTCTTACCGCATTATAATTCAAGAAATCAGTACAAAAGATAAGGCAAAGGGTCATCCAATGTGAGTCGTGTTTAACCTTATGCAATTATACTACACTGTTGTGTTATGTCTTTTTAATTTTCCCTGAGGGTTTGAGGCATACCACTCAAATCCAACCAACCACTGTAAAGTCAAAAATTGGTGCCATGCAAGATCAGTTGAAGAGCTAGACTCCATGATCTTTTCCTACACTACTCGATCAGTTCGAGTCTGCACAACAGTGATAATAGTCAAACTACAAATACATCAACTTATAGTCAAAGCTATAGTCTTGTAGAGACATCAACTCATAGTCAATTCTATGGTCCTATAAAACACCTAGCCCACTACAAGTCACAGTGCTAGAAACTAGGGTATAATACCCAACAATAGAGGTACAACCACATCTATCCTATATCGCATTATATCACATGTGCATCACCGAGACTCGACCGTAGTTGTTCTAAAAAAACTTGGGATCAAGATGTCAAGGAAACATACTCACTTGCACCTCACATACTCAACAATATGCGCTCTAGGTTTCCCTTAAAAATACATGTTTCACCATCCAACTAAGTACTGACGTTGAAGATGGATCTATGGCACATGGCAACTACATGATTAGGGTTTCACTTGTTTAGTTAAGCCAATTGAGTATCTTTTAGCATCAATCAACTTACAACATATAAACCCTAAACAAACTCTACAAAGATAAGGGGATAATACAACTCCAAAAGATATAAAATGTATCGGGTGCAAACTTGTCACACTATCACCTGATATCACTGTCAATTCAAGGCCATCAACATTATCACACTATCATGGGATATCAATCCCTTAATACATCATTTGGAGGATAACACCTCACACTAGGCATTAAGCCTCTGTCAGGTCATAAGACCCATCTCATCATTATAATATCAACATGTCTCATCAAGGCTCATTGCCATCACCCTGTATCATATAATTACCACCATAGCATTCACAGGCTATGACGTTCATTCAACCTGCAAGGTTAGGATCAAGTAGGTAGGAGAGAGAAAATATAATCACATGCTAGTTATCAAGTAGGCTCAACAAGTCTAACATACCCTATAAATAGGGTTAGAGTTTCTAACACATAGCCGATTGGGGTTTACATTTCATAACTTGTCACCAAACCCTATATACCTTATCTCCCATATGTTTGGAACACATTAGGGTTAATAAAATGATTAGGATTAATCAAACAACCATCCAAACATCACTATGTATTTACCATCAATTACTTGGACATGCACATGTAACAACCATACACTCATGTGTGTGTGTGTTGACCCAAACCATCAAGACATAGTGTCGCGACTAAAGTACATATAGGTGTAGTGACCGCAACACCCAAGGCTACTTGTAGCGACTGAATCATACCAAAGGGTAGCGACCCATCCACCAAGACAAGGGTAGCGACCAACATAGCACATATGTGTAGCGACCATGGTGATTAGGGTTAGATTTTGTAGTGCCCGCAACACATCACCAGGTGCACATGAGCCAACTCAAACCAAGGTATTTCGGTCGAAGAAAAACTCATGAAAAAAGACATGCATGTAGCAACCACACCTAGGGTTAGGGTTTGTTGCACTCGCAACAACCCACCCATGTGTAGCGACCCAAAGATCAAGCTACTCCAAGGAACACAAGACCACCTCCAAAATATAAGTACCACATTCAAAATAGAAGATTAACATTAAGGAAGCTCATCATCATCAAGGTGGAAAACTATATACCAAGATAAACCCCAAAACCCTAAAAAGCATGTCATAGAAATCACCATAAAAGAACCTTGTTTAAGAGAGATAAAACCCAATTTCAAACATGCAAAACAGAACTAACACTTCATGATACTCCAAGATATTCAAACCATGTGCATGTTGATAGAAATATATAATCAAGAGCAAGAGACAACCATCCATTCCATAATCACCACAAAATTGGGTACCAAGATTGGGGTTTAGGAGAAAGAGCAATCTACTTGGGAATACTAAAAAATCATAAATCTTAGATCATGATAACTTAATCTAGCACATTAGCATCAAGTTTTAGAGATTATATAGTAACATGAAAGCATGATTATGGTGCAATAATAGAAGAGGGAAAAGACTTATATAACCCACCTTATGAAGAAATCAAGCTCCAAGAAACAATCTCTAAGAGAGAGAAAGAAACTTCAACAAAGATAAACTCCAAGGCCACAAAGTCACCTCAAAAGAGAAGAACACCATGGTCAAAGGAAAGCTCAAGAAAAGAGGGAAAAAAACCCTATACTGAACAAGAAGAAAGAAGAGAGCTTCCTCTCACATAAGTGCCACCATGGTGAAACCAAAGTCTCCAACCTTTTTTAGGAGAAGATCTTCAAGATAGCCACCATGGTAGCACCATAGTCTCAAGGACAAGAAGGATAAGGAGAGGTAGGATTCAAGGGAAAACAAAATAAATGGTTCAAAACCACTTACCAAGAGAGAGGATCACCAATAGCCACCACCAAGGAGATGATCAAGCTCAAGATCACCACATGCATGGATGATCGGCCACCAAAGCACCTAGATCAATCCTTCTTGCTCCACAAAGCTTCAAGAATGAGCACAAGAGAGTAGGAGAGAAGGAGGGCTGAAACAAAGGCTTTTATGAAGAGGAGAGAGGTTATATACACCAGGTCATAGGGAGGTAAGGTGGGTATGATGTGTCAACACAAGAAAGCACCAAAAGGACACTTGTCCACCAAGAAAACTGCCATGCAACCACTAAACACTTGCATGCATCTAAGGATGATATAACATAGGTAGGGTAGCAGCCACTTAGGTCACTAATACCCTTGATGTGGTTGCAACACCACAAGGCACCATGCAGACGTACCCAAAAATGACTGGTGAACTGAGGACCTATGTCAGATATGATGGTAGTTGGGATACTTTGCAACTACACTATCTCATCAACATATATCTGAGCAAGCTTCTCTGTTGTGTATGTCATCTTCACCGACAAAAAGTGAGTTGTATTTGTCATCCGGTTCAACAATCACCCATATGGATTCATGACCTTTGGCTGTCCTAGGCAGACCAACCACAAAATCCATCTTGAAATGATCCCATTTCCATTGTGGTATGGGAAACAGTTGCAAGGTTCCTATAGGTTTCTGATGCTATAATTTAACATGTCGGCACACATGACATTTGGCAACAAACTCAACCACGTCACGCTTCAAACTAGGCCACCAATACAAATCTTTTAGATTGTGATACATCTTGGTGCTTCCTTGATGCATATCATGCATTGAGGAGTGAGCCTCGTCCAAGACCAACTTCCTAAGATAATCAACGTTATGTACCACCATTATATCGTGGTAACATACAGTCCTATCCTCTTCCTTGTGGAAACCATCACACTTCTCACTGCCAAACTCTACTCGGATCTGCTGAATCTAAGTATCATCCTGTTGAGCATCCCTGTTCTATTGTTGTAAGGTGGGCTTTACTTGTAACTGAGCCAACAAGCCTACCAACAAGGAGACTTACAACTTTTTGTTCATCTTACGCACAAACACTAACATGTCTCTCTTATGGAACAACAAGGAACATAACTGTGCCTTGTCAACAGATGATGATGATGATGACTTCCTGCTCAAAGTGTCTGCCACCACGTTCGCCTTCCCTAGATGGTAATCTATAGTGCAATCACAATCCTTGATTAACTCCATCCGGTGATGCTACCTCATGTTCATCTCTTACTTTGAGAAGATATATTGTAGGTTTTTGTGATATGTGAAGATCTGACACTTCTCACCATACATGTAATATATCCAGATCTTTAGAGTGATAACAAAAACAGATAGCTCTAGATCATGGGTGAGATAGTTCTCCTCATGATTCCTTAACTGTTTCGACACAAAAGAGATCACATTCTTATCTTGCATTCACACACAACCCAAACCATTCTTCTAGGAATCACAAAAAACAATGTAGCCTTTTCCCTGTCCTGGAAGCACTAGCACTAGTGTGCTACTCATATTCTCTTTCAAAAGCTAGAAAGCATGTTGGCACTTGTCATCACAGACAAACGACACACCTTTTCTTGTTAATTTTGTTATGGGTAACAACACGACACTGAAGTTCTTGATGAACCACTGGTAATATCCTGCCAAACTCAGAAAACTAAGAGCTTCAGTCAGCATCTTCGATCGCTCCCACTCTATCACATATTACACCTTCTTAGGGTCCACGCGAGCACCCTCAATAGATATCACATGTCTAAGAAAAGGCACCTCCTTCAACCAAAACTCACATTTTTTGAACTTTGCATACTACTGGTGCTGTCTCAATAGAGTCAAAACCTGACACAAATGTTGCTCGTGCTTCTGAATATCTTGACTATATATCAAGATGTCATCTATATACACAACCAAAAATTGATCAAGATATGGTCTGAACACCCTGTTCATCAAGTCCAAGAACGTTGTTGGTGCATTGGTTAGCCCAAATGGCATAATCACGAACTCATAGTGACCATACCTCATCCTAAAAGCTAACTTTGGTATGTCATCTGTCTCGATTCGCAACTGGTGATACCCAGAGCTCAGGTCTATCTTAGAAAACACTACAACACCTCGTAACTGGTCGAACAGATCATCAATCCATGGAAAATGATACTTTTTCTTGATCGTGACTTTGTTCAACTGTCGGTAATTGACACATAGCCTCATAGATTTGTCCTTCTTCTTTACAAACAAAACAGTAGCACCCCACGATGATGTACTTGGTATGATAAACCTGTTCTCAAGTAGCTATTGCAACTATTTCTTTAACTCTGACATCTCAACTGGTGCCATCATGTACGGTGTCTGAGCTATTGGATGGGTACTAGGAACTAGATTGATCTCAAAATAAATCTCTCTGACTGGGGGAACACCTAGAAACTTGTCGGGAAACACATCTTCAAACTCATAGATAACTAGTGCCTCCTATATACTCAGACTCCTTGCCTTCTTAGTATCCACCACATGTGCCAAGAATGCATCACGACCCTGCCTCATCGACTTCTTTGCCACCATCACTGACACCAAACAAGTTGGAAGAATCTTCCTATCTCCTTGGAAGACCCACATCTCATTGCCATCGACAAACATCGCCACCTTGGAACTACAATCCAAGACCATGCAATACTTCTCCAAAGTATCCATTCTAAGGATCACATCTAATCCATGCATGTCAAGTGGTATGAGATACACTTGAATGTTGTATCCTGAAAAGAAAGGAAACATGAAGGGCATACGTCCCACATCTGGGCGGAACAAACCAATGAGGTTTCTAAATGAAGACCATCACGTCTATGACTAACAGGCAAGGAACAACTAGTAATTACTTCTCTAGTGATAAAAGAGTGTGTTGCACCCGGGTCAACCAAAACATATATAAAGCAAGAAGAAGACAAATTAGAATGCAATAACTCCATCTGACTTGTAAAAACTCATGGGTTGACCACTCCTTCTGACTGCTACATCACATAGAATCCAACCGTTTCCTGTTGTCATCCCATTCCTCTGCTGGCTTGCCCAGAAGAACTAGCCTATGGTGCCTATTCCTATCCTCTGCCACTGCCACTATTGAACTTTTGTCATTTCTGTGACCCTTGCTGACAATGTCTCAGTTTTTGGGTGACCTATTCATCCTTAATTAGGAAGAACCACTTCGTATGCTCAACTTTCCCACACTTGTAGCAAGTCTTGCTCTCATACCACATCCTGAATGGCCCTGTCACTAACACTAATGCAACACTATGGGATCCTATCAAGGAAAAGGTTTGGCCTCTGCCTTTGCTCGATGACCACTGAGATAGACTCGCTGACCTCTTCTATGATGGTGGTGCTAAAAACCTAGGCTTCTTAAAGCCTTCAAATGACTATCCTTGATACTGCACATGCCTCTTCTTGGCTTTCATCTCATGCTTCTCCACTACAGATCGCTCTACCCTCCTGACTGACTCCATAAATGTGGCAAACTTCTCTCTATTCTCTAAACATGACATTGGCGTTGTCAACTCTGTGCTCAAACCTTTCTCAAAACTCTAAATTCTCTCCTTGTCCATTATTTCCATATGAGGACAAAACTTCAGAAGCTCCATGAACTTAGCTTCGTACTCGTTGACTATCATAGAACCCTGACGGATCTTCTCAAACTGGGTGATCTTCTCATCCAGATAGGTCTCTGAAAAGTACCAACTCACAAACTCTCGTCTAAACTCTTACCAATTGATTACGACAACAAGCCTTTTCTCCTCCTCAATGGTGCACCAATGACCAACACTCCCCTTCAACAGATGCACTACATGCTTCACTTTATCCTCTTTGGGGATGTTGGGTATCTTGAAGGCCTTCTCTAGCTCGATTAACCAAAGATATGTATTTGTCGGGTCTATCGTACCCGCATACTCAACTGCCACTACGCACTTCAACCTTTCAAAGGTCTTCCCAGAACCCAAAGATTCCACATTGGGGATTTCTACTTTCATTTGGGGAACGAACATCCTTTCTGCCATATGTGTCATCGTAGCCATAAACTGTTCAAACATGGATTGGAAAGTGAGATTGACCACCACTACCTAATCAAACCGGGGCATCTCAAGCACAACATCAACCCTCTCCTGCCTCCTGGTACCACCACTTTGTGCAGCAACACTACTCTCACCAACATGTTCTTCATGTTCTCCATCCATCTTCTCTTCTTCTTCTTCTTCTTCTGCATAAGAAGAAATTACCATAAGACAGATTGGAGGACACTAGAACAGACACAAGCCCTCGTCTTTTGTCTATGTTAACTCAGCAAATATAAAGCTCTAATACAAACCAAACTGTGACACCACGACATGCCAAACAATGATATTACTCAAAACAAAGCACATGATTATCATTAACAACAAAATTACCATAAAACAAGGTAAATTAAAATTGATATTGATATCCACCTTGAGTGGTAACACTTGCATCTGGATCCACAAAAACCACCTGTGGTACATATCTTGTGCCAAAATATTATTACATGGTAGTGTTCACTAGCTTGCTGGCCACAACCTATTACAAGAGGTAACTTGTTCACATATATACATGCCATATCTATACAACAAGGGCACATAGCCAAAACCTCGTATCGATGTACAAAATACAAAAACCTCCCCAAAGGCTTAAGAGTACAGGGACGACACATATGACTCTACTAAAAAACACTAGTAGCATGTCCACCCTTTCAACACCTATTGCTCCTCTTGCTTCTCAAACTCAACCACACGATCTCAACTCATTTTGCATGAACACCTAAAAGATGTGAAAACCCACAGAGTGACACCGAACGTCCCAGTGAGAGATATAACTCTCCACCAACATATATTATAAGCACAGATAAACTTAAAGAAGTAAGATAACATATATAATTAGGTTGAGTAGATTCAGCTAAATGATATGAATAAACCAATTACCATTGTCTAACAATTCAGGCATCTAGAACTAAGCAGTAGAACGTCTTTTATTTTAAGAAGGAATATGAAGAACATGTATAATAATTGATTTCTCTTACCACATTATGATTTAATAAATCAGTACAAAAGATAAGGAATAGAGTCATCCGATGTGATTTGTTTTAACCCTAAGCAATTATACTACACAACTGTATTAAGTCTTTATACTTTTCCCTGAGGGTTTGAGGCATAGCACTCAAATCCAACTGAACACTGCAAATTTGAAATTGGTGCCATACAAGATTAGTGGAAGAGTCGGACTCCATGATCTTCTCCTGTACTACTCGGTTAGTTCGAGTATGCACCGTAGTGACATATAGTCAAACTGAAAAGATAGCATCTTATAGTGAAAGCTATAATCCTATAGAAACATCAACTCATAGTCAAGGCTATGGTCTTGTAAAACACCTAGCCTTCCGTGGTACATGTCACGATGCTAGAAATTAGGGTATAATACCCGATCATGGAGGCACAACCACAGCCATCCTCTATCACATTATATCACATGCTCATCACCGAGACTCAACCATAGTCGTTATCAAAACACTTGGGATCAAGATTTCAAGGACACATAGTCACTTGCACCTCACATACTCAGCAATATGCGCTCAAGGTTTCCCTTGAAAATAACCATTTCACCATCCAACAAAGTACTGACGCTGAAGATGGATCTATGTCAATCAATTTACAACATATAAAACCTAAACAAACTCTTAAAAGATAAGGGGATGATATAACTCCAGAAGATATAAAACGTATAAGGTGCAAACTTGACACACTATCTTTTGATATCACTATCAATTCAAGGCCATCAGCGTTTACACTGTCATGGGATATCAATCCCTCATCATGTCATTTGGAGGATAACACCTCACGCTAGCCATTAAGCCTCTGCAAGGTTATAAGATCCACCTCATCGTTATAATATCAACATGCCTCATCAAGGCTCATAGCCATCACCTTGTATCATATGATTACCACCATAGCATTCACAAGCTATGACATTCATTCAACCTTCAAGGTTAGGATTACATAGGTAGGGAAGAGAAAATATAATCACATGCTAGTTATCAAGCAGGCTCCACAAGTATAACATACCCTAGAATTAGGGTTAGGGTTTCTCACACATAACCGATTAGGGTTTACATTTCATAACTTGTCACCAAACCCTAGATATCTCATCTCCTAAATGTTTGGAACACATTAGGGTTAAGAAACATGATTAGGATTAATCAAACAATCACCCAAACATCACTATGTATTAACCATAAATTACTTATACATGCACATGTAAAGCCATACACTCATGTGTGTGTGTCAACCCAAACCATCAAGACATAGTGTTGTGACCGCAACACATATAGGTGTAGCGACTGCAATACCTAAGGCTACTTGTAGCAACCGAATCAAACCAAAGGGTAGTGACCCATTCCCTCAGATAAGGGTAGCGACCAACATAGCACATAATGTCTGTAAGGGGAATAAAACCCAATTCCTATAATTAAACTTTCATAGGAATAAAACCCAGTGCATGGTAGGGGAATGAAACCATTACCTAAAATAAGGCTACACTACTAATAGTTATTACTAGTGCAAATCCAACATGTAGGTTTGAGTAGGTAAGTTCACAAGTATATTCAAATTGATAATTATGCATGAAAGGATAAAAATATCGAACATATGGCAATTGGGGTCATATATAATGAGTCTACAATTTCAGTGTAAGGCCCCTGATCTAGCTTAGTGGTTGAGTGTGCCTACTTTTATTAATAAGATGCTTAAACCTTAATCTAATCTATTGAGTGCTTTAATTTATAATAATGTGACATATCTATCCTTTTAGTTTGCTCATGTTTGGATGATGTTTGATCTATGTGTCCTTATTTTGGACCAAGTTGTAATTTACCCATGAGTGAGGGTTATCTTGCAATTTATCACATGTAGAATGTGTTTCTTGTGCCTTAGAATCATGAGAGGGAAGATGATGTTCTGGGGCACCTTGCTTGGACCATGGTCGATGATGTGACATCACATAGTGAATTAGGGTTTCTGGCCTTGGTGATGTGTACCGACCCTGAGCATGTTTTGGGTGTGTTGCGATCGCAACACCTCTCTTAGATGAGTGTGGCAACCACAACACTTTCCCTTGATAGTGTTTGTTTCAACCTTGATGCCCTAGTATTTGTTTGGTCGCTACGGTTTGTCTCTAGTGATGTGTTTTGACCTTGTTTTCTCTGGTGACCTAGTGTCACGGTCACTACATGGTACCTTGTGGTGTTGCGACCACATCAAGGGTATTAGTGACCTAAGTGGTCGCTACCCTACCTATTAGTACATCACCCTTTGATGCATGCAAGTGGTTAGTGGTTGTATGGTTGTTTTCTTGGTGGACAAGTGTCCTTTTGGTGCTCTCTTGTGTTGACACCTCATACCCACCTTACCTCCCTCCAACCTTGTGTATATAACCCCTCTCCTCTTCATGCAAGCCTCCATTTCGGCCCTCCATCTATCCTAATCTCTTGTTCTCATTCTTGAAGCTTTATGGAGGAATAAGGACTGATCTAGGTGCTTTGGTGTCCGATCATCCTTGCATGTGGTGATCTTGAGCTTGTTCATTTCCTTGGTGCTGGTTCTTGGTGATCCTCTCTCTTGGTAAGTGGTTTGGAACCCTTGATTTTGTTTTCCCTTGAATCCTACATGTCTTTCTCCTTCTTGGCCATGAGACTATGGTGCAACAATGGTGTATATCATGATGATATTCTCCTCACAAAGGTCAGACGTTGTGGTTTGACCATGGTGGCACCTAGGTGAGAGGAAGCTCACTTCTTTCTTCTTCTTGTTTGGTCTAGGGTTTTTACCCTCTTTTGTTTATCATTCCTTTTATCATGGTTTTCTTCTCTTTTGAGGTGACCTTGTCACCATGGAGTTGATCTTTGTTGAAGGTTTTCTCTCTCTCTTAGAGCTTGATCTCTTCATAAGGTGAGTTACATAACTCTTTTCCCTCTTTTATTATTGCACCATACATATTACTGATATAATCTCTAAAACTTGATGATAATGTGCTAGATTAAGTTATCATGATCTAGGGTTTATGATTTTGTAGTATTCTCAAGTAGATTGCTCTTTCTGCTAAACCCCAATCTTGGTACCCGATTTTGTGGTGATTATGGAATGGATTGTGTTCTCTTGCTCTTGATTATGGATTTCTATAAACATGCACATGGTTTGAGTATCTTGAATTATCATGAAGTTTTAGTTCTATTTTGCATGTTTGAACGTGGGTTTTATCTCTCTTAAACAAGGTTCTTTCATGGTGATTTCTATGACACATGTTTTAGGGTTTTTGTGTTTATCTTGGTATAGAGTTTTCCACCTTGATGACGATGAGTTTCCTTGATGTTAATCTTCTATTTTGAACATGGTAGTTCTGTTTTGGAGGTGGTATTGTGTCTCTTGTAGTATCCTGACCTTTGGGTTGCTACACATGTGTGGCTTGTTGCGGGTGCAACAAACTCAACCCTAGGTGTGGTCTCTACATCTTGGAGTTCTTGGTTTTTGGTCACTACATGTATGTTTTTTTTGATGAGTTTTTCTTCGATCCAATTATCTTGGTTTGACTTGGATCATGTTCACCTGGTGATGTGTTGTGGGTGCTACAAAAGCTAACCCTAATCACCATGGTTTCTACACATATGTGCTATGTTGGTCGCTACCCTTATCTTGGGGAATGGGTCACTACCCTTTGGTTTGATTCGGTTGCTACAAGTAGCCTTAGGTATTGCAGTCGCTACACCTATATGTGTTGCGGTCACAACACTATGTCTTGATGGTTTGGGTTGACACACACACATGAGTGTATGGCTTTACATGTGCATGTATAAGTAATTTATGGTTAATACATAGTGATGTTTGGGTGATTGTTTGATTAATCCTAATCATGTTTCTTAACCCTAATGTGTTCCAAACATTTAGGAGATGAGATATCTAGGGTTTGGTGACAAGTTATGAAATGTAAACCCTAATCGGTTATGTGTGAGAAACCCTAACCCTAATTCTAGGGTATGTTATACTTGTGGAGCCTGCTTGATAACTAGCATGTGATTATATTTTCTCTTCCCTACCTATGTAATCCTAACCTTGAAGGTTGAATGAATGTCATAGCTTGTGAATGCTATGGTGGTAATCATATGATACAAGGTGATGGCTATGAACCTTGATGAGGCATGTTGATATAATAACGATGAGGTGGATCTTATAACCTTGCAGAGGCTTAATGGATAGCGTGAGGTGTTATCCTCCAAATGACATGATGATGGATTGATATCCCATGATAGTGTAAACGTTGATGGCCTTGAATTGATAGTGATATCAAAAGATAGTGTGACAAGTTTGCACCTTATACGTTTTATATCTTCTGGAGTTGTATCATCCCCTTATCTCTTTAGAGTTTTTTTAGGTTTTATATGTTGTAAATTGATTGACATAGATCCATCTTCAGCGTCAGTACTTTGTTGGATGGTGAAATGGTTATTTTCAAGGGAAACCTTGAGCGCATATTGTTGAGTATGTGAGGTGCAAGTGACTATGTGTCCTTGACATCTTGATCCCAAGTGTTTTGATAACGAATATGGTTGAGTCTCGGTGATGAGCATGTGATATAATGTGATAGAGGATAGTTGCGGTTGTGCCTCCATGATCGGGTATTATACCTTAATTTCTAGCATCTTGACATGTACCATGGTTAGGGATTATCCCAAAGTTAAAAGTATGTGATGTGAACTTGATACAAATAGTTCTCTTTCTTTATAGCAATTGTTTTATCTTCTTATGTTTGAAAACATGTATGATGCTAAAGAATGCAATAATGTACTTAACTAATCAACTATAATGATATCAAGTAGAGCCCTGACCATAGATCCATCAATGTCAATGATGGTGAAACAAGTTTTCCTAAGGGAACTCCTGGAGCACATACTTTTGAGTATGTGGGGGTTATGGACACGAATAAACCTTACGTCCCAATGTTGGATTTGATAGAAGATGTATCATTAATATCTCAATCCTTCATTATATATTTATGCCGGGATGATGTATCACTAATCTCCCGATGATGTTGTTAATGCCGCATCGATGAGAGATAAGTAAGAAATTCTCTCGATGGCGAAGAGAGTACATAATGCCACTGTAACTCTAAATAGCGAAGTTGCCAGAATACCCTGGAAAGCTATTATAGCAGAGACACGAGATATCCTGCATGTTTATCCTCATACTGACTGAGGAGTGATGAGGTCATAGGAATCTGACTCTCCTGATGACCTATGTATGGTACCGATTGCGATCTAGTGATGGTAGGTTGGAGTATGAGAGGTGTAAATCATCTCCTCAGGGCATAAATATGTTTGTAAAATGTAACCTGCCGCATAGCATATTTTCTTAGGTTGAATTACGAGAAACAATGATTGATGATACATTGTTTATAGTGCTCTAGTTAAGTAACTAGTATACATGTTCTTCATATTCCTTATTGTTATATGTCTTGTCATTCAATTAAGTTATAATTGAAATGATTACTTATAAGGATGTTGCTTCACATAGTTTATACAATGTTACCTACTGTTGAATATTTATATTTCTACTGCTTTTTGTTATTCCTTTAATGCAATAACAAAGCTTCTGGCGAAGAGTTATAACTCTCGCTGGGACAATTATTCAATTGTCTCACGTGGGATTCGACTTTTTAGGTAGACACCGAGGACGAAGGAACCCACCAGTGGGTGAGCAGCAGCAGAAGCAATCTCAGGGACAATAATGATCCTCAGGTGGAGACACTATCTGTCAAGTTGTGTAGATAGTATGTCCTATGTGTCGTATCTGTACTCTCAGGTCCTAGGAGTCAATATATCTGAGATTTTGGCATGATGCCTCGAGATTTTGTATCTTACCTTGTACAGTTAACAAGGTAGTTGATGTTGTAACTCTCGAGATGTGTTTGTTTACAGAGATGTAATGAGGGATCAGTTTGTAAATAACTTATCATGTTTCTTTATGAAAGCATTTTATCGTTTGATGTTCTCTCTACAAAAAGTTTTATTTTTAGTGATTTTTGATAATTCTGCTGCTAATCGCTTCCGCATTCGTTAATCTCGTTTTCGTGATTCAAACGTCTCACATGTGTAGCAACCCAAAGGTCAGGATACTACAAGAGACACAATACCACCTCCAAAACAGAACTACCATGTTCAAAACAGAAGATTAACATCAAGGAAACTCATCATCATCAAGGTGGAAAACTCAATACCAAGATAAACACAAAAACCCTAAAACATGTGTCATAGAAATCACCATGAAAGAACCTTGTTTAAGAGAGATAAAACCCACGTTCAAACATGCAAAATAGAACTAAAACTTCATGATAATTCAAGATACTCAAACCATGTGCATGTTTATAGAAATCCATAATCAAGAGCAAGAGAACACAATCCATTCCATAATCACCACAAAATCGAGTACCAAGATTGGGGTTTAGGAGAAAGAGCAATATACTTGAGAATACTACAAAATCATAAACCCTAGATCATGATAACTTAATCTAGCACATTATCATCAAGTTTTAGAGATTATATCAGTAATATGCAAGCATGATTATGGTGCAATAATAAAAGAGGGAAAAGAGTTATGTAACTCACCTAATGAAGAGATCAAGCTCTAAGAGAGAGAAAAAACCTTCAACAAAGATCAACTCCATGGTGACAAGGTCACCTCAAAAGAGAAGGAAACCATGATAAAAGGAATGATCAACAAAAGAGGGTAAAAACCCTAGACCAAACAAGAAGAAGAAAGAAGTGAGCTTCCTCTCACCTAGGTGCCACCATGGTCAAACCACAACGTCCGACCTTTGTGAAGAAAATATCATCAAGATATACACCATTTTTGCACCATAGTCTCATGGCCAAGAAGGAGAAAGACATGTAGGATTCAAGTGAAAACAAAATCAAGGGTTCTAAACCACTTACCAAGAGAGAGGATCACCAAGAACCAACACCAAGGAAATGAACAAGCTCAAGATCACCACATGCAAAGATGATCGGCCACCAAAGCACCTAGATCAGTCCTTGTTCCTCCATAAAGCTTCAAGAATGATAAAAAGAGATTAGGATAGATGGAGGGCCGAAATGGAGGCTTGTATGAAGAGGAGAGGGGTTATATACACAAGGTTGGAGGGAGGTAAGGTGGGTATGAGGTGTCAACACAAGAGAGCACCAAAAGGACACTTGTCCACCAAGAAAACAACCATACAACCACTAACCACTTGCATGCATCAAAGGGTGATGTACTAATAGGTAGGGTAGCGACCACTTAGGTCACTAATACCCTTGATGTGGTCGCAACACCACAAGGTACCATGTAGTGACCGTGACACTAGGTCACCAGAGAAAACAAGGTCGAAACACATCACTAGAGACAAACCCTAGCGACCAAACAAATACTAGGGCATCAAGGTTTAAACAAACACTATCAAGGGAAAGTGTTGTGGTTGCCACACTCATCTAAGAGAGGTGTTGCGATCGCAACACACCCAAAACGTGCTCAGGGTCGATACACATCACTAAGGCCAGAAACCCTGGAAACCCTAATTCACTATGTGATGTCACATCATCGACCATGGTCCAAGAAAGGTGCCCCACAACATCATATTCCCTATCATGATGCTAAGGCACAAGAAACACATTATACATGTGATAAATTGCAAGATAACCCTCACTCATGGGTAAATTACAACTTGGTCCAAAATAAGGACACATAGATCAAACATCATCCAAACAGGAGCAAACTAAAAGGATAGATATGTCACATTATTATAAAATCACTCAATAGATTAGATTAAGGTTTAAGCATCTTATTAATAAAAGTAGGCACACTCAACCACTAAGCTAGATCAGGGGCCTTACATTGAAATTGTAGACTCATTATATATGACCCCAATTGCCATATGTTTGATATTTTTATCCTTTCATACATAATTATCAATTTGAATATACTTGTGAACTTACCTACTCAAACCTACATGTTGGATTTGCACTAGTAATAACTATTAGTAGTGTAGCCGTATTTTAGGTAATGGTTTCATTCCCCTACCATGCACTGGGTTTTATTCCTCTGAAAGTTTAATTATAGGAATTGGGTTTTATTCCCCTTACAGACATTAGGTTTCATTTCCTTACCATGTTTTATATGTTGGGCACTGAAGTTTTATTTCTCCTAACATGGCTGATAGTTTTTTCCCTAGCCCTACATTACATTATTCTAGTCATGTTTAATCTATATGGAATTTTATACGTTATCATTGGTGGTTACAGTGAAAGAAATTCTGTATTTTATGAGATTGTTTTTCTAAGTTGATAATGTCTATATTTTTATTTCTCATTCCTTGATTATACATTCTTTTCACGAAATTCTTATGAACTTAACCAATTTCTAAAACTGTCCTCTCATTGTAAGGAAACACCCTCTTGTAAGGAAGATCAATTAAGATAAAAGACTCATCAATAGTTTTAAGAGGTTTACTTGGTTGGGTGATGTCTACACGATCCAAGATAATAGACAAAGTGCAAGCTTTTGCACCATGTATTTAGTCTTTCTTATAAATTTTTATGTAACCAAGTTTGTACTATAAGAATTTATGAGAATGTATGTTATGCACTAAGCTGTGTTGGTTTCTTTCTATTATTGTGATGTATCATGTTTGTGACACTCCAAAGTCAAGGACAAAAATTAGCTTCCACTCATCTGATATGAAAATTAGGGTGTTACATCTATGGAGAAGAAGTAGTGAGTGAGGAAGACAGAGAAGATGACATCAACACTTAGAGAACTTGGCTATATATTTCTTTCAAAGAAAGGACTGGGAGGCTTTGATTCCATGTTACCAGAATAAAGGTGGAAAATATATCATGTGTATTATAGACAAGAGGGATATCATTTATATAGGACTACGGGTGGCTGTCAATACCCATTTACACAATATGGTACTAATGCTAGTATATAAGAGTATAGACAAACTTATGCACTTAAAGCTATCACCATCAATCTATTTCAATGCATTTCATCACTTGGTGGGACTTCATTTTTTTAGGTTAGTATAATGAAGAGCCAATTATGAGAAATGTTGTTTTACAAAATGCAAGTCACTATCTGAGCGAGGGAATGAAATTTGATATTGTAACCCACATACCACAATAAAGTAATGACCATTCTACTTGAGAAGCTTATCGTGTGAGTGAGTGTCACCCACCTAGTTATCCATCCCAACCACCCATTTGATACTAGATCTACAAAATAGAATATTTTCACTTCATGTATGTGTGTCCCTCCATGTATGACCTATTTAGTCTTTCCATTGTATCTATTATATAGTTATATACAAATTCATTTTTATTTTGTATTTCATTTTGTGTCCACCATATCTAAATGGGTTATATATAGTTATATATCATGAAGGACAAATGTGAAGAATATAAGTTTAGAGTGAGCATATCTACATCCAGTTGGGAAGATGGACATGGTGCTCATGAACTGGTTGAGTCTAAACTTGAGCCTATCAAAGAAATTCTTTTAGGCGATGGAGTAGAAGACACTAATTTCAATTGTTAGAGTAGTTGAGGAGTGACAACCTTTGTTACTCCAATAGTGTTGGAGTCTTTTGAATAAATGTGTGAACTATTTATGCATCAATGTCATGTTGGTGATATCAAAATTGTATGAACAGTTGATCCAAATGATTCCTTCCATTGGTTGATTGGATCAAGAAGGCATTTCAAGATTTTGATGACCACGAGGTTGAGAAATGCAGTCATGCCATATTCTTGTTAAAAGTAAGTACATGACCCCCATGGTCATTAAAAGGATGTTATGAGGATTGAGTTTAAAATCATGTGGGCATATTTTAATTCAAGAGTTTAGGTGTCACTACTCCACTCCCTCTTACATTAATGAGAATATGAGGCAATGTGAAATAACTACAAATATAGCTTACTATTTTCCATTGATATGAGAAAACATCATATGGAGCTAGTTATATATTATAATCAATTAGCAACCACATATGTGCATGATCAATGGTTTCAAGGAAAAGCTAAAAATAGAGATATTTATGAAAATGGAATCCACAAAGGTAGAAAGGAAGTACATGTGACTTCAAGTAACACCAGATTACTTAGCGCAGTACCTTGTGTTGTGAGCCTATACCCACATCTAATTTTTAGTCCTCAATATCATTTGATGTATATTGCATTCACTTGTACTTATTTTGTTTTCTTGGAACCCCTCTCGAGTACCCATGACATCAGATCATGTGTGTTTATAGGTGATTGTTTGTTGTGATCCTCTATGTTAGATGTGGAAATCTCTCTAGTGATATTTTTGTAGTGAGCTCGATGGGACTAATAATCCTAAGATCATATAGTGGGGTACTTGGACTTGTCCATATACTTGTAAATTGATGAGTATACACTTATTTAATTGGCACATGTGAAATAAACTAATTTAATTGGGAAGAACTTATATACATTTGTTGTTTCAATATATCTTATATAACATCCCTGACCTGGGTTATGAACTAACCCTAGGTGTTTTACTTAATTATGTAATTAGATACTTGTGATTATCTTTTGAGTATGTAATTAAAGCTCCTGAGGAACATACATTTTCATTTATGTCCTTTTAAACAATGTTATGATATTGTTTTGTAATACATTGACCTATGTGCAAATTACCCAATTAAAAGGGGTTAACTTGAAAATTGCACATGTTAAAATGTTCCTTGGTGTTGAGACATCATAAGAATGAATATGATGAAGTATGATGGATTCTCCAAGCTTGGGCACCAAGATGCAGCTTGTGGAGCAATCCTTGTACTTAAAACCCTAGTTTTGGTGTAAAGTGCAATTTACCCAAAATATGGGGTGCAACTTGTAAAATACACCTTCTAGAGTATCTTTTATGACTCTTGGCATCATTTAGAGTAAGAATGATGAAGAGGGCACTTCAATTGAATAATCAAATAAGAATGATAACCCTTATAAATTAAATAATCAAGTTATAAGCATAATAACCCTTCTATATGTGCAACTTAGTAAGAAGTTGGCTTTCTTCACCTTTATACCTTGGGTTTAAGATGAGTTTTTCTTAAGTATGGAAGGGAGAAACATGGCTTAGAATAAGGGAAGGACCTAGATGACAAATGGAGAAACAAGTTGTCCTTATGATGGAATTTCACCCAAAGTATATATACACCTTTTCTCACTTAGCAAGGATCGTTTCCTTCACTTCCCTTCTTATCACCTTTCTTAGACCGACTTAGGACAGATCTCTGGAGAAGAGGAGAACGGCCAAGCAGTTATTGGTAAGCTTTTATCATCATCTTGCTCGAAATTCATGGAGGAAATCATGTTGCAAGGTTGGTTCTATGGTCTTTCTTACTTAGTTCTTCTTTCTAGCCATTCCTTCCAACCAATTCTTGGAGAAACAACCTTGGACGACCTATGGAGATCAAGACACCATTAGAGATTGGAAGTTTGGAGCTCCAGGGACGACTTTAAGGTGGGTTTTATAACTCTAAACCCTTATGCTTTGTTATGCATCTCTCTTTCTATGCGATAATTGCTTGTTCTTCTTTCCCTCCATTCTTCCTTGCAATCTTGCAAGTAAAACCATGAAGAAACCGACCCTGATCTGAGGTATAAGATGATGGGTGTGAATATCTATGTAACTTTACCAAACGGTCTTTCACATTTGGACTAAACGGTTTTGCAAAACCGTTTGAAACCAAACAGTTTCAAAACCGTTTGATTTCATGCGGTTTGCAAGACCGTTTAGATTCAAACGGTCTCCAAGACCATTTGGGAGGTTTGACCAAGGGTTGAACGTTTGGGATTCCTGTTAATAATTATGTTGGTTAATAACTCACCAAATTTGATAGGTTAACTCCCAAGGAATCACGAGTTGAAGGCTAATCAATTAGGTAAACCTAATTAGATTAAGTGCTGATTTCCAACCTGATTAACTTGACCTTTTTGGGAAAACGGTTTCAAAACCATTTGAGGGAGTTGACCAAGGGTTGACCGTTTGTTATTCCTGTTCATAATTATGTTGGTTAATAACTCACCAAATTTTATAGGTTAACTTCCAAGGAATCATGCGTTGAAGGCTAATCCATTAGGCAAACCTAAATGGATCAAGTGCTGTTTTCCAACCTGATTAACTTGACCTTTTTGGGCAAACGGTTTCAAAACCATTTGAGGGAGTTGAACAAGGGTTGAACGTTTGATATTCCTGTTCATAATTATTTTGGTTAATAACTCACCAAATTTGATAGGTTAATTCCAAAGGAATCATGAGTTGAAGGCGAATCAATTAGGCAAACCCTAATTGGATTAAGTGCTGATTTTCAACTTGATTGATTTGACTTTTTGGGTTATTTATCCCAAACGGTCTCAAGACCGTTTGGGGATCACCCAAACGGTCTCAAGACCGTTTGGAGGTCTATAGTTAGATATGGTTAAGTGTTTGAAGGACAAAAGATATGGTGTTAACCCTAATCGGCTAAGTGCTGATTTTGCATTGAAATGAGTTGATGTTTTGGGTTGATTGACCCAAACGGTCTCAAGACCGTTTGGGGATCACCCAAACGGCCTCAAGACCATTTGGAGATCACCCAAGACCGTTTGGAGGTCTAGGGTTAAGCATGGTTGACCAATTGAAGGTCTAAAGGTACCAAATCACTTTGCAATTAAGTGCTGATTTGATGATCAACTCAATAGCTCAAACCCTAATGATTTTTTCACTAGAATCCAAGGGTTGGATGATCCAAACGGTCTCACGACCGTTTGGAGCTCATCCAAATGGTCTCAAGACCGTTTGGAGGTCACCCAAGACCTTTTGTAGGTCTAGGGGTGAGTATGGTTAAGCAATTGATGATTCAATGATACTAAGTTGGAGGGTAATCAATTGCTGGTTTGGTGATCAATCCAATGATCCAAACCTTAATTGGTTGACTTGGATTTTGATGATATGATGGGAAAACGGTCTCAAGACCGTTTGGAGGTCATCCAAACGACCCCAAGACCGTTTGGGGTCAGGTCATGTCCAAATTGAATGATTGTTCAATGGGTTCAAATCAATTAGACCCACATTGAAAAATGTTGAAGGGTTATTGATTCCAAACCCTAATTCAATTGATTTAAACCCTAATTGATGATCAATTGAGGGTCAATTGAGGGTCAAATCAATTGAAGTTTGACCTATTAAACTCATTTGAAGTATGAGTATAGGTCCAATTGATGATTGGTTCCATGAATTCAATGATTGAAGGAATCAACATTGGAAACCCTAATTTCATTGGATACCTTATGTAATGGAGGTCCAATGTGATTGAATCTTTGAGAATTAAGATGATGAATGTTCTATTGATCCAATGATGATTAGTAATGATAATCAATGAAGGAACAAAGGTTGAAACCTTAATAGTACCTAAGTGATTAGTACCAATTAAGGGGTGAATTCCTAATTGCTTATAGGATCAATAACTTGATACACTATGTTAATCATAGTTGTATGTACTTGATTGAAGAGTTGATGTGACCTAATCAAGTTGAAAGGATGAAAGATTAGAATTCATATATAAATATGAATCCTGTAGTGATCTTCGGTAGCACGACCGTGCAAGGTGGCACGACCGTGGTGTTCTATGAATAAATTGAAAAGAATTGGTATTGTGTTGATATTGTTATATATGCATGTCTTAAATTATGCTAATAAAAAAGGTTGTTAGCAAGAGGTAATCATAGCAAGTTAAGGGTTATGATGTTTTATTCATTGAAAGCATGTTATAAACTTTATGAATAATGACATACTATGTTGCCTGGTTTAAGAGGCAATATATGAGATTGATGGGTTGTAAGAGCCTTGAGTAATATTCACATTGTTACAATCAAGGTCATGTTGTTAGATGACTTATGGTGATCTAAGTGTTTGAACACCCCTACTCTTGAATCATATTGATGAAATGATTAAGAAATGATATTCATATGATAACTGATGTGAGTTAAACTTGATACATTTAGTATTCTTCTTTTATAGCAGTGTTTTAATAGTTAGATGCTTGGAAACATGCTTGATGCTAAAAGAATGCTGAAATGTACCTAAATAATCAAGTATAATCATACCATGTAGAGCCCTGATCATAGATCCATCATTGTCAGAAGACAAATGATGGTGAAATAGGTTTTCCTAAGGGGACTCCTGGATCACATACTTTTGAGTATGTGGGGGATTATGGATGCGAATATCCTTATGTCCTAGTGTAGGAATTGATGTAGATGTATCTTAAATCTATCAACCCTTCACTATATGTTTATGTCAGGATGATGTATCACTAATCTCCCGAGGGAATCTTTAATGCCGCATCGATGAGAGATAAACAAGAGATCTTTCAATGACGAAGAGAGTACAGAACGCCACTGTGACTCTAATAGTGAAGTGCTAGAATACCATGGTAAGCTATTGTAGTAGAGACACGAGATGTCCTGCATGTTGATCCTCACACTGACTGAGGAAGATGAGGTCATAAGAATCTGGCTCTTTTGATGACCTATGTATGATACTGATGCGACTTAGTAGTGATCAGTTGGAGTATGAGCGGCATACCTCATCTCCGCAGGGCATAATAATGTTTGTAAGACATAATCAACCACGTAGCATAACTGCTTAGGTTGAACTACGAGAAACAATGATTGATGCTACTTTGTTTATAAATGTTCTTGTCAAGTAACTGTATACATATTCTTTATAATCCTTATTGAAATGATTGCTTAAGTAATTGTTGCTTTACTCAATCCTAAGCCTGCTGTTGAATGATTTAAGTTATTTTGCTTGTATTATCCCTTTCTTGCTATAACAAAGCTTCTAGCGGAGAGTTATAACTCTCGCTGGGACAATTATTTAAAATTGTTTCACCTCGTAGGTTTCGACTTTTTAGGTGGACGCTGAGGACGAAGGAACCAATCTGAGAGTGAGAAGTATCAACAACAACAACACCAGGAGCAGCAGTGAATCTCAGGTGGAGATACTAACTGTCAAGTCCTGTAGATAGTATGTCTTATGTCGACTCTGTACTCTCAGGTCCTAGGAGTCAGTAGGTCTGAGGTTTTTGTCTTTAAGCCTTGAGATTTCTTTTTGTATCTTGCCTTGCACAGGTGATAGGGAAATGGATGTATAAAATTACTCGAGATGCAAATGGAGAACCATGTTATAAACAAGTTATCATGTTTGCTTATAAAAGAGTTTTATGGTTTAAAGATCTTCTTCTGAAAAGTTTTAAATTTTTAGTGATTTTCATAATTCCGCTACTAGTTAATCGCTTCCGCTGAGTTTACATCGTTATTTATCGATTCGGTCGCCACATCTTATACATGAACATGATTTTTATCACACTATTCAGAGAACAATTTGTCTTCCTTTTTGTATATCTTAAAACATGAACAATGATTGTCAATTTGAGAAGATGTCAATTATAATTTCTATATAAGAATTCATATAAATTTCTTTTATTTCAAACAATATTAATAGATATTCTGAATACAATATGATGTTTATTGGACTATACAAAGAATAATCCATATTTCTCTATTTTATCTAATAAGAACATGAAAAATAATTATGGATATGAGATTATTGTCATAGAAATGAATATGCACTTGACCATCATTTAACACAACTCGTGCTATCTAATTTATTTTTTGTATATGATGATTAGTGAATCTTATTAATTTAGTCAAATATATGCATTTTTCATGAATGTTTAACACTACAAAATTGTCTATATATACCTTTGAGATTGGATAATTAGGTAATATAAGAGAAATAATATTTAATTAATTATACAATTTGAAACAATTTATTGAGATTGGGAACTATAGGTGAGTGAAGTACATAAAAAGGAATACTTGTATATTTTTAGAATATCCTTCTCTCATATAGATAAATTATCCTAATACAATGCCATTTTTAGGATTATTCATAATAAGACAATAAATAATTTAATAATATGTATGATGTTTTTATCATCCATCATCTATTTGAATCATATAACTATCTTTAGTACTTTGTTCAATGTTGATGCTTGAGTATTTATGGCATATAGGAATACATCCCAAAGATAAGCCCTGGTCTAGCATCCAAAAGTGCGTATGATTATGATTAAAATCATGTTGCTTATTGATAATAAATAAATGCATCAAATAAATATACTAGGTTGCATGTCTATCATATGTGTCTATATCTATTATATGTACTCATGCTACTATTTACTTCATAGTATCACTTTAGTTCTTATTGTATCTGTACATCAACGGTAAATGAAAGATCTCTAGTTTTGTCAAACTAAGAAACATAATATTTCTTTTTATAAAAGGTCCTGAAAGATGAATATTTGAACTGAATAATGAATTAAGTGATAATCATGTAGCATATTCCCGTTTCACAATATGATTTCCTCATTTTCTTTAGTATGTGATGGGAAACAAGTAATTTGACAGCAATATGGGACTCATGAGAAGGTACTTGTAGTCATATATTATCAAATATATGCGAGTCACATAGAATCCATATCAAGTATGGTCCCTTCTATTCTCTGATATCACCAACTATATGAGTTTGGTCAAGGAAATTTATCTTTTTGTCACATGAAAGTCCTGTGAATATGATTGATAGGGTGTGAATGTGATAACTTTACATGTTAGCATTGTCAATGTGATGTGATACGTTTCATGAATGGTACACCCATGAAATATTTAATGTTTATTTAGGTCATAGGATGATGAGCCCCTACTTCTTGTACTTATACTGTCCAAGACGTGGAAAAATCTTAGTGAGACTAGATAATCCTGAGATAATATATGGTAGTCTTAGGGACTTCACAATCATAAGCTTGTGATTTGAATGATACACATTAAACTAATCATGGAAAGAGTATAATATTATTCAGTTGATTTGTATATGAGGATTATCACCAATCATGATTTCTCACATATATCAATAAGTGACCTTCTAAGCAACATATGTAATATCTATTTTAGTTTTTGAAATAATTGATATGTGGAATTTACTATTATAGTAGAATTAAGTATAATTACATTATGTCATAGATTCTTCTCTCTTAGTAAATTCTCAAGTTGTTAACTGATGTGAAAAAGAGAATCAATATCTTCTTGCCTACTCGAATTCATATAGTATGCTTCCAACATATGTTTATATATCCTTGTGGGAGTTCTCCTCTTACTAAGACTCTTTATAAGTCCCATGTGTATGTTCTAGGTATAATAGAGGCATAGTAAAGTCTGATATGATAAAGAATTCATTAAGAATAACATATATAAGTTGAGGTGTCAATATACTCTCACATTCCTTGGGGATGGGTGGTTAGTTCATACAATATGTTGCTTAATGCTTTCTTGTTGTCTCTTGTATTTGTATAGTACAAACTTGTTTAGATTGTAGATAATTTTATAACTTCTTGTAGATTAGTTTCCCCATAATCCATGTGTTGAAAATAATAATAATAACAAGTATGTTGTATGCATATCAAATCTTTCGTTTGAAATATAGTGTATCATTGTCCTTTGAATCCATCGTGTTATGTGATGTTTTATGGTTGTTTAGAATATTTGAAGAGCTGAATTGGGACCGTAGCTTTAGGAATGTAACATTTGTTCCTGGTGCATCTGATGAGACACCAAAGTATGACTAAGTGTTTTGTAGTAATTTTTGGTACAAAATTTTGATATGTTTTCCTCTTTAGGAAAATATTTTTTTTTACTCGAGTTCTATACTCGCTTCAAATTTTAATTTTTGTGTGCTAGTTTATGGTAAAATTTTGATTAGAAGCTTGGTCCTCGCATATGAGGGAAATGTCAAACGTCTCAAGGATGGACCAATAATAGAGAGATTGAAGAAAATGGAATCTATAGAGGCACAAAGAAACTAAATCTGGCTTCACTAAAATTAAATTATTTAGTGTGGTGTCTCGTGTAGTCATGTGAGACCCACGTCTCAATCTTAGCTATCGAACATGGTTCTTGTCATGAAATTTTAGGTTTGATGTGTACTACCATTCATGTGTACTTAATTTTTATATATTGGGGCCCCTCCCGAGTAATTGGGACACCATTTTTTGCGCTTTCGTAGATGAATTCTTATTGTTCCCCTTCATGAGAGATGATGCAACCTCACTTCATACAAAATTTTCACTATAGTGAGCTTGGTGGGACCCATAACCGTAATACCTTATAGGTGGGATGATAGGACATGTCCATACATTAGTCACTTAATAAGTACACCCCAAGTCATTAGGACATGTGAAATCAAATTAATTCGTTTGATTATAAAGTCTATCATTTGGTATTTTTATTTGTGTTATTCACGTATGTGATGTTTATCATACTATTCGGTAAATAATGCAAATTCCTTGTCATTTTTGTAATAACAACAATAATTATTCTATATATGAGATTAATATGATATAAACAAGTATGCATAGTGACCATCAATGAGCATAACTCCTACAATCTAACTTCTTCTTGTGTATAAGACAAATAGTCAATAATTGAATCATTCAAATATATGTTCTTATCATAAATGTTTGGATAATAGAAAATTGTCTATCTATATCCATGGTTTTAGGGTGATAAAGTGGGGATGATCAAAACCATGGGGTGGCCACTGTCAGATTGGTTCATTGAGGAAGATTTAAAGTTGCTACCATGCTTATGTAGAAAGACAAGGAGATCATCGAAGATAGACTTTGTTGGATATGGCGAACAAGAATATCTATAGAAAAGACATCAAGTTATGCATGGGGAAGGTGCTAGGAACCCTCATGATACCCTTGTGGTATAGTAAATCACGACGATATTACACCTTGTCATTCATTAAAAATTAGGGCTTGTATGAGGAAGATACAAGGAAAAAGGACTACATGAAAATCATGTGATAGTACTATTATGTGATTGTATTGGGAATCGGAAATCAGAATGATCATATCCTAACACCAGTAGGGGTTGGTACAGACAGAGGGAGAAGGAGGACACGTGAGAATAAACAATCAACATAACAAATTGTTGACAAAGATCATAATAATTTTGGGGGTTCATCAACCCCAGTTACTCACTTCCTCATACCATTGGGGGTGATAAAGTGGGTAGGTAGATAAATTCTTAAGTTATGGCCAATCCATGTGCCTAACCTACTTAACTATTGTTTGCAAAAAAGCGGTTATTATATTTTGATGGGTGGATCTTAACCAATGGCCTAAGGACTTAGAATTTGATCTCTAAGTTGTAGCCTCTTGCGAGGGACCATAAAAGACCAACGCTAGGGTCAACTAAAATCTTGGATGGGTTTCCAATAAGGCAACTAGTCTTTTACAAACTCATAGAATGGAAGTCACAACCTTAGTTGATAAAGAGCTATCCTATGTAAATGGTTGGACACAAATTTATAGTGGCTAGGGGGTTTCTAGGATTTTTGGCCTAGTTTGAAGTGTTTCTCAAGCCTAGAAGGCGTCCAAACACAATGTGGGAATTTTGAAGCATTTCTCAAGCCTAGAGCCTGGATAGGCAATTGAGAACATTATAGAGTCTTTAAGACACAATCCTTATCAAATCAATTAAGACTATAAATGTGGGGTGTGTGTCTAGATAGGCACCCTCCCTTATGGAGTTTTATGGGACATTTAAGAATGACATAGGGTTGACAAGTCAATACATGATGACAAAAAGGGGAAGCATGTTAGATGCGTGCCCCACCTTCCGCGACTGCTTGAGAAATTTCACAAGCAACATAGAGTTGACTGGTAAGTACAAGAGGTGAGAGAAGGGTGTGTCTGGTGTTTGTTTTGACATTTCTTGGGCAACATAAAGTTGACTAGTCAACCTATGATGTTGAGAAAGCAGTGGAACATGTCTAATGCGTGTCTCGACTTTCGGGGTTTCTTGGGACATTTCTTGGGCAACATAGAGTTGATTGGTTAACACTAGATGGGCGAGAAAGGGAGATTGTGTTTGATGCATGCTCCAATTTCCAAGGTTTCTTCGGACATTTCGAGGATGCTGCAAAGTTTGACTGGATGACATAGGATGGTGAGAAAGGGGGAGTGTGTCTGATGCATGCCCCACCTTTTGGGGTTCTATGGGACATTTCATGGGAGACACGGAGTTCACTGGCCAACATAGGGGTAAGATAAGGACACACATTTTTGATGCACGCCTCACCTTCTTGGGTGTGTTCGAATGTTTCTCAGGCAACATGGAGTTCAGTAGTCAACATGGGACCGAGAGAATGGCACGTGTGTCGGATGCCCACCTGGCCTTCTAGGCTCTTCCTGGCCCAGTAAGTGAACACTTTGGTGGGCCCAAGGAAGGTGGGAAAGAAGGGGTGTGGGTTAGATAGGAGTCCCTCCTTTGAGATTCGGATTCAGCTCGGTCAAACTAAACCCAAGGCCATTTGAGGAAGGATTCAGTCTGAGGAGCAGGTCTAGGAACACACTCGTACATCTGGGGATCAAGATACCAGGCTGTGTGTAGTTGGGACCTTAGTGACAACATTAATGGAAGTAATTTAAAATGAAGTGTTTGTGAATTGGACATTATTCTCGTCAACGATCTTTCCCTTTGAGGGAATTTGATATTGGAATCTAAGAAAATGGCCACTAATCATGAGATGTTGTTTTTACTAACAAATTCTAGAGGTAACCCTCGAGTTGTTACCGATTGATTTTAGATGTTCATATTATTTTTCTCTCATTTTAGGACGATGTTGAGTGCCTTTTGGTCAATTTTTGATACTAGTTTACGCCCATAATTTACTACTAAATCTATTTTGACTTTGGAGTTAGAGTGCATGTTTATACTTATTCCTTATCCCCTTCAATTTGACACTTGTCACGTTTCTACCCGTTAGGCAACTAAATCAGATGGATTAAAAAATTGAGTGTCAACAACACCATTAGAATTGGGCAAATAGAGAATGTATTTTTCAAATAACTTGGAAAATGTTATTACTGTTGGGTATTATAAATGATGAAGGGTATTATAAATGAGTGAAGTATATAGAAATGAAAACCCACACGAGTTTAGGATGTTCTTAATTTTGTGGAAAATAAGAGATTTTCTTGTAATATATTTCCATTTTCCTAATGGTTTTATGTTATCATAACGTAATAGATATATTAACAACATATATCAAAGGTTATCAATTTGAATAATATATGCATCTATATTGAGTGCGTTCCATAAAACTCACCGAGACTTTGATTTCTTTGTTGAGGCTAGTTTAATGGCGGATCCAAGTACGAGAAGATGCATATTTGATGAACTGCAAGTCATTTGCGTGTCGGCACCGAGAGGGCACAAAACCTGGCCATTGTGACCTGCTGACCACAAAGTAGTAAGGATTTAGGAGTCTACTTGAGATGCTAATGGTGATGCGGATGATTATCACAAGATATCGTGACCTAGTTATCCATCCAATTCAACCATTCACACAGAGAATGCAATAATGCTCAAGTCGTGTCTGATGAGTGTCTCTCCATGTATATGACATGTAACTGCTTCCATCATCAGGGGTAAAGCTCGAGCTGGAAATGCAAGCGCAACCTGGGGAGTAGAGAGTCATGTCCCAATGGGGAACGCACAGCTAGTGGCAAAGTCAAGAAAGCCTGAACCATAGGGCTGAGTAGGGAGTACCGGAGTAGAGAGTGGGGCGCACCAGGTTGGTCATCCCAAAAGTCTTGCTCCGTAGGTACAATAATTTTTCCTGTCAAACGGCGAGCGCCCAAGGGTATATACCATCTAGCGGGCTCGCACACGGCATTTCAAACATGCACGCCGCTGTTTGACGCACGTAGGGCTGTCAATGAGGAGGTATGCCCGTATGAGAGGGTAAGTTTTAACTTTATCTTTATCCATCAGATTTGGCGGGTAAGAGTATAGATAATTCCGACTCCATCAATATCTTTATCTTTTCCTTATCCTTATCCTTTACCTACCTGATAAACGGGGAGAGTAAAGGTAAAGAGAGGAATTTAAATATCTTCTTCAAATTTATGCTAATAATAATAATAATGGCATATATATATATATATATATATATATATATATATATATATATATATATATATATATATATAAATATCAAGATGCTCTATAATGGATTTTAAAAGTCCAAAATGATTGTAATTAATCTTCTACACCATTATATAAATTATTTGTGTTGTATTAAATGCATATACAAATGGTAGAATCCTTACATTAGTGTGTGAACAAATAAATTATTCCCAAAAGATAAAGATTTCTACACTAAAATGATATTAAATGACAATATGTCAGAAAGAGTTATTGTTAGAAACATACACATCTTATACCCTCTAAAATGTTGGAGAATTAAAAAATAAAGCACAAATAAAGTAGATAACACCACCCCATATTTGTATCAAATGGTAAAATTAAATATTAAATCTTGTTATTGTATGCATGTTTGTCTTACACCACACAAATATTTAATGGAGCATACACTATTTTTATACACGTATTTTGCACCTTCAAAATGGTGTTGCATACACAACCAAGTTAACTCCACAAGAAGTAGATAATAATATCATATGTTGTATAAAATGATGAACAAATAATATTAACTATTCCATAAACTCAAACAACGCAATGACTATACATTTAATATATTATGCATATATATTGACAGTGAGTGAGTTAGAGGGTGTGGGTAATTACTTATCCTTATCTTTACCTACTAAGATAGCGGGTTAGAGGATAGCAGGTAGGCAGGTAAATGATAAGAAAATCATTTACCCTTATCCTTTTCCTACATGGTATGTATAAAGGGTAAACGAATTTATCCTTACCCATTGACAGCTCTACTGGCACGCACGCACTCGCGACGTATGTTTAATTTGATTAGACAATATTGTATATGATGCTTAACATTTTATAATTAGTCATTTGATTAGTTAGTTTTCGTGGGAATGGTTTGATTAGTATATTTTCCAGTTTCAGTGGATGCATGCCTGATTTGAGTCGGAGGGGGCATTCACCAACGTACACCACGAGCATCGCAACGGCGAGCACACCCGCACACACACGATACGGTATTAGTTCGGGGTCCGCACGTTAGCCGAAAGCGATAGCGGGCGAGCTGCTGCTCGCTGATGCAACCAAGCATTCTTGGGGATGTTTACTTCGTTGGAAGTATACATACACTGTATGAAGAGTCCTAGATTCTTTTCTCTCTATTTCCCTGAATCAAAGGTGGGGTCATACTCAGGAATCACGACCGATCCTCGCATGGGGCTGGGGGAGCTCAACTCCATCTCTATAATCTCTGCGTCAAATTCATTTTCCTATCCAAAATTCCGAAAAAAAAAACAATAGAAAAATGAAACAACCATCCGTTACCGAGCATGATAGGTGACGATAGAACTGTAAAAATGTAAGATAGACATTCAGAATTCACACGTTTGATCGGCTTTATATCAAATTCCGTTAAACCGTTAAATTGGAAATTAGATATTCTAATATCTGGTAAAAGAATCTGGATTTGACACACATACATGCGTGTAGTTAAAAATACATTGTGCGTGTATTAAATATAAAAATATAAATATTTTATGATATATATTTAATGTAATATTTATATTCAATACGTATTATATATCATATATCATAGATATTACATTTGTTTTCATTCTAAGTAATAGGTATTGTACTTTTAAAACACGAGTACTATAGACCCAATCATATCCTGAAAATACGATATTGTACCCCCTCCAAATATTGGTATTATACTCGGGTGTACAATATTTATATTTTGGAGTACGTCCAATCTGTCTAGAATGTATAATATAAATGTTTACTTCTGATGTACTTTACTCAAAACACAGACTCTTGTCTAAAAATATGGATACTTCATCCTAAGACATAAGTATTATACTTCTCTCATATTATTGTTTGTCTAGAGTATGTCAACATTGCTCTTGTGAGAAAATATTTTTATAAAAAAACTAGCGATTTTTATTTTTAGCAAAAAAAAACTAAATCCAAATTAAAAGTTATGAATAGATCAATTCTATTTCTTTTCCTTTTTCTGTTTATGTATCTTCTTTATTATCTAAAGGAGTAATCTCATCTCCCAACCATTAGGTAGGTGGGTGCACAAATGTGGGAGCAGATACAAGTAGCATAACTCTTCTACCAAAATAATGTCCCTATAACATTTATTCAAGGGTAGCACTGGGCCTATATATGTCGGAGTTTAGCTTTCGCAATACAGTGTAGTGCCCTATACATGTCGGAGCTTAGTTCAAGGGCAGTCACCAGTCGTGGCTTTCTGCAGGTATGTATGGCGTCTCGATCGTAATCCGTACATACAAATCTTTTGCTGTGATACGGCGGCGAGTACTCGACAGTTTTCCCACACGAACCAGCGGGCGCATGCAGGCGCATAGGTTGTCCGCTCGCGTGTTTGGGTGTGTTTTATGATGTGTCAATTGCAATTGCATTGAAAGGCATACCTCACGACAGAGCCGCCATTCCTGTTAGTCGTTCGGCCCACCGGTTCCTATTTCTCCCAGGCATTGTGGGGTCCTCCCTTTTTTTTTGGCCCACCACAACACCCACGCCACACCAGCTCGCCCTCACACCGCGCCGCCTCAGTGTCTAACTGTGGTGCTGAGGGCACGAAGCGACCACGACACCCACACCCACCCACCCACACGCACACACACGCGCACACACGCACACCCCGCCACCCCCCTCCAGCACGTCGCGCATGCACACACCTGACCACGCTGGTACGTGACGTAGTGAAGGCGTTTCTAATGTCTATTTTTATATACTAGTTAACACACACATGCACATATACGTATATATTGATTCAAAACTCATTGTGTTTGATTATGTAAATATGTGGTCATACCAGGTTCTATAACAAAAATCTTATTTAATAGGTGATTGCTTCATACACGTCTCATAAATAACAATTTGGGCATATAATCCCATCGTTAGCATTTGTAATTTTATCTCATTAAACCAACATATATGGAAAACTTAGCTACTACAACAACCAGAAATATAGTCTACACTCAAATACTATCTTCTGTTGGAATAATCTAAATACAAGGTATATATTTTTGTGGAAGATATCGATATCAATAACATAATGATCTCTTTATCACATCTTTTTAAATATACTCATTTCTCTTTTATACAATACTTACTGTTGAAAAATTGCATTTTAATGATATGATAGTATCTGAAGATCCATGGAATGTCGAAGTAATCTAAATAGAAGGTATAGAGTTTCGTGTAAAATATTGATATCAATAACATAATGATCTTTTTCATCACAGATTTTTAAATATTCTTATTTTTCTTTTATACAATACTTATCATTGACAATTTGCATTTTAATGATACCACAATATATGAAAATGCATTCCATGATGACTTTGATGCACTTCGTTGTATTTTATTTGGAAAACAAGCAGAAGATCTTTTTTTCATGTGAACCACATATACTAATGTTGTTCACTCATCTAGTATGTATCTCCAACGTCATCAATCATCGTATGATTGCAAAATTCTCACGTTACTAACATAGATGAACAATATGAACTCATGAAGAAATGACTATCTCAACCTCTCAATATGCATTTGATCTTCCAAGCACAAATTTTTGCAAAGTATAAAACATTTCAACAACTAAATTTCTTGAAGATCCAAGATGAAGAAAACAACTACTGGTTGTATCTTTGTATAGTACATTATGGATAGATATTTTATGTATTTAGATGCATAGCAACGGAATATGTAGCTCTTTAAGATATGCCATTTTGAGTAGTTCATGAACATGAATTTGTTGAGTAGAGAAGATAATAAAAAATTAAAATTATTGGATATGTGAAAATATACCTTACAACTATAATAGTAGCTTTAATTTGTGATGTGTATCATTTTTTTTCACTCTTCTACTTCCATTTTTTTTAAAGTTTATATATATAAAAATCTAGCATAGGAAGAACTATTAATAATTGAAATAAGATTATCTTTGAAATTCTCAAGATTTTTTTAATAATAAATTGATATGAAATAGGGTTTCTCGCTCTAGGGTATCCGCTCCGCCTTCTCTCTAACCTTCACCCGGCAGCTGCCGCTGGGGGGGAGGGCACACCGCCTCTGCGTGTCCCTCCCCCTGGCCTCCAACGGCTTGGGTGGTGCTCTGTGTGAAGGCTGCGGCGGACCTCTGAAGCTAGGGTTCTTTCGAAATCGCTGGCGTCTCCTCGGCGGATCTGGGTTGGTAGGGTGATGATAGGCGCCGCGAGTGTGATCGGATTTGGGTAGAGTCTCGGTGATCTCGACTTTGTCGATGCCACTCTGTTCAAGTGTGATGGATGGTGAGCGGCCGATCTGTCCCAGACCTGCGGGCTCTGCGTGCTGCCTCATCAAGCTGAGGAAGGTAGGGGCGTCTTACCCTTACTTCTCTAGCACCCCCTCATCCCTTCCCTGGGCAAACCTGGCTTGCCCAAGATGACGACTTGCCAGGATTTCGTCTGGTTCCCGCTTTGATGATCACAGCGTTGCTGGTTTCCTCGTTGGGTGATCAGCTTCTCTAACCTGCTTGGCGGTGTGGACTCCATCACAGACCTTGTCCTTTTGCGTGGAGATGCTCTCCGGCGTATGCCTCTGGATAGCTGTTGGTGATGGATGGTGGTCCTCGCCCTCCTGTTGCTGCCGTCCACGACGTGCGTGCTCAGGCTTGGCGGCAGGTACCTGATGCTCACTGGCGTCTATGACAAAGTTATCCCGGCCGGGGGTGGCTCTGTTTGACTCGATGGCACGTGGCCTTCAATGGCTCATCAGGCGTGGCTGGTTACTGAAGCTGCGAGGGCGTGCACCCTCAAGGTGTTCGACCAGTTGCTTCTTCGGGGACACCCTTAAGGTGTTTGTCGAATAGCCTCTTCACAAGAAGTTGGCTGCTGTGGAAAGGGTGATATGGTTCCCCCCTGTCGTCCCTACTACTTTGAATCAGCAAAGATGAAAAGGGACGGTGGTTGAGTTTTTACTTTTATCCCTCTCCTGTTCTTATGCTACTGATGGTCTCGAGCTGGACTTAAGGAGTTATCAGTTGAAATCTTGGAGTCGGGGTTAGAGGTTCACACTGCCTTCAGGTTGCTGACCAGTCCTCACAACTTCAGGAAACAAGCTTATTGTTAGTGTGCGAGTAGTCAATCATCTGGGCCCTGTGTTTTGATGAGCCCAACTCAGGGGTTCTTCTTGATGATTGCTTAGTCTGCTGGGGATCGTTTTCTAGTTTATGGTATAGTAAAAGAATTGATCATATGGTCTTTGGACTTTGGTTTCTCTGGTTCAGTTTGTCTCTTATTGGTTGGTTAGTCCACAGCCTTTCAGAAGTATGTTTTTAATGCCAATGTGTGAATGATCAACTAGTTGAGTTAGTCTGTTCTAAAGGACCAATGTGTTGCAGGCCTTTTTGGTTGTTTCTTTTGCTTGCCAGAAATGTGTGATCTAGATGATAGTAGTGGGGCTTCATACCATGCTGCTTCTGGGGTATCATGGATGCTGAACTGATGATTCTGGCTGCTCATGCTGCCATACTTTCAGAGGATGGATCTATTGACAATGTCAGTATGAGTTGTTTTTGAATGGTCTATTTTGTATCTCTGGTTACCTTTGAGTCTGTATTGTGGGACTGTCCCCTTATGTTGTTAGGTAGATAGCTACTTTTTAGTAGCTTAGTTCAGATAGTTTATCTTAGTTGTTTGGATGTTTTATCCAGTTTTGTTATGGGGCGCAATCACTTGTACCCAAAGTTTTGGGAACCAAAATTTTAGTAACACGATTTTTTACCGACAAAAAAAACATTGTCAAATATAGTTCATATAACACCCGGTAGCATTATACTTCTTGTAGCATTATACTTCTTGTTGTACAAGATGGTTGATGTTCGTAAAAATTAGTATTTTATAGTATAATTCCACACTTAAAATATAAATTTAATATTGGCATCTAGGAACAAGTCATATGTTAATTTATATTTCTAACATATATGTCATGATCTTCTTGATTATGTGTTGCGTGATCAATCTTAATTAATACATAAAATTGTTTTTTTAAAATATCATTATATTTACTTATTACGATATTTTTGTTTCAATTTTCTTACTATGATTTTATTCTCTCATTGAGAAAATATAATTTGATGGATATATTTAGTTTCTCGTATAATGTTGACTACACATTTCACGAATGACTGCATTTGAATTATCATCAAGATTGTTAAACCATCTTCTAAAATGACATTCAGTAGCGTGCCGATATCTGGAATATAAACAGAATTTCTAATATATTTATCAGCTGTTAAGCCGTTGTACATTACAAACTTTGAAAGAGTATGTTCCAATATATTAAATTTTAAACCTTTTCAAATGAGCAACGTTGACGTTATAGTTTCTACTGAAGTGATCATCATTTTCGTATAAACCTGTTTTGGCGTGCTTTAGAAACAAGGTGAATTTAATTTTCATTGTCTTATTTGTGATAATACACAAAGTGCTCTAACTATAGCTATTCGATGAACCTACTAATTGGCATCTTTTGTCAATATCTGATTCGGTTGAGTTTTCACCCTTGACAAAGAAAGAAATTAACATAGCTGTATTGATTAAGCAAAAATACCAATTATAGAGGCAACACAACTCTGCATGATTTAATTTTGCATTTTTTAGTTTGGCAGCCGGACGTTGCATGGAATATAAGTATTAGATGATTGCATTGTTTCATCAGCTTTATAAAAGGTCCGAGAAACGGTTAGCCACAGGGTAAGACGTTGTTTATGGCCTCGCCCATTCATCGTTTAGTTTAAAGTTTATAGAGATTCAAGAAGTGTAATGCAAAGTCCAAAGACCGGTCAAACATTGACATTTGATTAGTTCCTATGTCTTTCTTAATGCGCTAGCTCAATAACCGCTATAGCCATCACCCTGAATCTTGTCAAAACTAATTTCCCTCACAACACATTTGCTTCTTGCCAACTTACCCCTTTCACGCCATCCATTGGCTGTCCTCCCTCTTTTTCACGACCACTAAGCTGTCCCTCTTGGTCATGAATAGATGAGATAAATCACTTTACTTTGCTTTGTATGAATGTTATCTACAAGATCTAGAGTACCTTCTTAGTGAAGGAACACCATGTTTATGGGAAGTGGAAGTTTAGTACAGCAGATTGGTCATACCGGAAAAACGGATGTGTACTTTGGAATAGGCTTTGTGCATGGAGAATCACTTTCCCAAGCACGATCCCACCAATTAAGGAACGATGCTTATAACTACACAAGATCAAGAGACTGATATGCTACAACCTGCAGTAGAGATGGTTGCAACATTTGGTGATAATCAGTATTGTCAACTTATTTCTCAAAATACATTTATTTAACTAATAAAATTTCTTGTGTATGAACATGAAGGATTGCAAACATCAATCCTTACCTCCACTTGAACTTGATGTCAAAGAACCTCATCGGCAAGTCCTCTAATCGCAGTTAGCCTTCATGCACCCTGCAGGGCCAACAAACAATGTTTCCTAACTCACTATAATACTGCTTCCTGTAAGTAAGAAGAAAGCATTGCAAGCAGACAATATCACATGCGAAAGAATAACAAAATGTTATATGCCACAAGGAAAGACTAATATGGTTTAATACTTCTGCAATCTATTGGTTAAACAAAAGTGCTTGAATAAGTTACATCAATGACAATGTATATCTTTCTCCGCAAATGTAGTTGTAATATAAACGGATATTTTTAATTGAAGGCTGTAAATATAATCCTTTCACATTGCGTAGAGGTAGGAAAAAAACTGACAAAATGTTCGGAGAGTCGGAGCTGCTAGTCTTTATTCTCAGTGCCAATCTATTACAGATGCAAACAAATCAACTTTTAACAGCAAACTATGAACAGAGGAGTGAAGAATACAACAGTTACAGTAGAGTGGAGTCAAATGAGCATGTGGAAATGATCGTTAAGGAGAACGTTCTCTGGCCATTATCATGCTTTCCAATATCTTCTTGTACAAGGATATCACAGGGTTGCTGTCATACATACCAGACTCTTCATGATCTAGTACCTGATCCCAGAAAGCTTGCATGGGGAGCATGATACTGGTGTGGGTTCAGGCAATGTTGAGGCATCTGCACGCCCAGCTTCACTGCTGGTCTGTATGTGAAAGAATGAACCACATCCTATTGATAAGATAACATTTACACCAGTTGAGATGAATACATAAATAAAATTAAGGAAAAAAAATAAATTTAGCACACTTTGCGAAATATTTCCCAAAATAGCACACTTTGCGAAATATTTCCCAAAGTAGCACACTTTGGTCTGAAAACGTCACTTTGTGTGGAACTTTTTGTATCCGGGACTGAAAAATAACATAATAATTGGCGTGTATACTTTTAAATAGAAAATTTTGAAAAAAAAAATAAAAAAAATTGAAAAACGCCATATGAAGTGGCACTTTCAACTTACACTCAATATTGAGTGTAAGCTGAAAGCGCCATATTGAGTGTAAGTTGAAAGCGCCACTTCATGTGGCGTTTTTTTTAATAATTTATTTCAAATTTTTATATTTAAAAGTATACACGCCAATTATTTTGACGCTTTTCAAACTCGCATATAAAAAACGCTATTAAAAGTGGCGGTTCCACACAAAGTGTGCTATTTTGGGAAATATTTTACAAAGTGTGCTATGTTGGTAAATATTTTTATAAAAGTATGTTAAATTGGTTTTTTTCCTAAAATTAATTCATTAGGAATGCAACATCAAAATAGTTATTTCAGTAATACGCAGAACAAGAGGTGTATCGGGCTGCCCGGCAGTGCAACTGGTAGAGAAATTGGCATATCAGATCACGACAAAATGGATTGGTAAACATGAAGTACTTGTTGGTATCGACCCCATCACAGAGTCTCACACCAAAGAGCTGCAGCAACAACCCCTGGAAAAGAGTTGTCCAGTCTCACGTTCTTCCAGCTTAGCAATGTAAGCGAAGGAAGGGTAAATGTTGGCCTATAGAGGTCACTGGTTTGATTGTAGGAGCATGGCCAAATCTGTAACGGAGAGGATCTTGGAGAGAAGGATGCAACTGCTGATGTTGAACATGGCATGAAGGATCTACCCCTCAAGATTACATCTAATAACTTTGTTGTTAGAGGAAGCAGACTGCCTGACCGGTGAGTAGTGTGTGACGCTGGGCCAGAACCCCCATCAGCAGATCTGTGAAGACGATAATATGAGAGGCGATGGAAGAGTTATACGGAGAGAAAGGGCCGGTTCTGAATCCACGTCTCCGTGTTTCAAATGATCTAGGAAGGCTAACTACTCACACGAAGTATTAACCTCCCCCAAGAAAAGTGGCGGATACTGACAACTGCAAATTGAAACTATAAGGCGGTAATGGACAGTGAGGGGGAAGCGTCATCGACGAATTGGGATTTAGTGGGGTATCATGAATCGCAGTGGTTACTCGGAATACAAAAATTAGAGGAAATAAAAAGCACAAAAATAGTTTAAAAAAGGGAGAGGAGAGAGAGAATCAAGGAGGTTGCAACATTTTAAACTTGCTGCAATCTGATTGGTTGAAACTTTTAGGTGGAAAGAAAATTGCACAGTTGTAATTTTGTGAAACTATTCGTTCTTTTTATAATAGTATAGATAAAATAATAATGTCTTATTCTATATAACCTCTCCCTCGGTGTCCATTAAATTTGTTCTGGTACTTATATATATCAAGGATCATCTATACATTCAGATTTTGAAAGAACATTCATACCCTTACATATCATTGGAATATACATTCAAGCTATTTTCATATATATATATATATATATATATATATATATATATATATATATATATATATATATTATAAAGGGACTAGTGATAGCAATGTGGTTGTTGAGGAAAGAAAGTAAAATAGTGATAACCAATGATACACCTCAACAATCCTCAATAAAGAGATTCGAGTTCAACTCTATCCGTCTTCTTCTTCGGGATGCAACAATGTCACATTATTGAATGCGCTTCGGTATCTCTAAAGTACACAAATATTTTTAGATTTACCGTGTTGGGTCCGATAGTGGCCTTGTCTGGAAGAGTTACTCGTCATAAAAAAAATATATTCAACAAATTACCAATTATTATGCTAGTACTATATTAATAGAAACTATAGGACCATGTTTTATAGCATTTTCGGACTCCGCCATCAAACATGCTAGCATTTATGCTACTATAATATTAATAGAAACTATACGACCGTGTTTTATAGCATTTGCGGACTCCGCCACTACACTTTTTGTCTTTCTTAAATTTTGAAGTACTAGAACACTATCAAGACACACCTCTAGCTCTGCAAAGGGAATAAAGCAACATGCATGCATTAAAATCTTAACCCCTGTTTTAGACTACTCTAGAGGATGGGCTTTTCTCTCCTCTCTAGCCGTTCCCTGGGATCTTTGTAATTTTAAAACATCCTTTCAAAAAGCTCACCAAGCTACACACCATTTTGCCGGCTACTGCGTTTCTTTTTTGAAGCAATACTCGACAGTCTCATCAGTTCTGACATTCATGTACTCAGAAAATATCTCTTAAACTTCTACTCCTTCTCAGAAAACACCATGAGAATAGGAGGCGTTCTCACCCTGGCCTCAAGCATAAAAAAGTCATGCATGTCCAAAAGCGGCAAGCCAAAATTTTTCCGCCTTGCCTTGATGAAGAAAAATCCTCGGTGCCTGACAGAGAATCAAGGTCTACAGCCCTACCCACAGAAATGAACCTCGTTTCACCTTCCTGGAATTTCCACTCTCAAACCCCTCCTATTCCACAAGTATCCCCCTGCCGAAAGCTTGGATCTACCACAAGTTTGATATTTCACCGGGAACATGCATGATCAATATTGGCCACCGTTCCTTCCAGGTGACAGTATCATGGTCCTCCCCGGCTGAACAACACTGGGGAAACAAAGCCTCAACCCTTCTCATCTCAGAGGGCTGGAGTGAGATGATCACTGAACTCAAACTCAAATCGAAATGGTCGATATTCATCAAACCGATTGGAAACCGTACTTTCCTTGCTTGGGTGTGTGATTTCATCTCTGATACGCCTCCTGAGCTAGCATACCTTTACAAAAGACACAACCAAGAGAGATCATCATCATTAAACTCTGCTGACCCGCTCTTTGTCAGGGATGAGCACCAACCCCCAGTGGGATCATGATCATGGCCCATCTCAGTCTCCTCGTGCTCAGAGGAGGAAGACGACGCTGGCACACCTACAACACCACAACAAACAGGTTCCATTGCAGAAAGGTACCATCTTTTTTCTTCCCACAAGGATAAGAAGAAGAATCCTTTCAATATCTCCTCACTTTACAAAACCCTAAAACCCCGACCCCCCCTGTGACCGATATCATCCCAGATGACTTGGATCTCCTAAACTGTTCATTTCCCTTATTAGGACAAGACAAACCATCTCACCTCATTAACAAACTTCTAGAGAAAAACTCCACCGCCCAAATCTGGAAAACGCCCCCCCCCAAAAAAAAAACCTTTTCGGGCACTTCACTGTTCTCTTTGCTACAGAAAGAAACACTCGACTTCTAGGTGCTTTTCCTGCTTTACCTATTTTAGATGTCACCAAATAGGCCACACAAAAAGGTTCTGTGAAACTCGCCCTCTCCCAAATCAGATCAGAACTCATGTAGACTCAGCGTTCTTCTCCACACGTTCTTTCTCTGGAACAAGATCGTCCTTTTACAAAAACTTTAGAGTTCCAAAAAAGAACATCACAGACCACAGGCGCATAAAACAACCCCCATATCCTCCCCTCACAAAAAATGCCTTTGCATGCCTCACAAACCTCCCGACCGAACATGCAGACACCACCTCTTCTCGATACCAAAACATAAACCCCAGGGTTTTGCCTATATCAAAACCCTACCACAAACCAAAAAACCACACAGCTTCTACACCAAAACCCCGCTACCCAAACCCTCACCTTTCAACTCCAACACATAACACAAACACCCCACCTGCAACAACAAACATGAAAACACCGGAACACCTTGAGTATGTGATTGCCCTTGACCTACCTGCTAACTCTATGCGTCTTCTCAAGGTCCTCACCTTGAGAAGCATCCTCATCTCCATCGAAAACAATATTGACAACAACCCTATAAATGTCCTAGACATCACCCGTGCCTTAGCCCTTCTCATCCCTGGACAGACAATCTTAAAACCAAAAATCATCTCGCCAACCCAGCTCATCTACACTGTCCCTGAAGGAACAAAAATCAATCGCCTCTTCAACCAAATTCTCACGATTCCTTGTGGATCCAGTTTCATTACAGCCAGATTATCAAAATGGACGGCTGACTTAGGTGCTTTCCAAGCTCCTGCTGGTGGCTCTGACTGGGTTTCTGATAACCTCTCATTTTGTGACGTTATCTTATTAGTTATCTTTAGTTTTCCATACTCTTTCTTAGATAAACTAAATAGAATCATTAAACCTTCTTACTTTATTGCAGATACATCAATAAACTAACTTTTCCTCTTTTTCATTACAGAAAACACAAAAAAAATTCACAAAGACTCCTCACGGTCCCAAGACCGCGAGAAGCCTCACGGTCCCAAGACCGCGACAAGCCTCACAGTCCCAAGACCGCGAGAAGCCTCACGGTCCCAAGACCGCGACAAGCCTCACGGTCCCAAGACCGCGACAAGCCTTACGGTCCCAAGACCGCGAGAAGCCTCACGGTCCCAAGACTGCGAGAAGCCTCACGGTCCCAAGACCGCGAGAGAAGCCTCACGGTCCCAAGACCGCGACAAGCCTCACGGTCCCAAGACCGCGACAAGCCTCATGGTCCCAAGACCGCGAGAAGCCTCACGGTCTCAAGACCGTTTGAGACCAAACGGTCTCAAGACCGGTTGGGCTCAACTTGAAGCCTATAAATAGGACCTCAAGGGCCACTTCAAGGGGATCGAATTCCAAGACGCCCAAAGGCTGCCTCTCCAGACCCAGAGCACTCTGATCTTCTGTCCACTGCCCCAAGGCTGCCAGTTTTGGGATCCGTGCTCATCATCAAGCTTCCTTCTCTCTCTTCTTTCCATCTCTTCAACAAAGAAGGTGGGAAGAGAAAATCCTTCATCAAAGCAACCACAAAGTGCGAAGATCGTTGCTCTCTTCACCAAGGGTTCAACCTTCCCTCCTCCGTGGAGATGACGTTCTTTCTCTCTCTTCTCACCTCCTTTGCCATGAGCGAGTAGTTTCTTTCACTAGGGTGCGGGGAGTAGCCCCGCTACCCATGTTTTCATTTCATGCGATGTAATTCAATAACTTGTAATAAAGATACTCTTCCTTTCAGTTTGACTTCAATCGCTTAATGAATACTAGTTGCTTGATCATCAACTTGTGTTACATATTGTCTTTTGGTATGAATTGTCTACGTTTGTACCCTTAGATCTAAATATCGATTGAATGTTGGTTATGGATGTATGTAGTCACCATACGTCTGTTTCGGTGTCTAGAAGTGTTTTCAGGAGTGGAGTAAACTCACCCCCATCGTTGCACTTTCATACTATGAAATGGAATCAGTTGACGTATGGAAGTGCAACCTTGGTAAGGTCGAGGAACACATTTCATGAAGGAGTAATGCAAGGCATGTGACCATTCGTTATGGGATGGCTGGCATTGCAATACTCCACACTTTTCGTAGCTAGTTATCCGAAAGGAAGCTAGGACTACAAGATACTAACTGATTTGACCCTTTTTGCAGGTTGTTTTATTATGTTGCATGACTTGATCCATGTGTAGTGGTGTGAAACCCGATAACATCCTAGTGGTTTTTATCATTTGTTTACAACTTTAATCTTTACCTTCTTGCTTTGCTTTCCTCGCATTTAGCTTTAGAACCAACATCAAACTTTCGATCTAAATATCAACTGTTAAGTAGTTAAGTAGAACTAAAACGTTTTCCATCTTGACTTCGTCAAGACCGTTGTCCCGAGGATTCGACCCTTAACTATACTACGATAAGACTTCCGCGTGTCTTAACACACGTGGGTGGAGTTCTTACCATAGTACTAGCAAGGCTAAACCTAAGGATTCATCACCTTAGGATTTTTAGTGGTGTTGCAAAACTCCATCAAAAATTGGCGCCGTTGCCGGGGACAACGGAACTTTTTAGTTTTTACTTACCAACTTCTTGGTTGATTAGGATTTTACACTTTTTCTTAATAACAACTCCAATACTTCTTGATCTTTTTTTCATTTCCTTCCATTATCCTAACGTGTGATTTTCCTTCTACTCAGGTAGAAAACGTGTATGCAACCCCCGCATAGCATCGGATTCTCCCCTGAACCAGAATACGATTCTGAGGTAGAAAGAAGTTTTCACCGAAGGAATAGACTTAACCGCCAAAGAGCCAGACAGATGGCCGAAGAGCAACGCCTTGTTGCAGAAAGAGTCAACGCCGCCATAGCAGCACAACGAGCACAACTTATTGCCGACACTCGTGGTCAGGTGCAAGCTGAGATCCGAGCTGAGGAACAAGCCCGCATCCAAGCAGAGCATGCTGCTGCTCAACTTGCGTTAAGAAACAAGCAACTTCGGGACTACGCAGTCCCAAAGAATTATGAAGACGATCATCCTGTCCGACCACCGATTATTAACATACCACACTTTGAAATTCGGACGCAGTGGATCCAGATCATGCAAGGCATCTCTTTCTCCGGAGCACCCGGAGATGATTGCATGGATCACCTTAAGAGATTCAAGTCACTCTGCCGACTTGTACCCCAAGCAGGAATTGCAATGGAAGCAATCATGTTACACCTTTTTCACTTCACCTTATCTGGAAGAGCACTAAGCTGGTACAACGCTTTGGATAGACACCCCATCATCACTACCTGGACTCCCTTAGAAGAGAAGTTTCTTGAGAAATTCTTCCCTCCTTCGCTAACCTATGAGATTAGGGGACAAATTAATCACTTTTCCCAACTACCCGGAGAAACGCTTGCTGAAGCTTGGGAAAGATTCAAAGAACTCCTGAGAAAGTGTCCTCACCATGGCATCTCTCAAAATCAACTAATAGAAACATTTTATAGAGGAGTAAGTGATGATATTAAGCAATTCCTAGATTCCTCATCTGGAGGAAACTTTATGAGAAAGAATTATGAAGATGCCTGGAATATAGTTACGCTGGGGGCCGAGAACCAATCCAATTGGGGAAGGTCATCTATCCAACCCAAAGGCGTTCTCAAGGTTTACAAAGCGGAAGAATCCATGGAACTCAAGGCCATTGCTGAGGCTTTGAAGACTATCGCTAGCAAGCAACAAGCCCTCGAAACTTCTTTCGGGGAATATGATAAGAAGAAAAGCTCTCAGGTTCAACAAGTTAAGGCAGCTACTGGAACTTGTGAAGCCTGTCATGCATCCGATCATCCCACATTATCATGTGGATTGTTGTACAATGTCATGATGGATTTACAACCACCTATGCCGCAATATGAACCCATCATCGAGCATCCCGAAGATCAAATGCCAGAGCAAGTTAACTCCATACATTCAATACCTGGCCAAGTGTATTACAACCCAGACAAACCAAGGAACCATCCTGGTTTCCAATACGGGAATCCTGCAGGGACTGCCAACCCACAGCAGCAGGCACAAGGTGGATCTTTCAATAGACAACCACCAGGATTTCAGAATAACTTCAATCAAGGGAATTACAGACAAGGTTTTCAAAGATCTAACTATCCCAGGAATCCTTCTTACCAATATGCCCATTCAGGACTGCACCCTCAGTTGCAACAACCCCAGTTGCAGCAGCCCCTGCAACCACAGTTAACTGCACCTCTACAACAACCAGGACAACAAGTCACGCAGTATCAACAAAGGGGTGCTCCTCACCAATCATCTGATGAGATATCCTTGATTAGACAAATGCTTCAATCGCAACAAACCATGCTTGCAAACCAACAAGCTCAACAAAAAGCCGTAGAAGCCCAACTGGCGCAGATTGCCGCTCAATTGAAACCTCAAGCCGGCACTTTTGCTGGGCAACCAGAGGCAAACCCCCGTCATAACCCAAACAGACCAGAACAACTTAATGCCGTCACCATGCGGTCTGGTTGTGTCCTGCCTGACGTCACAAGAATCGACCATGATGATGATAACGTAGCCATCCTTTCCCCAACAGGGAATGCAAGCAGAGAAACAGAAAATTCTACAGAGAACGAAAAGGAAAAGGAACCAATCTCAGAAGTCCCACCACGAATTCCTTACCCAGACAGACTAAAAGGAACCAAAATGGACACTAGGTTCCAAAAATTTAAAGAAGCTATGAAAAAGTTATACATTGATATTCCTTTTCTTGATGCCCTTTCCGAAGTGCCCGCTTGGGCAAAATACCTGAAAACCCTCTTGTCGAGAAAGTATATGACAGAGGAGCATGAAACAGTGAAACTTGCTCAGACCACTTCAGATATTCTGCTTAATAAAATGCCAAAGAAAAAGAAGGACCCAGGTTCCTTCGGCATTCAGTGTTCCATTGGAAATGGCTCCAGCAAGAAAGGATTGGCAGACCTAGGAGCAAGCATATCTATTATGCCTTATTCAATGTGTAAAAGATTAGGCTTCACTGATTTGTTACCTACGACTATGACAATCCAGTTAGCCGACTCTACCATAACTGCCCCTCTTGGCATTATCGAAGACATCCCTGTCAGAATAGGAACAAATTCTTATGTCCCGTGTGATTTTGTTATTATGGACATACAAGAAGACCTGAGATATCCGATAATCTTTGGAAGACCTTTCCTAGCTACCGCCCGAGCTCTCATTGATGTCGAAGCAGGAACTATTATTCTGAGACTTGGGAGGGAGGCTTTCCAGTTCAGAGTTCTCAACAGCATGAAAGGTCCTAGCATTCAAGAGGAAGTCTTTCTCCTGGATGCTATTTATCAAATGTCCTAGTTAGAAATGTCTGAACCATCCGACGAATTGGAAAATATTCTTACAAATCCGGATGTAGAATTCTCGGCCAGTGAACTAGTACAACAGTGCCTGCAATACTTAGAAAAAGCTGAAGAAGCTCCGACAGCCACGTTTGAAGAACTTAAAGCCATCACAATTATAGAAGCCACTGAGCCACCCAAGGCTCCAGAAATGAAAGCCTTACCCGAGGGACTTAAACATGTTTTTCTTGATGATGAGAAGCTCTGTCCGGTAATCATCAGCTCCACTCTGGAGGATGATCAAGAAAACAGACTCCTCGATGAACTGAAGAAGCATAAGAAAGCAATTGGCTATAAAATGACTGATCTGATGGGCATAAACCCTGCTCTATGTATGCACAAACTGCCCATGGTTGAAGAGTTTAAACCATCGCGAGAATACCAGAGAAAGTTAAACCCCAACCTCAAAGAGGTGGTTCGTCTCGAGGTCCTCAAACTTCTAAAGGCAGGCATTATCTACCCAATTTCTGATTCTCAGTGGGTAAGCCCAGTGCAGGTGGTCCCTAAAAAGGGGGGAACCACCGTTGTTCTTAATGACAAAAACGAACTGGTGCCCACTAGAACCGTTACAGGGTGGCGTATGTGCATTGATTATAGGAAACTTAATAAATCAACACGAAAAGATCACTACCCCCTGCCTTTCCTAGATGAGGTCCTCGAGCGCCTAGCTCATCAGAAGTTCTTTTGTTACCTCGATGGATATTCCGGCTTTTACCAAATCCCGATACATCCGGACGATCAAGAAAAAACTACTTTTACCTGTCCCTTTGGGACGTACGCTTTCAGAAGAATGCCATTCGGGCTCTGTAATGCACCAGCTACTTTCCAAAGATGCATGTCCGTTATCTTTGCGGGATTGACAGAGTCTATAATGGAGGTATTCATGGATGATTTTTCAGTTTACGGAGACTCCTTCGACAACTGTCTGCTCAACCTGGTTCAAGTCCTACAAAGATGTGAGGAAACAAACCTCATTTTAAATTGGGAAAAATGCCATTTTATGGTAACAGAAGGTGTTGTTTTAGGACACAGAGTGAGCGACAGAGGGATCGAGGTGGATCAAGCAAAAATTGACGTTATCTCAAAATTGATGCCACCAAAAGACGTAAAAGGAGTCCGTGCCTTCTTAGGACATGCTGGATTTTACAGAAGATTTATTAAAGATTTCTCCAAAATAGCAAAACCCATGACACAACTGCTGACCAAGGACACAGAGTTCAACTTTAACCAAGAATGCTTGCAAAGTTTTACAACTCTGAAAGACGCCCTGATTTCTGCACCAATATTACGAGCTCCAGATTGGTCGTTACCTTTCGAAATCATGTGTGATGCGAGCGATTTTGCCATAGGGGCCGTTTTAGGGCAAAGAATCGACAAGAAACCTCATGTTATATACTACGCATCTAAAACACTGGATGAAGCACAAAAAAATTATACCACTACAGAAAAGGAATTTTTAGCTGTCATCTACGCATTTGAAAAATTCCGCTCATACCTGATAGGAGCTAAAGTCATTGTCTACACTGACCACTCCGCTATACGATATCTGATCCAGAAGCAAGACGCAAAACCTAGACTTATCCGCTGGGTGCTAATGCTTCAAGAATTCGATTTGGAAATTAAAGACAAAAGCGGAGTGGAAAACGTCGTCGCCGATCATCTCAGCCGTATCAGAATTGAGGATGAAGACAAAGTTCCTATCCAAGATTCCCTCCCGGACGACCACTTAATGAAAGTCTCCAATGGATTTCCCTGGTATGCCGACATTGTCAACTATTTGGCAACAGGAATCATTCACCCATCCGCATCTTATCACGATAAAAAGAAGTTCATTCACGACGCTAAGCAATATTTCTGGGACGAGCCCTATCTTTTTCGCTTATGCGCAGATGGACTCTTTCGTAGATGTATCTCAGAGACAGAAATCACTCCGGTCCTTGAGCACTGTCACTCAGGCCCTACTGGGGGGCACATGAGTTCTAAGAAGACAGCCCTCAAGGTCTTGCAATCTGGCTTTTATTAGCCCACCATTGCAAAAGACGCACATGAATATGTGCGATCATGCGACAAGTGCCAACTTTCCGGAGGAATAACCAGAAGAAATGAAATGCCATTGAACATATGGCAAGAAATCGAACTTTTTGATGTTTGGGGAATAGATTATATGGGCCCTTTCCCCTCGTCTTATGGATTCAAGTATATCTTGGTTGCTGTGGATTACGTCTCAAAATGGGTAGAAGCTCTACCAACCACCTCTTGCGATTCAAAACCGGTTATCAAGATGTTTAAAGAGATAATATTTCCCAGATTCGGCGTCCCAAGAACGATTATATCTGACGGCGGATCACATTTTTTGGAACGGAGCTTTGAAGCCTTATTAAGAAAATATGGAGTCAACCACAAAGTTTCTACACCATATCACCCACAGACATGTGGACAGGTTGAAGTCTCCAATAGGCAAATTAAAGTTATTCTGGAAAAAACCGTCAATCGACACCGCACCGATTGGTCAACCAAATTATCCGACGCTCTATGGGCCTACCGTATAGCTTTCAAAACACCCATCGGAACAACGCCGTTTCGATTAGTGTACGGGAAGTCTTGCCATTTGCCAGTTGAATTAGAGCATAAGGCTTGGTGGGCCATTAAGCAACTAAATTTCGATCTCAAAGGTGCTGGTGAATTCCGACAACTTCAACTCCAAGAGTCAGAAGAACTACGAATGACAGCCTACCACAACGCAAGAATCTACAAAGAACAAACTAAGATGTGGCACGATGGCCACATCAAAAGAAAAGATATAATCGTCGGAAACAAAGTCCTCCTATTCAACTCCAGATTAAAAATGTTTCCTGGAAAACTGCGTACCAAATGGTCGGGTCCCTTTACAATCAAACATATATACCCGACAGGAGCTGTCATCATTATTGACGATAATGGAGGAGAGAGGACCGTAAATGGCCACAGATTAAAAAAGTACCACACTCCGGCAGACAAGTTATCCAGACAAACCATCGAAATTCATGACCCTATAAAGTCAGCATAGCCGGAGCAATACTCTTGTCGAGCCAGCGACGCTAAACCAAGGCGCTTCTTGGGAGGCAACCCAAGGCCTGATTATCACCTTCCCTAGCCTTTTCTTTTGTTTTTAAACACCCTTTTATCTATCTTTGTTTTTCCTTTTTTTTGCTTTCTTTAAATCAAAAAAATACATAAAAATCCACTTGATCTTGCGGTCAAACGGTCTAGAGACCGTGAGACCCCTCGCGGTCTCCAGACCGTGAGGCTCCTCGCGGTCTCACGACCGTGAGGCTCCTCGCGGTCTCCAGACCGTGCGGCTCCTCGCGGTCTCCAGACCGTGAGGCTCCTCGCGGTCTCCAGACCGTGAGGCTCCTCGCGGTCTCCAGACCGTGAGGGGCTCCTAAAAACCTATAAATATACCCCCCCACCTACACACCCCTCTTCTTGATTCTCGAATTCTCGAACTCTCCTGTTTCATTCCGCTCTGACCTTCGTTTCTACACTCCCGCGCGTCGCTGTTTCAAGTGCTTCGCCGACGACTTGGCTTCGTCGCCGTCGTTCTCGACTTTGTCGTCGTCGTTCCTAGCTCGTCGTCGCTCCCGGCTTATCGACAGCTCTGCAACAGCTACCCCTTCGCCGACCCACCGACCGCAGCGACAGGTTGACGCATCACCATTTCAAACTCGCGTTCGAGCCCCCTCCCGCCGTTGTCGCCATCATCGTTTCCGCAGCTTTTAGCCAACAAACGGCCGCGCGGTTCGTCTCCCGCGCGGTTCGTCTTCCTCGCAGTCTCCAGACCGTTTGGATCCTCGCGGTCTCCAGACCGTTTGGATCCTCGCGGTCTCCAGACCGTTTGGATCCTCGCGGTCTCCAGACCGTTTGGATCCTCGCGGTCTCCAGACCGTTTGGATCCTCGCGGTCTCCAGACCGTTTGGATCCTCGCGGTCTCCAGATCGTTTGGATCCTCGCGGTCTCCAGACCGTTTGAGACCAAACGGTCTCAGGACCGTTTGAACTAAATCAAACTAATAAAACTCAAATTCAAAATAATTTTACTTTGTTATAATTTCAAAATTTAAGATTTCTAACTTTTGTTTCTTATCAATTATTTCAGAATGACTTCACCTGCTAAGCAAGGACCAACAGACGCTCCCTTCTGGACAAAAGAGAAGCTCATTGCTGAACGAGCAAATCTGCAAAGCCTAGTTGACGATTTCAAAAGGACTGGAAAAGTCCCAGCAGAAGTAAACCTGACTGCTGTCATGAAGGACATCAAGCGAATCAACCGCTGCCTAGATGAAGAACCTTCTGACGAGGAGGTCGAAGAGACCTCATCCGACGAGGCCTCTGAATACCAGCCTTCCCCTGAGAAAGAATCCCCCACTACAAAATCTAAGGGGAAGAGATTGGCTCAAGAACCAACAACTGATCCCACATCTAAGAAGAGAGCCAGGAAGCAGGTCCACCCTGCCTGTGCAAGAGAACAAATCTTAGCAGGGTACATCCCACCACCCTCCACCACCGTCACCAACCCTGCCACAATAACTGTTCCTATCTTTCCTCCCATCACCACCACAGCACCACCACCCGAGAACCTTCACCTCCAAATCATTCCCCCCATCAGCCAACTCCTCAAACCAACCAAGTATGCCTGCCCCAGCATACTGATGAAGATGGGGATCTACCACAGAATCCTCACTCTTCTTGACAATTCCAACCTTTCCCGGCTCTGCTTTGTATCGGAAATTTCCTACTCTGAGCCAACTACTGAATTCTTCACATACTTCAACAAAGAAGTGGTGGACATCTCGCATAAAGAAAGGGACGGTGGTGACCGTAGAATAACCTCCAGAATCTTCAACAACGAAGTGGTCATCACCGAAAATGTCCTAAACGAAATCTTCATCGATAATAAAGACCAGCTGAAGCAAGCCAAAGCTGCTGGCACAGACCACCCAAGTTTCAACAAGCATAAATTCTGGAAGTCTTTAACGGGGTTACCAACCTTCGATGCAAGGACAAGCAAGGCCTCCAACGTTCATTCTGGCCTAGTGCGCACGCTACACAAAATTATAGTCGGCGCACTTTTCCCTAGATCCGAAGGGGGAAATATTTCCATATCCGACCTTTTTGTCCTCTGGTCAGTCCTCAACGGATTGCCTGTCAACATTGGACGGCACATGCTGATCAAGCTCTCAGCCTTCGCCCTCGGGAAAGAAATCTACACGGGTGGTCATATCACATCTATCATCAAATATCTCAAGATGGATAGACTTCTACCCAAATGCAGCCCAATAAAAGGCGACATTCTTACCAATGAACAGACACTAAAGAACTCTTACATCTTAAAAGATAAGGATGGAAGGCTGCACTACGTATTCTGCCCCACAAAATCTTCACGAACCCTGCTGCCACTTCCTGAGCTTGCTGACTATGATAAAGACAAGCTCCTATTCACTGAAGATGAGATCGCCAAAATCATCGCTTCACTCAAAGCCAGAGAAAAGAAAGCAAAGGCAGGGCAGGCAGAGCTTAGTATAACTGCCCCGGCAACTATAATAGCAAAGCTCCTAGTCAAACGACCTTCCAGAAGGCTCGTCAAAGCTCATGAGCTGTCAGGGACACCCACATCGAAACCTAACCCTGAAACTGAACCCCCCCTCCCTGAAGAACATATTACATCCTCATCACTAGACTCTTTTATAATGAGTCTAAATGCTGAGCTCACTACCACCTCTCCGCCCTCCACTACCCCAATCTCCACCACCCCACCACCATCAACCACCCTTCAATCTTCCTCCGCTCCACCTTCCTTCACCACCTCTCCACCACCTCCACCTTTCTTTACTTCAGGCACCCCTTTCTCCACCACAATGCCCGCATTCTCCTCCTTCACATCCACCGACTTTCCATCAACATTCCCGAATCCATTTCCATCTTCGGGAATGCCACCATTTTTTCCATCCTCCACCACCCCGACATCGCTAGTGACTCCATCTACAGTCACCACGCAATTCGCGGGTCCATCACCTGTGTCTTTTCCACATGACACTATCATTCCACCCCAACCCCAGCCACCTCACCCTTCAATCACTGGGGTCCCTTTTGCTAACGTCGGTGCGGAATTCGGACGTCAATTTGACACCATCCGAAACCTCCTCACCGACCCATCTAACATTTTACATTCTATTTTTTCATGTGTGCAGGGTCTAACTCAGCAGGTTGCCCAGATCGGCGAGCAGAACCGCACCATGCCAGGCATCCTCCAAGAAATCAAACAACATCAAGCTTCAGTGGCCAAGCAAGTCGACCACATCGACGGCCACTGCAACAACTTGCCCAAGTTGATCCAGGGAGTACAACGCCAGCATGAAGTGTTGGCAACACAAGTCGATCGGATTTCCGCGCAGACTTCACCTCTGCCAGAGACCCTACGCGAGCTGCAACAACAACAACAAGCTTTCAGCACGCGCCTGGATGACATCACCACCTCCCTCACGCAGCTACACCATCGCCAGGAGGAGTCATCAAATAATGAGCTCATTCAGTTAAGAGCTCAAGTAACAGATCTCACAGCAAGACTCCTCTCGGCTGAACAGCGTTTTCTAGATATTAAAGAAACCCACGAAGCACTGCTCGAAACACACGAGCACGTGCAAGTGGCTTATGATGAACTCCAATCCATCCATCGTCTGTGCAAAAAGAAAGCACAAAAGAAGACAACTAACGACGATGAAGATGATGATGATAATGATGACGATTCTGATTCTTCAGCAGACTCCACCAACAGTACCTCCTCAGATGAAAACTCTGACAAACCAGCTGATGCTGGGGAGGGTCCAAGCCAAGGAGCAGAACCCAGACAACAAACAGATCACCATGACGGTGATAAGGATCCCACCTCCCCACACCAAGATAATGTTAATATATCATATGGGGATCAATTTCTTGACTACTCTGCTATGGGATCCATCGGAGAAGCTGCTAAAGAAGCAGCCTTCGCCGAATTCCACCAATGCATAATCGGAATCTCCGCCACCCCTCCTACAACAGCTGTCTTGCCCCTCTCAGCGGCCACCACGATGGCAACCTCACCCCTCGACGAGTACAAGTCAGAACGAGTGCAATTGGATACTGATGAAGAGCTCGATTCTGCCTCAGACTCAGACAACGATACTATTGGCTCTGAGGAAGCTCCAGAAGTACATCCTTCCCCCCCTCTACAGGAGCTTCCCCCGCCACCACCCCTGCCGCACAAAATGCATGACCTTGATATGGCGGCCATTTCCACTTTAGATGCCCAGGATATCTTTATACTGAATACTATCGTGGACGATACAAAGGCAGGAGATGATATTATCTACCACAACACTAAAACGAAGCGCAAGCTGACACGTGAAGATTTTCGCAAAATCCTGCGACCTGGGTCGACGATGCCAATGTCTATCTTCCGTGTCCTCCTCGCCAACTGTATCGAAATTTACAGAAGCCACAAAAGGAAGCAGCCTGTCTTCAATGCCTCACCCGCCCTATCCTTGGGCCTCCTATACAAAGACATCCAAGAACAATCCATCGAACGTCTGCGTATCGGGCTAGCACGACGAGCACGTTATCTTACTGTGCCATTCCAAATTTTAAACCATTGGCTAGCCATGATTGTCGATACAGAGGCTCGGGACGCCACAGTTTATAACTTCTGCAACACCGAGCTACCCGCCGGTACGATAAACTTTGTGGGTGAAGCAGCCGGCGAAGCAAGATGCATACCCTTTCGGCTACTTAAGCTAATTTGGGCTGCACGCCCATCTCTCCGCCAAGACTGGTGCCAGCCCTGGTTCAAAATTATAAACCCACCAGTTCAAGCCGCAGAAGGATCTGGGGATTGCGCTTTCTACACCATTCGTCACATCCAAGCGCTGAACCAAGAAATCCCTTTCTCTGCCCTGGTCACTGAAGATTTTCATTCCTTGAGAGGACGTTATGCGATGGAACTCATCTGCGACAGACGGTTCTTCAAGGACCTAACGATGGCACCAGATGATATCCCTCGCTACCTCTTCTCTGCTATCCAACGACCACTGCGGCGACCCTTCCGCCAAACTCTACAAGAGTCAGAGAAATCAAAAGGACCGGCCTCCGCTACTGAGCAAAGCAAAGATGCCAGCAACCCGTTGTCTGCCATCACACCATCTTTTCCAGACTTCGATCTCAGTGCTTGCAAAGGCCTATCCAGCTACGAACTACGTCTCATTATGTCAAAGCTTTCCGCCGAGAATGATGAGCTCGTTTTCATGTCTGGTGACATTCTTATAATGGCAGACACTCTGCGAGAATCTTTACAAATTAAAGGATCCCTCTCTGTTGGCCTTATGTCCGCCTATCAGCTTCTAATCGGACAAGATCACCCCACAACATACATGGCGTCTCCATATCTGAAGGATGATCTTTTAAAGCTAAAGAACTTCGGCGCAGCTGAAACACTAATCTCTTATCTACAACACACAACGCCGAAGTTCATCATGCTACCCTTCCTCTACCATGAACACTGGCTACTTCTGGCAGCAAACCTACCGGATGGAACAATTACAATTTATAACAGTTCCGATAGCCAGTACAACCCACGACAGAAAGTTTACGTCGTAACGCCAAAAACACCCACAGAGGTAGTGGCAAAAGAATGTGCTGAAAGATTAATTGATCTCCTTAGTCAGCACACAAAAGCTTACGCCAAAGAACACTTTCACCGCCCTTCCTTCTGCCACAAGTGTCCCCAGCAAATCCGACAATCCAACGACTGCGGCTTCCATGTCCTCTACTGGATGTACACCATCCTAGTTCTTCAGAAACCAGTAGAGGATATGACTGACGTAGACTATCACGCCCTGCGTGGACAGTTCGCAGCTAAGCTCCTCCAAGCACCAGGAGCAAGCTCAGGATTAACTGACGCCTAAATGCCCTTGTCCATGCACCTCTCATCCTATCCCTTTGACACTCTGTGGACAGAGTGCGTGATAAGTTAGGGGGGAGTGTACTGGACAAGGGCGAGGTGTCATTCTTCTCCAACTCTTCTAACTCATTTTTCTTTTCTTTTCCGCACATCGTTTTCAAATTTTCTTTTCGTACTTAGACTTTTTCCAGTTTTCTTTTTCAATAAAACAACTTCTAAGTATAACTTTCATCATGAAAAGTATCACCCTTACCTAAGTTAGAGATAAAGTAGTCCTCATATAAATAATAAGATTAGCTTACAGGCTTGAAATGGCGAATCCATAAAATTCATTCACTAGTGGTTTCTATACTTTTGCTTCAATTCTATCTCAGACTCTTCACAGGTCAACTTCAGGGCCAAAGCGAACCAAATACTCTCAAAGTCAAGAGGGAAATCAGGGAAATCCAAAATCAAGAAAATCTCGCGAGCAGACCACCAAGTGCATGTCAAGAACCCCAAGAACAGTTTTCTTCCTTTTTTCAATAAAAGAGGCTTGGCCGCCCAATCAAAAAACCCTAACAAAACCCACTTCCCAAGCCTGTGAGATTTGAATAAAAGCCAGAGTGCTGAATAAAAACATGAGAGTTGTGCCATGCATAAGGACCTATATGAAGAGCCAACAAAGATCTCACCCGGCCGGTACATAAAGCTGCCCTCATGAAGGCAGATGTGTCGTGCCCGGTAATGAGATCCTAAGGTTTCCTAATATATGATAAGGCTGATAAAAGAGCTCACCCGGCCGGTACATTCAGCTGCCCTCATGAAGGCAGATGTGTCGTGCCCGGTAGTGAATCTCTAAAAAGCATAGACAAACCTTTCCCCACTTGAAGGGGGAGTTACACAATAAGCTTTTTAAGCCAGCCCTCATACCCACTCTAGCTACCAGTAGGTTTCTCCAAAGAAGTATAAAACTGATTGGAGTCGATGACATGCACACATTAAGAAAGGTGGTCCCAATGCGAGATTCACGATATAAAAGGAACCTGAGATCCATGCAACTTTTGATACTCGAAAGAGTTAGGGTAAGCAGAAGCCCTGATAAGACCTCGGTAGATCTCTGACCTAGAATTGAAGCATGAGTATGGAAACCCTAATCAAATAAAATCGCCTCGCCATTACATGCCTTAGCTCTATCTAACTTGAGGACAAGGTAGACTCTAAGTTAGGGGGGGTGATAACCTCTCATTTTGTGACGTTATCTTATTAGTTATCTTTAGTTTTCCATACTCTTTCTTAGATAAACTAAATAGAATCATTAAACCTTCTTACTTTATTGCAGATACATCAATAAACTAACTTTTCCTCTTTTTCATTACAGAAAACACAAAAAAAATTCACAAAGACTCCTCACGGTCCCAAGACCGCGAGAAGCCTCACGGTCCCAAGACCGCGACAAGCCTCACGGTCCCAAGACCGCGAGAAGCCTCACGGTCCCAAGACCGCGACAAGCCTCACGGTCCCAAGACCGCGACAAGCCTTACGGTCCCAAGACCGCGAGAAGCCTCACGGTCCCAAGACTGCGAGAAGCCTCACGGTCCCAAGACCGCGACAAGCCTCACGGTCCCAAGACCGCGACAAGCCTCACGGTCCCAAGACCGCGACAAGCCTCACGGTCCCAAGACCGCGACAAGCCTCACGGTCCCAAGACCGCGAGAAGCCTCACGGTCTCAAGACCGTTTGGGCTCAACTTGAAGCCTATAAATAGGACCTCAAGGGCCACTTCAAGGGGATCGAATTCCAAGACGCCCAAAGGCTGCCTCTCCAGACCCAGAGCACTCTGATCTTCTGTCCACTGCCCCAAGGCTGCCAGTTTTGGGATCCGTGCTCATCATCAAGCTTCCTTCTCTCTCTTCTTTCCATCTCTTCAACAAAGAAGGTGGGAAGAGAAAATCCTTCATCAAAGCAACCACGAAGTGCGAAGATCGTTGCTCTCTTCACCAAGGGTTCAACCTTCCCTCCTCCGTGGAGATGACGTTCTTTCTCTCTCTTCTCACCTCCTTTGCCATGAGCGAGTAGTTTCTTTCACTAGGGTGTGGGGAGTAGCCCCGCTACCCATGTTTTCATTTCATGCGATGTAATTCAATAACTTGTAATAAAGATACTCTTCCTTTCAGTTTGACTTCAATCGCTTAATGAATACTAGTTGCTTGATCATCAACTTGTGTTACATATTGTCTTTTGGTATGAATTGTCTATGTTTGTACCCTTAGATCTAAATATCGATTGAATGTTGGTTATGGATGTATGTAGTCACCATACATCTGTTTCGGTGTCTAGAAGTGTTTTCAGGAGTGGAGTAAACTCACCCCCATCGTTGCACTTTCATACTATGAAATGGAATCAGTTGACGTATGGAAGTGCAACCTTGGTAAGGTCGAGGAACACATTTCATGAAGGAGTAATGCAAGGCATGTGACCATTCGTTATGGGATGGCTGGCATTGCAATACTCCACACTTTTCGTAGCTAGTTATCCGAAAGGAAGCTAGGACTACAAGATACTAACTGATTTGACCCTTTTTGCAGGTTGTTTTATTATGTTGCATGACTTGATCCATGTGTAGTGGTGTGAAACCCGATAACATCCTAGTGGTTTTTATCATTTGTTTACAACTTTAATCTTTACCTTCTTGCTTTGCTTTCCTCGCATTTAGCTTTAGAACCAACATCAAACTTTCGATCTAAATATCAATTGTTAAGTAGTTAAGTAGAACTAAAACGTTTTCCATCTTGACTTCGTCAAGACCGTTGTCCCGAGGATTCGACCCTTAACTATACTACGATAAGACTTCCGCGTGTCTTAACACACGTGGGTGGAGTTCTTACCATAGTACTAGCAAGGCTAAACCTAAGGATTCATCACCTTAGGATTTTTAGTGGTGTTGCAAAACTCCATCAGTTTCTATCACAAATCTCCCACCCCACCTCTGGGAAATTGAGATTTTCCGGGGTATAGCTCATTCCATCGGGGCTACTCTTCAATATATCAGCCCAGAAACCTTGCATCCTACCCAATACATTAAAGCTTTTTGTCTTTTCGCCGTCAAAGAAGCAATTTCTTTACCACCAACCATCAATATTAGAATCGGAGAATCAATTTACAATATCAAACTGTCTGCTGAACATCCCTCTAAAAACAGGACAACTTTATCTGATCTCTCAAACCATCCACCTTTTTGGCTTTGCCCAAACAAAGATAGAAAGACTACCTCAAATACCCGCTCTTCTGGTGATCACCACCATGTTTGGGTCAGGAAAAACTCAAACTCCACCTCCACAGACAACACTTACCTTCACACAAGTAGGAAAAGAACCAGATAATCCGAACCCTCCTTTCATGAAAACACATACATACCAGTAGGTACCATCTTCCCTTATCCAACCTCAACAAAGGAAAGTTTCCCTACACAAAATCCAAACCAAACCGCCATAAGAAAACAAAACAATCCTCAGCTAAAGGACGACAACTCTTTGCAGAGTTCTGATCAGGAGAGTCCTAAACAAAGGAAAGAAAGCAGCTACATCCAAAAGATTATGATGCCAGGTCAAAAGGAGACAAAAAATAATATCATCGTCAACAGGCCAAATCCAGGTACTTTCTCAAACTCCTCTATTTGTTCTTTCAGTGATAAATCTTCTATCCATAATATAATTTCCCCATCCCCCACAAAGGCTTCTAAAGGTGATATATATAGTATTGAAGACCTTGCTTCATGGTCAAACATCAATAGTTTCACAAAATTTGCAAAAAATATAGGCATCCATCTCGTAGATGAAGAAAAAGCTCAAAAAACTCTTGATGATATAAAACTCTTTAGGGGTTGGTCAAATAAAAGGGTCTTAAATTCTGCAAAAATAAACTTTGATCTTCTCAAAATCAACTAGATTGAGTTCCCTTTAGAGCTGTTTATCTCCTGGAAATCTTTTACCAAATCTATGAAACTTTCATCTTGGAACGTTTGTGGAGCTGCAAACCCCCAAAGACGCAAAAAAATCTGATCACACATCTACAAAAATAGAATCGACCTGATTACTATCCAAGAAACAAAAACTTGTCTGACTCCTTTTGCTCTCAAAACTATAGGGGGAAATAGAATCACTGATTGGGTCCAGTTACCCCCTTCGGGCTTCAAAGGGGGTCTCTTAGTTGGTTTCAACAATCAGATCTTAACTGCCCTAAACATATCCACACTTGAATACACTATTACCATTGCTTTTAAAAACTCTTCTGATGGTTATCTCCGGTCTTTTTCTGGGGTTTATGGGGAACCATGGCATAACAAATCAGCCTTCCTAGCTGAACAAATTTTGCTCACAACAAAACACTACTTGTCACCATGGGTTATTAGTGGAGACTTCAACTTGACAACTCAAAACACAGACATATTTAACTCCACAAATTCCCCTCAAACTATGTCTGCAGCTGATAAAACTTTTTGCAAGCTACTCACAAACTATGCTTTGATCGACTCAAACCATCAAATGCCTCTTACACTTGGTCTAGAAATCAATCTTTTGCCAGACTCGACCATTTCATATGCTCCACCAAATGGGAAGATAATCACCCCCTCTCCTCTGTACATATCACTCACATAGCCATATCAGATCATTTCCCACTCATTCTTGACACAAATTCCATCTCTTGGGGTCAGCGTCCTTTCAAATTTGAAAACTGTTGGCTCTCTATAAACAACTTCACCAACACCTGTTCTGAACATTAGAAACTTGCTGATTCTCAAACAAAAAACATAGGATTACACATTAAAAAAACACAAAAAATATCAAAACACACATCAAAAAATGGAAACTCACAAACCCAAACAATTTATATGAAACACAAAAAAATCTAGAAGAACAATTCCTTTTTGTGGATAAGGACCCTGCTGCCGACCCAACTCTTGTTCTTTCTATTAAAGCTGAACTTGAATTCACAAATAAATGTATTGACACCAGATGGAGACAAAGGGAAAAAATAACATGGGCAAAGGAAGGTGACAAAAATACAAAATTCTTTCATAAGATCTGTAACAAAAACTATCGACAAAATTCCATAACCCATCTACATATAAATGGTAGACTCACCTCTCACAAACAATCTATCTCAACTCACATCACAAACCATTTCAAAAACATGTTCAACAACAACCACAACCCTTCCTGCCTTAACGACTTGGATTGGACTAGGATTTGTCATGAAAACATAAAAAACCCCCAAGACCTTATAAAACCTTTTACCCATAGAGAATTGGATTCGGCCATATCTAACTTAGGACTAAATAAATCACCAGGGCCTGATGGCTTTAACATAGAATTCTATCAGGCAAAATGGGACCATTACAAACTCGACTTCCTTGCTTTTCTGAAATCTTTCTATGAAAGTAGAAACCCCTACAACATCATCAAGTTCTTAAACAAAACTTTCATCACCCTAATAAAAAAAACAAGTCAACCCGATCACATCTCCCAATTCAGGCCCATTAGCCTTATCAACACTTCATACAGAATCATAGCAAAAATTCTAGCAAACAGAATCAAACCACATATGAATGATATCATTCCTCTCAATCAAAACGCTTTCCTAAAAAATAGAAGCATCCAAGATGTTTATTTGATGGTTAATGAAACTTTACATATCTGCCACAAAAATAGAACCCCCATTCTGGCCATCAAACTAGACTTTGAGAAAGCTTTTGATTTTGTCAACTGGAACTGCTTAACTAAAACTCTCTCTGGTTTTGGTTTTCCTGACAAATGGGTCGATTGGATGCATGCATGCATATCTACAAACCACTTTTCAACAATCATAAATGGTGTCCCCTTTGGTTATTTTCATAATTCAAATGGCCTCAGACAAGGAGAGCCCCTCTCCTATTACCTTTTTATCATCATCACAACTATCCTTTCTCACATGATTCACCTGGGAAAACAAAGTGGTCTCATAAACTCTCCTGGGGAATGCAAAGAGAACATCATTCAATTTGCTAATGACACCATAATCTTCTCCTCCCCTGAAGACTCATCTCTTCTAAACATCTTCAGAATCCTAGGTATTTTTTTCTTACATCTCGGGACTCAAAATAAATCTGCATAAATCATCTATTTTTGGGGTTCACCTAATTCAACCTTCTTTGGAGAGATTCAGAGATCTCTTAAGGTGTAAGATTGAAGACTTTCCCATCAAATACCTTGGACTCCCAATCACACCCCACAACATAATAAATGCAATCTGGTCCCCTATTATAGAAAAAATAAACACAAAACTCTCTGACTGGACAAATAACTTCCTCAATCTTTTTAGGGAGACTCACCCTCCTAAACAGTGTCATCACTCCCATCACCTCACACTTCCTGAGCTGTATCCCTCTCCCATCAAAAACAAAATCTATCCTTGACAAAGTTAGGAGAAAATTCCTTTGGAATAACTTCCACAAATCTGAAAAACTCGGGAAACACTACCATCTAGTAAATTGGAAAACAATAGCTGCTCCTCTTGATCAAAGTGGTTGGGGTATCCTAAATATTGAAACCCATGCCTTCTGTCTTATTACAAAAATTATCAACAATATGATCCAAAATAAAGCAAAAATTTGGTCACAACTCATCAACCACAAATACTACAAAAAATCCCTCCCTGGCATATAGTCTCAAAAAAATCTGCATCAACCCTTTGGAAATACATAAACAAAAATATCCAAAAAATATCTCAAATTATCAACACCCCTCCACACTCCCACCTGAATATCTCCTTCTGGAATGATCCATGGTTTGAAAATAATTCCGTCATAAATCTTCACCCAAACTGGACCATCCCAAACAATCTACTTAAAATCAAAATCAATAAAACTCTCCATCTTCTAACCAGTAACAGAACAAACTCTCTTAAAAGATGCATTCTCATGCATCTCAAACAGGACAAATTCTGTAATTTAAAGCTCTCCTTGGAAAACAACACCTCAAGCAATATAACGTGGAAATGGGGAAACACCTACTCGGTTAAGGGAGCCTACTCTTTTCTCACCTACAGAGGCTTCACCTCACCCACCACAAAAATATGGAAACAGAAATGGCCGCAAAAATATAAAACATTTATGTGGCTTCTACTGCACAACAAGTTGCTCACATGTGAAAACCTAGCAAAGAAGGGTTTCATTGGTCCTTTCAAATGTTCTCTATGCAAAATAAATTCTGACTCAGTTGATCACATCTTCTTCAAGTGTACCACCTCACAAAACATCATCTTACACTACACACACAATTACATTTTAGATATCAAGGAAGCAACATTTCCACCACAAATCACACCAAATAGACAATACAAAATTTTCAAGGGAAGCGACATATTCATCACCATCAGTTGGAATCTCTGGAAAGAAAGAAACAACAGAATATTCAACAACAACCAAAAAATGAGACAAAATATTATTTCACAAATAGATGCAGATCTTCACATACTATCAATATGCAGGTAAACAAACAGAAGAAGGACAAGCTGAATCTGAAGGTGAATCGAAGCCAGATTTCTCTGCGACCTTAAAGCCATGGTGGATGACGAAACTGGGATCAGCTTTGCAGCAACATCAATGAAAACACCTAACTAGGATCTGATAAATCTTTTCCCTAGACTTTAGTTATTTTCTTCTTTAAATGTTTCTCGATGCTTGTTAAAGGGGTGCCTCCCCTCATGATCAGAACTTAGCCTTTTTCTTCACCCGGCCCAAACGTTTTTATTATTTCCCCGTCGTCTAGTACAAACTCACTAAAGTAGGAGTTTGCTTGCTTCAATGTGATTTAAATATATGCTATGATTTTTATCTTAAAAAAAAAAACTTTTTGTCCTTCTTCTGACTTACCCATCGGTATAGATCTGGAGATCATTGGGGTATTACTTTGTTTGGATGTAGACGCAAAGAAAAAGACAAACTTTCTGGCGGCAGGCATGTGTTAGATATTGCTAAGAGGGGGTTGGAATGGCGGCAAGAGTCAGGCTTTGGTTGGGCAGTTGACTGTCTCGTGTTATAGCAACGTGGTTGTTGAGGAAAGAAAGTAAAACAGTGATAACCAGTGAGATAGAATTCTGATAAAGGTAAGGGTGATTCAATTAAAAAAGAAAGGTAAGGACAATTTTATTAAAAAGATGATTTATCCACACTTTTTCGTTTGTTTGTAAAGAGGTGGAAAGATAGAAACGCATGGATTTTAGCAGAAGGGAAATTCAGTTGCAAGTATCATACCATAGACGCCGATTACCGGGTTCAACGTAAAGTTCAGTTGCATTTTAGCGTGGTTGATGCATGCATCTTACCAAGGTTCAGTTGGCATGCATCATACCAGCATAGCGGCTAGTCAGTGAGGGCATCTTCCGGAATATCCACAACAGGGTCGAACGGAGATACGGGACAACGGCGAGGGAGAGTCCGAGTTTTCCTTCTAGATAATAAACCCTCTCATATTCCTTACCCACTACCGACTCACGAGCCTTAAGCCCATGTTTGGCACATCAGCGAACAAGTGTCAGAATACGAATCAAAGTCGGTCCTTTTTTAATATATATAATAACACTAATCTGACAGCGAGATCACCAATCTAAACATTTGGCAACGCAGGCTCGAAAATTGAGTTGAAATTGGATCAACGGGTTTATTAGTTCAGTTTCACTATCCCTATGTTAGTTCAGTTTGTCCTCCCATAAACGAGTCGGTCCTTATTTTGAATTTTTTCTTGTCCAGGATTAGAAAGCTCAATCAAGATTGAGTTCTCTATTTCAAATTGACGTAATACAATATTTTGATTGAAACTAGATTCAAAGCAATTGTGTTTCCAAACGTCTATTTATCTCAATCTGAACTACAACTATCCCATCAAGTGGATTAACTCAATTTAAATTCTACAACCCTAATTCATCCCCAATTGCTGGTGTATTATTGTCTTCTCTCTATGTTTTGTAACTTATGTTTTGCTTGCGCTCGCTCGCTCACTAAACGACTGACAACGCCAACCACACCATCATTTTGATTTTCAATGGGGAGAGAAGCCATAGATGGTGATGGCAAACGCCACAAATCTCACTCTGCTTGTTGTCGTCAAGGCTCTCGAGTTAGGTTCCTTGCCGCAGTAGGACGAACATGGTAAACAAAGACCTCCATGTAAATGAGCCCAAATTTAGTCTTAAGAGGTGTTTCTCAAGACATTTCAAATATGTCAGAACCATTAGCTATTTATATGAACACACGATTGCCTACCCTCTGCCAGATGGCAAGCTATAATTCAGCCAGAATATGCCCACTTGTGTATGTCATGCCAAAAATCATTCATACACCAATTGTTTCTCTATTGGACGAGATGACGATGTTGTTATTTGATGTGCAAGGCATGATGTCATTCCTTCTACCTCTAATATTACCTATGAAAACTCCCCACAAAACCCTATCTCCCCCACCACAAAACCATATCTCCCTCCCTTCTTCTTACTGAATCGAAACCCCTTCTCTCTTTTCTTCGACTAGCTATTGGGATAGATCGCCTGAGTTACTAATATGGTAGCTCACAACTATCAGTTCTTATGTGTTAGAGCTTTGTTCAGACTTGCAAAAGTCGAACACAAAAGTCCTATTGAAGCTTCCTCTTCTTTGCATATGTGTTTGAGCATCTGGTGGTTGTTGTAGTAGTTAATGGTGGAAAAAGATCAAGTGATACCTTGGCGAAGTTGTTGATTTCTTCCGGTTCATTTTAATCAACCACCAACATGCACATTTAGCAAGGCATCTCATCATTTAATCCTAATAATTTTGATCCCCATCTATATGTATCATAGAAATTGTTGTAATGGATTGATCATCCATTAAAGTTCTGAGTAAGAGGTCAAAAATAGTAATGTCTGATCCTTATCCACCTCATACAAGTTAATGTGCATTTCCACAGATATATTGGTGAAATATTGATTATATTTGGAAAATGATTTACTTTTGCTCAAGTAGAAATTATGTATGAATTGTCCATACGTGTTCATGCAACAACTACTTGGTATATTATAGTAGAATCATAATTCTCATCATGAGAGAGATGGGATATTAGAAGAAATGAGTGATTCAAGGATAGAATCACTAAAGAACATGTTCACCACATGAATTGACTTGATAAATCCTTTTGAGGGACAATTAACAAATTTATTTTTTTATATTCATAAATAAAATGGATGGTGGTATATCAAGTTACAATATTTAAATAGTAACTAGTATAGAATACTTGATGTATCACGACTTGAGTAGATTATGAACTAATGTTTGAAAACCTTTTAAACCAACATTCAACTTTGTCATGAACCACTTATATTTTGATTCAACAATGAATATTCTCATATCATATAAACACAAATTTAATGAAACAACATGAATCATATTTAAACATTATTTATTAGAAATAAACTAATATTTCTAGGCTAATATACCCAAAGGACTAAGAGAGAGAAAGAGAGAGAGAAATATAGGTGATTGCTCGATGTGCATTTCCACAAATATATTGGTGAAATATTGATTATATTTGAGAAAATGATTTACTTTTTTGCTAAAGTAGAAATTATGTATGAATTATCTGTACGTGTTCATGCAATAACTACTTGGTATATTATAATAGAATCATAATTCTCATGATAAGAGAGATGGGATATTGCAAGCAATGAGTGATTTGAGGATAGAATCACTAAAGCACATGTTCACCACATGAATTGACTTGATAAATCCTTTCGTAGGGACAAGTAACAAATTTATTTTTTTATATCTATAAATAAAATGGATGGTGGTATATCAAGTTACAATATTTAAATAGTAATTGGTATAGAATACTTAATGTATCACAACTAGAGTAGAATCTGAACTAATGTTTGAAAACCTTTTAAACCAACATTCAACTTCATCATGAACCACTTATATTTTGATTCTACATTGAATATTCTCACATCATATAAACACAAATTTAATGAATCAACATGAATCATATTTAAACATTACTTACTAGAAATAAACTAATATTACTAGGCTAATATACCCAAATGATTAAGAGAGAGAAAGAGAGAGAGAGTAATACATGTGATTGCTCAATGTGATTAATAAGAGATGGAACATACCTTAGATCGATTCTAAAGATGTCCAAGGTCAACGATAGTCCAAGCTAGGGTTTTCAAATCACCTTTGAAACATATTATATATAATTAGAATTAGTTTCACATCAGTTACACAAATCGTAAAAACCATCCTTTCATTGAATTCAATTATGAAAACCATTTATGTTTTTGAGTTCATATCATAATTTATTTTCTATTTAGGATTTATAGGTGATTAGTTATGAATTTTACAATTTCTTACCGAATAGGAAAATCCATTCGAAATCATATATTAATTTGGTTGGAATTTGGCCACAAAAGTGGTACCATCAGATAGATAAAAATGTTATATTTTCAAAACATATGTTATTGAATTTTTCTGAGCAGTATATAATTTAATATGAATTTTAGAAAACTAACCAATATGAAAAATCCTTAAAGCCACATATATAACATTTATCTATTTGCAAAATCCCAACTGAAATGACCCAATATGTGATGGCCAACTAGACCGAGCTAGGAGTACAACTCAACATGTTGAAAATCAAGATATACGACAAAAATACCAAATTTCCCAACGTCAATTGAACGAAACGAAAGGTGACAAAAAGGCCAGAGAAGTAATATGGTTGAGGGTCATCCTATACACCCTGACAGATTCTAGGATCATTATTTCTTCTTGAACCTTTATTCAAGGACAATTCTATGATTGTGTTCAGGGATAACAAGGGGTACATGTGCACTCCTGAGGCCAAGATGAAGACAAAGAGACAAGATGTGGGTCTTCCAGTGTTTAGAGTACCAGCCTCGCCCTGCATCCATGGATGAGAGAACGGTGAAGTTGGGAGATCAAAACTAAGAACCAAAAAAGAGAAAACAAAACCAACTCATGAGATGACTTCACAAGGTCACTGCGAACATAGAGGAACAATCTCTAGAATAAAAGGACCAAAAATTCCACCGGCTAGTGTAGTAGGTTCTGCCAAAACACAGTAAAGAAGATTAAGCTTGTGGGCAAATCAATGTGGTCAACTTCACCACTTTCTCATTTAGGAAAACGAAAGGGTTGGGCTGGGAGATATTTACTATCAAGATTATTGCGCTGTAGAAGTACGAGGAGGCGACGATGGAAGCAAATCGTTGGAGATGAATAATGTTATCAGACGAGCGAGAATGAGGGTCACATGTGAAATTTACTAGAGTGGAGTCACAAAAGGTCCTAATAGATCTCTATGTGTTTTTTTATAAAAGTAAGGTCTTGGATTAGGACGTCTGTGAAACTGGAGAGAATGGGAATGTGAGGGAAATTTGGACGAATCTAATATAGCACATTCCATGGATTGAGTTAGAGTTCCCATGAATGAAGAAACTATCAAGAACTCAACAGAGAGAATCCTAAAAAACTATCAATTGAGGGAAGAGAAATTTGAGAGAGAAAATCGGGCCTACGACTGGTACAAAATAGGAAGGGCGAAAGGTAGGAGATAAGATCTCCACCCATGGATTCATGATGAAAAAGGAGGGAGATAAGGTCTGGTCCTCAAATCTGGGTGTCTCTCACAGATATATAAGGAAAACAAAATAAGATAGAAGGAGATTAAAGCAGACTTTAGGGAAATCCGTAAATCAAAAGAATGTATAAATGCTTTGGGCCTTTATTTATATATTTTCTTTCCTAGTTAATTTAGGATATCAAATAAAGTACAAATAACACCAAATTTGACACCTAGACTAATTAGGATATGTAGAAACCAATTTTATCATTAACTTTTACTTTTGAATTTATTAACCATTTTATTTATTATCTTCAAATTTAAATTATATTTTTCTTTTCGAGTGATATTACAATAATTGAAACCATTCAATTCATGTGAGAATTCACACATAGACTGATTTTGATATGTATAATCCAAATTTGATATTTATTTATGCTTTTGAAGTTCTTTAATAATTTATTTAATTTTGTTGACCTTATCTTATATTTCTTTTTCTTAACAAAAATATGATAGTCAGAATTGTTCAAATACTTTGAAACTTGGCACCCAAGCTAATTGTGACCCAAGGAACACTATTTTACCAATATATTTGCGTCTTTAGATTTTCTTTTATGTAAGAATACTACTATAACGTTACATCATCACCATCATTATCTATTATTTACAGTCTCATTATATTCATATTTTTAGCAAAAGAGTTTCCTTAAATTGTTAGGGACGAATTTCTATAGTTTATTTATTTAACTTGGTTATTTTATTAATTTAATAATTGTTTAGAGTAAATTATCCATATTCTTGACATGAAAATTCACATTGTTATTTATATTCATGTATTAAGTATATTGTGCCATATATTAAACATATCTTAGAGATTATGTGAATATTGGTTATCAAAGAAAACATATGTACTATATGTCATATTATGTGATCCCAGTAGATGTATTATATTTGTTTTCAAGCTTATAATTAAAATTGGGTTGACCATGTTATGTTTATTAATTATATACATGAATGTATAATTCTATCCTTGTTTGGTAAAATCTAAAGGACCAAAATTACTAACCTCTTAGTCATAGGATTAGAATTACTAGAGTCAAGATGCTAGATTTCGGTATGTTATATAAACCATTACATGAATCAGTTTGTATATACTTGTAAGCACAAATTCATATTCTAATTCATATATATATATATATATATATATATATATATATATATACACACACACACACATACATACATATATATATATATATATATATATATATATATATATATATATATGAAAATAGTTTGAATGTATATTCCAATGATATGTAAGGGTATGAATGTTCTTTCAAAATCTGAATGTATAGATGATCCTTGATATATATAAGTACCAGAACAAGATTCAAACATGCTGTGAACCAGTAATGGGCAAATAAATGAATCACTATTCTCATTCATTATCCACATGGATTAAGGAAATAATAATTATAATCAATCATTTATCATAAAAGGAATCAACATTACACAGATATATGAATCAATATTCAATAATGTTTGAAAAAATACTCAAAGATTCTATGAACCAGTGACTATTCTTAATTTGAGTTAGATGGAGTTAGTTGAATGTTATATGCACCACTATTTCTCCACAAAAAACTATTACTTTGTCGCAAACAATAAATCGTAGTACACATTGGGATCTGAATATTGGTGTACCAAGATTAGATTATAAGAGGAACCAATATTTGAATGTAATAGGCACCACCATTTTGTACACTATGAGAGCGATTGTTTTATTAATGCAAATAAATAGTCATAGTGTGTACAAAGATTTGAATACAAGTGTACACAGATTCAAACATAATAAGGTCTACTATATGAACGTAATATATACCAATAATTGTACACCAACAAGAACCATTATTTATCACAAATAAATTATCACAGAGCGCAACAAGTCTAGATATGGGTGTATCGGGATCTAGATATGATAGGAACTAGTATTTGAATCTAATGGGCACCACTATCTATATACAACGAGGTTCTTTATTATATCACAAAAAATAGTCATTGCACCATGATTTGAATACGAGTGTACATTGATTCAAGCATGATAAGAATTCAAAGAATAATTGAATGTAATATGCACTATTCTTGCACAACGATGATTTTTAATAATGAAAACAAATAAACACAACTAGTATTTGAATACATGTGTATAAGGATTCAAATGTAATAAAAATGAGCATCTTAATGTTAAAGGCACCACTATTCTTACACAATACCGACTGTTATAGTATTTTAAACAAATAATCACACTGTGCACCAAAATTTGAATATGGATGTACAAGGATTCAAATATAATTAGGATAAGTATTTAAGCACAAATAGAATCATCATTTTCTTGCAAGCATTTAATGTTAGTAAAACATGAAGATTATATGTAAAACAATGAACACACAACATCATGGTAATATTTTTTGCAAAAAAATCAAAAGAAAGGAGCCCCAACTATTTGTTGGTAAATACAACATCAGATAAGTAGCAGAAATAATTTTTTTATTACAATATTTCTCATAAACAAGTGGATTGTGTCAACAACTATGCAATGGGAAGGATGGTTTCACGAAGATATACATGTTCCTGGAGCAAGTTCATCGACAATCCTCGTTGATGTAGAAGCACACTCTGTCTTAGATGGTGTCTGTGCTACTCCTAGTTGTATTGGGACTCGATGACTACTCCTCCCAGGATAGGAGACTTGGACAACTGCTGCAACGGTCTCTCTGATCTTGCCACTGACTACGAGTTGATGTTGCCCTCCTAGCAGCAGTCAAAGGACTCCTACCTCTAGAGTAGTTCATAGGGACCAACTAGAACTTTCGTCGTCCTACTAAAATAGACATGAAGGAGTTGTCCCTCCCATTAGTGTACTAGTCATCAACCTACTCTCCCACAATAATGATGTCAATTGTTTCTCTCCCTTGGCTATCCCTCCCTAGTCGGGTAGGACTTGCCTAGGCTCTCTTGGTTACCACAACCAGAGAGGATAATGTTTGTCAGAGAACCTGATTCTTAATTGTATGTGTTGTACTCTGGGAAGCTCGTGCCTCTCTATTTATAGGTGGGGATTGGGCCAGGGTTTGCAGTCTGTGCGGGAGTTGAATGGTGTAACAACCCCAAATTTTGGGTTCATATGGTTGGAAATCCAATTTCTCCAATAAATGTATGATTATGGGAATTATATGAATTATATGTATTGAATGGATTTCCTTTGCAATATTTCTTTATGCATGTGATTTCATCGATCATAATATATTAATGAGTCCAATATGTTTAAAAGAAAAAGAAGAAATCAAATAATGCATTATTAAGAAGGAAATAGGAGATAATGAGGAAAATATGAGAAATATGTGTGATTGATTCATCATGAATGAGATTTCGAATTCACAAGATTTTTAATGGTAAAAGGAATCCAAATAAATGATATAAAAGAGTAAGAGAGAGAGAATATGCATAAAATATGCTTTAATAAGTGATAACTTGCTTATGAAGAAAAGTCTCTCGTACTTTCATATTTAAGTCCCAAACTTGGTACACAAGTAGATTAAGTCATAAAGGACTTTTCTTTAAAGTTTCGTATTAATTGGACATGTAGTTTGGGAGATATGATTTTTGTAAAAATCCCTAAAGTGGAGGGATTTCCATTAAATGTCACAATATATCTAGGATATATTTTCGGATAAGGAATGACGCGAATAATCAGGACCATTGATCAGTAGATCAACAGAGGAAAAGTCATCCCCTAGCTCTCACTGAAATAGGAAATAGGAACAGTGGATGCAAATCATCTACAACCTCGATCTCTCTCTAGAGTCCATCGTTTGCCCCAATTCTTTTTCCTTTGGTTTCAGGAGGATCAGACGAATCTAACAAGCCCTAATTCAGAAGCTTTCATGGAATCTTTGGGAAATACCCAATTCCCATCCTCATCAGGATTCTGGGTGATAGTAACACCCAACCAAGAGGTGAGCGAGAGGGATCGCGACCTCCAACTGCGCGGACGGCACTGCCCTGCCCGCGATTTCATTTCCCGCCTGTTTGTTCTTCCTCCACACGAGCTTACATGCGCATGATCCATGATCATTGCGGGGTTCCTATCAAGGACCAAGGACTTTTTGGGAACCATGGTGATTCCGCCGGATGCTCCGAGGTCCTCAGAAGAACAACAAGCTCACCAATGTTGTCTCTACAAGCGAGCTGCGGGGTACTCTATTATTTCGCAAAAATAGAGTCTCTACGTCGGGAGTTCATGAGGGAGACAAGTGTGTGTGGATCAGATCCGAGTTCCAGTCTAGGGAACTCAAGCAAGGGTTCCGCGAGATGAGAAAAGAAATAGCTGGGAAAAGAAAAAGGAAAAGGATGACGTTTCGCTTTGCCATTGGCCCAAAGGTAATTCTCTTGAGCAAAGCGTAACTATTTATTGGTAAGTCAGATGACAATAAATAATAAATGGATCTTGCTCAGAAAAATAAGAGGAATCTAATAAAAATACAATTGAAGCCTAATTCCTCTTACAATTTGAAAAGTATATAAAGTTGTCACCTTTAATAGTGTTATTAATGGAAAACCCTAAGTTTTGATGATTAGTGAACTTAATAATGTTCTTTGGATAATATAAGCCAATATTAACCTATTGTTAATAAAACAAAGATTTATATCTAAAAAGATGATCTTTATGCATAATTGGCTTAATTTAGGGTTCCATGTACATGAATATGCATTAATGGGATTAGAAACCCTAATTTTGATAATTAGGACTTTTAATGGTTTTAATTGTGAAAATCCATGAATAAGATAGAGATATTATGTTCTAAAGAAAATTTCAGAATAAATGATCCTTAATATAGATAATTTGAGCAATTAGGGTTTATATGAGTAGAAAAAGTATTTTAGGGTTTGTTGACCTAAAAGGGATAAAGTTTGAGAAATTGATCTAAGAAACCCTAATGAATCCTAATAAGACTTAGAAACCTTGGAAAGGTGTCCCAAGTCTATAAGGAGTTGTTTGGGATATGTTTGTGACAATTAGACATTATACATGCTTTCAGGATCAAAGTTTGCTTGATTAGTTTCTTGTCTTGCTTGTTTGGACATCTAAGTTGGATTTGGATAAACTACTTCTTTGAGATCTCCAAAATAGGTATGTGGTTACGCTTACGGTTAAATCACTTTAGTTTCTCGGTGATTCTTGAGGTTTTATCAGTTGCTTGGAAATAATTACTTGATTGACTATAAAGTAACTATGACTATCACCATAATTATATGTGCATGACTAGCTCAGATCCTGGTCCTCCTCTATTGCTATGTTAATGATGGGAAGGATGACCTAGTACATGGTCTACCCACGAGGTAGGATCATCAGGTTATCAGATGACCTAGTACATGGTCTACCCATGAGGTAGGATCACCAGGTTATCATGATTTGATGTGTTGGTCTACCCTTGGGTAGGATCATACGACTCCATGACCCTATGTATTGGTCAACCTGTAAGGTAGGATCATGGGGGTTAGTTGAGATCTACCATATGAGAGTTAGTATCCATGTCCACTATAGGGACAACACTGAGGTTATGGTATGTTTGGATTGAGTAGTCATGTTTAAAATGTAAAGTTTGTTTTATTAAATCATAATTGCTTGTAATATGTTGTTACAATTAAATGCAAGATTATTGGTTTTCCCGCATGCCAGTATAATTCATTATACTGACTGCCGTTTTTTTTGCCGATGTTTTAGGTAATATCTGAAATTGGACAAACAATAAAGTGGCACCTGTGAAGATTAAAGATAAAATAATAAAGGAGGATTTAGGTAGATAGAATCCTACTTCAGGTAGAAGTCCCTATTACCTAATTTTGAAGGTATGTTAAAAGAAAAGTTTTTATTCCATTTAAATCTTAGTTTTTGTAGAATTTATTAATTATTGTTGATTATTTGCAAAATCATTGATCCTATTTTTGGGATAACGTCTCTGACTTCTTGGTCTCCCTTAATTAGGGGTTACCAGGGAGCAGGGTTGTTATATTTGGTATTAGAGCCATGGTTTTCCATTTAATCTGTAATAATTATTAAATTTTACAAACTCCTTATAACCCAAGGGAGTTATTAGGGAATTTTCCAATGATGGAGGTGTCTAGAAAAGGATCACGATCTGAGGGCTGGCAATATTTTCCTCTACCTCACTAGTCGGTCTATGAGGACTCCCAGATCTATGTGAGTGCCTGACCAAAATTAGAGGATTTGACTCGAAATAAGATACCTCTAAGTCTTCTCTCATCTGTCTTCATCCTTTCTCTACCCCATTCTTTGGATAACTTTAAGAGATTAGGGTTTCTCTCTCTCCACCACCCTCATGAGTTTAGGGTAAGTATGATAAGGATTAAGGAATCCTCCACCAAATAATGAAAAGCATGTAAACAAGATGTCATGGACATAAGTTTAATAGTTTAAGAGTAAACTAAAGATTATTTACATGCTTAGGTTGCATGGTGTGTGTTTCCATGCCCTCAGGAGAGTCCTGAGGTTAGACCTTCTTGTAGGAGGATGAGGAGAGAGTTCGCCTTGCAGGAAGAAGTCTCCAGGGAGAGGAGGAGACCTAATGCATCCTCTGAGGATGATGCTAACCCTAACCCTAAGTGGTAGTTAGAGAAAGAGAAGACATGATGAGTTGGATACCTCAATTGTCCGTGCATGCACGCATGTGGGTTTGACATGCATGCTTTACGTAAGGATCTGAGTACACATGAGAAGCATGAGCTAGGTGTGGTTGTTTGACCTAGTTCCTTTTAGTGCCCCGACCTTGGGTGAGTTTTGCCTGTTAGGTGAGGGATAGTTCCCTCATTGAGAAGGTTGATGGTGATCATATGAAAACCCTAACGGGAATACATGAATAGAAAAGAGGTATGTACCTATGTAGAAGAGATTGGTATAAAGGTTGACAGTAGGTTTTAGACCTAGACCCGAAGGGTTATCCCTAATGTTCATGAGATGAGCATGCATATCTTTATATAATCTTTGTAAGACATAGATTTTGGATCATGCTTTTCACCCAGGTAGGTGTTGAAATGTACCCTTAAGAGCTTGACCCATGCTCTAAGAAAGAACCTTCAATGGTGAGATCTATTACAGAGTTCACTCTAGAGAGAGAGAGAAAGACATGATGAAGAAGGTTGGATACCTTGGCTACGAGAGATGAGGAATCATGAGAAGTTGGGTATGATGTGGCTTAGAATGGATGACCTAAGTGGATGTATGTGACTGCCTCATGTAAGATCCTTGGAGGCTTGTCGTACCTTGGTTGCCTTTAGAGGAACCAAACCCTAGAAGGAGAAAGAGTCTTCTTAAACTGGAATGCAGATGTTGTAGGTACCTATCTTTTAGGGGTAAGAAGGAGAGTTCCATAAACCTTGATGAGGTATGGAAACAAGTGGTGAGGCCTCACACCTAGTTGGTTGTCTTTGTGTAGGACTCTAAGGGTTGCTCGCATGGAAGAATGTTAAGGAGTATATGCCCTATCTAGTATGGGTTCAGTTCATGATGGAACAATTGAGCATGTTGTTAGACAGCTGATGCATATGAAGTGAACTTGGGGTTCCTAGACCAAAGAGGGGAAGTAGTGGTACCTGGTGCATCTGATGCTCACAATGATGTTTGAGTTCTTAAGGATTCAAGTATGGCACCCCCTCATGTTTAGAGGGAAAAAAACCCTTGGACTAAGGTATATGTTTGACGAACCCCTCACACATGTTGTTGTATGTTGAGGAAAAGGAACAAGTATGACATACCAAGGAACTTAGCATGGCTTAGTGGGTTGTCGTCTTGCTAGTTATGTGCCTAAGTTGCATGATAGGGGTAAGCATACACATGGTGATGTAAACCTTGGAAGTAAGGACGTTTGTGACCTCTGTTACTATCAAGAGATAGTTTTCTTCCATCCTGGGAAGGAACCCTTCATGTGGGATGAGTATCATCTTTTGTTTAGGTTTGTGGTAACCTAAAGAGGTCTCTTATAAGAGTTTGATGAGCTAAGTGGAGAGCACATAGTTTGAGCACGAATCTATAGACCCATATGTGACCATCTCTAAGGGGCATGAGGATATGTTGCCATAGAGGTAACTTGTATGGGGCCAGACTGAGTTAGGTAGGTCGCCATGATTCCTATGAGGGATAACCATGAATGCCCAGAAAGAGGATGGAGATTCAGATAAGGATTCAAGGATGAGATGTGCTATGATGGAATCCTAAGTCAATACTAAGGTGAGGAAGGGATAAGACCGATGGAAGTAGGAGTTGTTTGTTCCTTGGATGCACAAGACCACAAGGTCGGGAGGTAACAACTACCATTGCCCAAGGACCATGGGTTAGGAGGTTGGCCACCTTCATGAGTTCATGGGGCCTAACGGGTAAATGTGAGAGGCACTCCCTAGATGCATAAGGGTCAGATCACCCCAAAAGTACTGGCGCCCTAGAGACCTTGAGGTAATGACTAAGGATTGAATGTAAGAGTGATGTGAAGATCCAAGAGTGTTTGAGAACATCCATTCCATGGATGTAAACATAGATTGGAGATGTTTATGATGTGGAGACATGAGAGGCATGTTTCAACTTAGTTTTGAAAGTGTAATGGCGTTGTTTGATGCACCATCCCTACTCTTGGAATGATATGAAATCTGTATTTGGACTGCAGCCAAATGCTTATTTCATCTTGTGATGGGTGTGAGAGATAGGGAAAAATGCATGCCATATACTAAGGATGGAAGTGATATGAGTTGAAACCCTTCTACGATGATTGATAATAGAGGAAGTACCACACCTTTTGAGAGTATGTTGGATATGTGGTTTGGAAACACAAAGAGAACAAAGGTAATCATCATATGAGGATGTTCTTATCAAGAGAAGTTTGGATCCTAAGAGTTGCATCTTGGGTATGGTAATCGAGATGATGAGCTCAAAGTTTTCTTGACTTAGTTAGATTTAAACCCGATATGAAGGTGAGTATATGAAGGAGTATGTTTTCAAACATCACCTAGCACGTAAGGAAGATTATGAGGTAACGAGATGATCCCAACCGAATACAGTTCAGGTGTACAACTGTCAGGAAAGAAGGTGGTGAAACCCAGTACTAGATCATTTTAGGAGTCACCCTTGAGGAATCATGTCATGTAAGATGCTCATAATGTTATGTGCGCCATACAACATAGTACTACCAAAATGATTAAGGGTTGCAGTAGTACCTTGAAGACCTGGATGAAAAGTATATAGAGCTCCATGAGGCCAGTTTCCATGCATGCTAGAGGTTGAAGGCTGAACACCAATAACCCAATGAGTTGCTATAAATAATGAGAAGTACCTAAGAGGGAATGGGAGCAGAGTACCATGGACAGTGTGTTGGGTCTCCCCTGGACCAAGAGAGGTCATGACACAACATGGGTTATGGTAGATCACCTTACTAAGTTGACCTTATCCCTTGTCTTAGAGAGATCACTGTCAGTATGACAGTTTTGGTTGAACTATATATATGAGAGAGAAATAATTCAACTACACAATGATCTGAGTTCAATATCTTGAGCATGACCTTAAGTTTGCTTCCATGTGGTGGAAGTAGGTGTAAGAAGAACTCGATGTTAGATTGAAGATGAGTACATCATATCACCCTTGACTAGTGTACAACCAAGAGAGTATGAGCCAGACTCTAGAAGGTCTGATGAGAGTATACGTTCTCGTATAGGATGATATATGTTAGCAGTTCCTGCCCCTAGTAGAGTTTGCTTGTATTGATAGCCACCATAGCCAGTATCAGGATGTATGAAGCTATGTATGGGAGGGTGCGTCAGTCACCACTTCACTTGGATGATGTCAGTGAGAGGACCTTGTGAAGGTTAGAGAAACCACAAGTGTATGCAGATGATGTTGCTTTGATCAAACAATGGTTGAGTAAGCCCAGGATTGACATGAGTCGTGATCTGATGCAAAGAAGACTGACATGCAGTTCACTGTGGGTGAACATGTGTTATGAAAACCTGACCCCTCTAAGCTATAGTTAAGAAAGCTGAGTCCTCGATACATGGGTCCAAGTGAGATGGATTAGTGGTGTTGTTTATGTTTAGCCTTACCTCTCAGGATAATATGATGAATGATGTGCTCCATGTGTCTGATATAGAGTACTATGTGATGTACCTGAGCCATGTGTTAAGCATTGAACCTATTGAGCTTAAAGGGAGGCTGACATGTCCTGAGTCACCTATGAGGGTACGAGATACCAAGGTGAGAGAGAACTCAGATGTAATAATATAAGATGATAAAGGTTCTTTGGAAGCACCATGGAGAGGATGGAGCCACATGGGAGCTTATGATGGACATGGAAAAGTCTTATCCTTAATTGTTTGTATGTTTGGTGGAATTTTGAGGGAAAAATTCCTATAAGAGGGGAAGGATGTAACAACCCCAAATTTTGGGTTCATATGGTTGGAAATGCAATTTCCCCAATAAATGTATGATTATGGGAATTATATGAATTATATGTATTGAATGGATTTCCTTTACAATATTTCCTTTGTGCATGTGATTTTGTGGATCATAATATATGAATGAGTTCAATATGTTTAAATGAAAAAGAAGAAATCAAATAATGCATTATTAAGAAGGAAATTGGAGATAATGAGGAAAATATGAGAAATATGTGTGATTGATTCATCATGGATGAGATTTCGAATTCACAAGATTTTTAATGGTAAAAGGAATCCAAATAAATGATATAAAAGAGTAAGAGAGAGAATATGCATAAAATACACTTTAATAAGTGATAACTTTCTTATGAAGAAAAGTGTCTCATACTTTTGTATTTAAGTCCCAAACTTGGTACACAAGTAGATTAAGTCATAAAGGACTTTCCTTTAAAGTTTGGTATTAATTGGACATGTGCTTTGGGAGATATGATTTTTGTAAGAATCCCTAAAGTGGAGGGATTTCCATTAAATGTCACAATATATCCAGGATATATTTTTGGATAAGGAATGATGCAAATAATCAGGACCGTCAATCAGTAGATCAATGGAGGACAAGTCATTCCCTATCTCTTGCTGAAATAGGAAACAAGAATAGTGGATGCGAATAATCTACAATCTCGATCTCTCTCTAGAGTCCATCGTTTGCCCCGATTATTTTTCCTTTGGTTTCGGGATGATCAGACGAATCTAACGAGTCTAATTCGGAAGCTTTCATGGCGTCTTTGGGAAATACCTAATTCCCATCCTCATCAGGATTCTGGGATGGTAGTAACACCCCTAGTTCTCGCCCACTCTGCCTATATAAGGTGTACTACCCCCAACCGAGAGGGATCGCGACCCCCAACTGCACAGAGGGCACTTCCCTGCCCGTGATTTCATTTCCCACCTGTTTGTTGCTCCTCCATGCTAGCTTACAGGCACACAATCCATGATAGTTGTGGGGTGCCTATCAAGGACCAAGGAATTTCTGGGAACCGTGATGATTCTGCCGGATGCTCTGAGGTCCTTAGAAGAACAACAACCTCACCGACGGAATCTCTGCAAGCGGGCTGCAGGGTACTCTGTTTTGCCGCAGAAATAGAGTCTCCACGTCAGGAGTTCATGAGGGAGACAAGTGCATGTGGATCAGATCCGGTTTCTGGTCTAGGAGAACCCAAGCAAGGGATATGTGAGCTGAGAAAAGAAATTACCGAGAAAAGAAAAATGAAAAGGATGACGTGGCTCTTTTCCATTGGCCCAAAGGTAATTCTCTTGAGAAGAGCCTAACTATTTATTGGTAACACAGATGACAATTAATAATATATGGATCTTGCTCATAAAAATAAGAGGAATCTAATATAAATACAATTGAAGCCTAATTCCTCTTACAATTCGAAAAGTATATAAAGTTGTCACCTTTAATAGTGTTATTAATGAAAAACCCTATGTTTTGATGATTAGTGAACTTAATAATGTTCTTTGAATAATATAGGATAATATTAACCTATTGTTAATAAAATGAAGATTTATATCTAAAAAGATGATCTTTATGCATAATTGGCTTAATTTAGGGTTCCATGTACATGAATATGCATTAATGTGATTAGAAACCCTAATTTTGATAATTAGGACTTTTAATGGTTTTAATTGTGAAAATCCATGAATAAGATAAAGCTATTATGTTCTAAAGCAAATTTGAGAATAAAGGATCCTTAATATAGATTATTTGAGCAATTAGGGTTTATATGAGTAGAAAAAGTATTTTAGGGTTTGTTGTCCTAAAAGGGATAAAGTTTGAGAAATTGATCTAAGAAACCCTAATGAATCCTAATAAGATTTAGAAACCTTGGAAGGTGTCCCAAGTCAATAAGGAGTTGTTTGGGATATGTTTGTAACAATTAGACATTATACATGCTTTTAGGATCAAAGTTTGCTTGATTGGTTGCTTGTCTTGCTTGTTTGGACATCTAAGTTGGATTTGGATAAACTACTTCTTTGAGATCTCCAAAATAAGTATGTGTTTATGCTTATGGTTAAATCACTTTATTTTCCCAGTGATTCCAGAGGTTTTATCGGTTGCTTGGAAATAATTTCTTGACTAACTATAAAGTGACTATGACTATCACCATAATTATACGTGCATGACTAGCTCAGATCCTGGTCCTCCTCTGTTGCTATGTTAATGATGAGAAGGATGACCTAGTACATGGTCTACCCGCGAGGTAGGATCATCAGGCTATCAGATGACCTAGTACATGGTCTACCCGTAAGGTAGGATCATTAGGTTATCATGAGTCGATGTGTTGGTCTACCCTTGGGTAGGTCCATATGACTCCATGACCCTATGTATTGGTCTACCTATAAGGTAGGATCATGGGGGTTAGTTGAGATCTACCATATGAGAGGTAGTATCCATGTCCACTGCAAGGACAAAACAGAGGATATGGTATGTATGGATTGAGTAGTCATGTTTAAAATGTAAAGTTTGTTTTATTAAATCATTATTGCTTGTAATATGTTGTTACAATTAAATGCAAGATTATTGGTTCCCCCACATACCAGTATAATTCGTTATACTGACCGCCGTTTTGTTTGCCGGCATTTTAGGTAATATCTAAAATTAGACAAAAAGTAAAGTGGCACTTGTGAAGATTAAAGATAAAATGATAAAGGAGGATTTAGGTAGATAGAATCCTACTTCGGGTAGAAGTCCATGTTACCTAATTTTGAAGGTATGTTAAAAGAAAAGTTTTTATTCCATTTAAATCTTAGTTGTTGTAGAATTGATTAATTATTGTTGATTATTTGCAAAATCATTGATCCTATTTTTGGGATAACGTCTCTGACTTCTTGGTCTCCCTTAATTGGGGGTTACCGGGGAACGGGGTCATTACAAAGGCATGAGAAGATCTTGAATTTTCACAATAATTATGGAAATCTCACAACCTATGATAGCCCAGACGGTTGTCTGGCATGCCAGATGGTCATTTGGCATAGCCCAGACAACCGTTTGGTTGTTTCCCAATTGTACAAAAAATTGACAACTCAATTCCCATCAATGTTGGACACTGATTTCCTTGTACAACAAGTAATGTACAAGAAAAAAATAGTGAAATGTCTAGAAACTTATCTCAACTGAACTGGATCATCTCACCCATGCAAGACGGCCATCTTGGTCACCCACACGGTTGTCTAGTGACCCGAGTCGAACCAGCCAGTTGGGTTGGTTCGCTTCTTAGCCAATTTCAACTAAAATTAACCTTGACTCTCCAGACACCCGTCTCAACACTTGAGATGGAAATTTGACCCTCTCCAGACACCCATCTTAACACTTGAGATGGTTGTTTGGAAGTTCTGTCAGGCTACTTGTTACGTGAATCAATTACCTAGATATTTTAGCAATTTTTTCAATTGTCTTTCAAGATTCAACTCCTCTTCTAGATGAGTTCCTATGTGTGTGACCCTATATGTCCCATTTTATGTTGGCAGTGAATGTCCATAACACCTTATGACATCACAAGCAATGAGCGGTGCCTAGTTACACATCATTTCTACCCAAGTAAATGGAAAGTTGGATAAAAAATTCAAGCTACAATCTTTGTATGGTGTTATAGTTTTTGTATAGTTCCATTGTCACTGATATCCAAACTGAACTACATGCATGGAACAATCATCCTCATTATTATTCAACCTTGTTCCTTAAACCAGAACAGATTGTCTAAGATAAATGTAAGCTCAATATCACATATTGACTCACATGTGCATGCATTCTTTTCTCAGTCTCGCTAATTAAGAGGCCTAAGATATCATACTCCCTTAGGAGGGACAAATCCCATATATATCACTCACAGTCATTCCCCATGTGTCAGAGTCACCCAATCATCATCTTTATAACAACCCATGTTTCAAGAATGTGTTTGATGATGTCAAAGTGTACTGAACGACATGTGATGAGTGCAGTGATTTTAGGTCTAAGAACCAAAACCACCACCATCACTATGAGAGTTGACTATGACTTCCATTATGATGGCTTCCATGTGTCAGTCTCACGGTGGGTCTATCCGATACACTATTTCCTAACATGTATCTGTGTACTTAGTTTGACATTTCCATATCATGACTAATGAAATTCTAGCATCAACCAACTCACACCCTGATCTTTTGTGTTATTGGTGTCTATCTACCTTCTATAACAACAACCGATCATGACATAATGAGAATATATATACTCTTAACATCCGTATGATCTCATTCTTCCAAATCATATACTTGAAGAGATACATCATTGAGTAATATCATTCTCTAGACAGTTATTATGTTATTTCATTATCGCATAACTGAACAAACAAAATAAATTGGAAGCTTGCCTTTTATTAATAATCAAATCATTTACATTTATGCCATTATAATAATCACATGATTGGCTCTCTAGGCATATACACCAACAAACTCTCACTTTCTCTTAGCGCCAATCACCCATGTATTGTATACTGAGTGATCTAACATGACCATCATGCTTCTACTGGGAAAGTACCTATGTCAAGGGGTCAACAATGTTGCTTTCAGTTGGTACTATGCAAATCTTTACATATCCTCGATGTATGATCTCTCGTATAAGATGAAACCTCCTTTTTATATGCTTGGAACGCTGATGTGATCTGGGTTCCTTAGCTTATGCAATATATCCATTATTGTCATAATATAGCTCGATTGCATCACTATTTCTCGAAACGACCCCAAGTTCAGAGATGAACTTCTTGATCCATACAACTTCCTTTGCTGCATTCAATGTTGCAATATACTCACCCTATGTTGTAGAATCAACAACTGTCTCTTTCTTAGAACTCTTCCAACTCACATCTTTGTTGTTTAGGTAAAACACATATCCGAATTGTGATGTATATCATCTTTGTTAGTATGGAAGCTTGCATTGATGTAACATTTTACTACAAGCTCTTTCTCTCCATCTTAGACCAAGAACTGATCCCTAGTCCTTCTCAAGTACTTGAGAATGTTCTTCACAGCTGCCTAGTGAGCATCACCTATATCTGACTGATATCTTCTCATTATGCTCAAAGTATATGAGACGTGTGGATGGGAACACAACATTGCTTACATGATTGATCCAATTGCTGACACATATGGAATCTCACTCATGTGCTCCCTTTCTTCACAAGAACGGGGACGTTTACTCTTAGAGATGGTCACTCTATGCATCGTAGGTAGGTTTCCCCTCTTTGAGTTCTCCATGCTGAACCGCTTCAGCACTTTGTCAATGTATGTTCTTTGACTGAGTCCAAGAAGCCTTCTGGATCTATCGCTATAGATCTTTATCCTGAGGATGTAAGATGCTTCTCCCAAGTCTTTCATAGAGAATGTATTTCTAAACCATGTCTTTACCTTTTGTAAAGTAGGGATGTCATTCCCCATCAATAGTATGCCATCCACATACAATATGAGGTGTACAACCATGCTACCACTAACCTTCCTGTACACACATGTTCATCTTCATTTTGAATAAATCCAAATTCTTTGACTGTCTCATCAAAATGAAGATTCCATCTCCAAGATGCTTTCTTCAAACCATAGATTGAACTTTGTATCTTACATGCTTTATTTGCCAACTTTGGATCTATAAAACCCTCAGGTTGTTTCATATACACATCCTCAATAAGATTCCCGTTAAGGAACACACTTTTCACATCCATCTTCCAAATCTCATAGTCATGATAAGCTGCAATAGCAAGCATGATCTTGATGGACTTAAACATGGACACTGGAGAAAAGGTTTCTTCATAGTCAGCACCTTGAACTTGTCTAAAACCCTTTGCAACCAATCTATCCTTATAGGTTTGAACTTTTCCATCCATGTCGGTCTTCTTCATGAAGACCCACTTGCACCCTGTGGGTTTTACCCTTTCAGGTGGTTCCACCAAGGTCCATACCTTATTGGTATACATGGATTCCATCTCAAATCTCATGGCCTCAAGCCATTTCTCAGACTCTGTGATTCAACCCTATTTTAGAGATTCATATTGTGTCATTTTGCATTTCAATCACATCTATACCTGTTAGATAACATGTTATTTCCCTCAATATGTATATTTGTGTAAAATGCACTTATGGACATTATTTGCATGTTTTTCAGGCATTTGGACCATGGTTGACGGAAGAGAGAGAGAAGGAGTGATCCTAGGGTTTCTCTACACTTGGCGAGACCGAAAGTGAAGTTGGATGCTCCCTCAACCTACCCCTAGTGGCCAAAGATCTATTAAAGTAAAGATGTCCAAGAAAATCCAAAGAATCAAGTCAAAGTGCTGATCCAGAGACCAACACGATTGTGGTACCACAGAACGGCCGTGCTAGGTCACTTGCAAATCAACATAGTCATCCTCAAGTAAATCTAGAATCACCACGGCCGTACCACACAGACTGGCCATGGTGAACTGACACAGAACGGCCATGCACCCTTGCACGACCGTGTAGCAGTAAAGGTAGAATGACCATGGAGCACAGAACAACCTGGGCATTTTGAGCCACCATGACCGTGGTGATCACTACAGCCGTGCTACCCTTACCCCACCACGGCCGTGATGACCACCACGACCGTGCCAGTTTCAGTACAAAAGTGACCTCAACATGTGATCTCCACATTTTAATTCCCACGATCATTCTACCCCACCACGACCGTGCTCACCTCTATCCACTACGGCCGTGGTGATCCACCGCGGTCGTGCTACTCACAAAACCTAGCTACTTTTGCACTACTTTTCCCATACTACCCCTACTTGACCTAGTGCTTCCCCCACACCTATATATACCTATATGGAAGCTCCAGCATGAGGTAAGCTATCTCCTACCACTTCTTAGCTTCCCATTTTTTCCCCTTAGCCATTCCACTCCTTTTCTACCTCCATTTCACCCCATTTCACCATTTCTACCATCAAAACCCTAGTTTCCTTCCATTTCCACCCATTTCCACCATCATTCCATGCCCCTACACGTTAGAGGAGAGAGGAGGATGCCCTATAGTAGCTGGAGAGGAGTATTCACTCATCTACACTTAGATCCATGGCTTATTCTATCTTCTTCTCTTCTCTTTTTGTACTTTGCATTGTTATGAGTAGATAGGCCCATTGGGTGGGCTGTTTGGGGGTGTAAAATGTTACTTTGATACCATGTTGGGGAAAAATGATATGTAAACTTTATAATTCCATTTGCTAATGATTATGTTCTGTTTATATCTCATTCTCTATAAATTGCTTGTTGGTTTGTGCTTGAAATCAATTGGGAATTTAGGGAAATTGCTTATATGTGTGAATTTTTGGAATTTGCTCCTAGGTCCAATTCTTAGATCCCTAGCTAGCTTCTCATCTTCCTACATCATAATAAATTCTCCTAACCCTAGTTGAGAGATCTAAGTAGCTAGTTTAGATGAAATTGGTGTGTTTAGCATGGAGCTTCCTCAAGGTTCGAATGTGGGTGATGGGAGGCCTAAAACCTCACTTCCACCCCATTACCAATCCCAAACCCTAATCACCCTAAGGTCATATAACCTATAAAACTAGGATTGTTTAGAATCTAATTGAATTACACCCAAGCCCAAACCCAATTGAGCCTCACAAGGGTAGTGGGGGGTGTTAGGGACTAGTTCCCCTATACACAACCTAGCATATCCATGGACGGTTAGTAGCTCAAGTTAATTCATTAGACTCTAACTTGTTGTTTGGTTTGGATAATCTAAATGGAATCATAATGTTCATATGTCACCCCCCAACTTGAGTGATAAGTGCGTCCCCTAAACAACCCACATCTTCATTAATTGCTTTAAAACCCTAGTTTCCATCTTACTTAGCTAGTGTTAGCTTAATTAGCTCTTTTCTTATTTAGATAGATTCTTTCCCTATTTTTGCCTTGTTCTTACTAGTTTAGCTCTTTAATTTCTCTCTTGCTCTTCTTGCATGCCTTAGCGTAAATTGCCTTTTCTTACCTAGCTTAGTCTTTTCTTGCTTACTTAGCTTTAATCTAGTCTAGGGTTAGCTTAGATTTCATTCTTGCCTTTAATTGTTTTCTTCCTCATCTTAGTTTAACAATCAAAACAACCTTTAAACCCTCAATCCTAGTCTCCACAGTAGGAACCTAGCTAAAACTAAACTAGCTCTAGTGCCCTCTTTTCTCCCTGTTGATCGACCCTATACTTTCCATCCTCCTATACTACGACACGACCCCGTGTGCTTGCGGGATAGTGTTTTAGTAGACGTAGGTGTGTTGGTCTAGGTTTATAAATTTTGAAAGTAAATCCACCGTGTGTTGCAATCTCGTGTGGCACATCTAGTCGAATCCAATCGGTTAGTGTGCGCACCTCTGGCGGACACACCAAGCTTTCTAGCACTGTTTCCAGGGAGAAAGGCACTCGACCTAGGTAGTTAGTTTTGCTTTGACTTTTCTTACTGCCCTCATCATTGCTATTATTTATTCTTTATTCTTTGCATTCTTTGTGTATATTGGTTTACTAACTTGTTCTCTTTTGTTTGGTTGTGGTTTTTGCATGTGACAAGCCATTCAAGGAAGATAAGATGGAAGGCTAAAATGCACAAACCAATCCATTTCCTCCGTCACCCTACCTCCAAGGCTATCCTAAGCCTTACACACCCCTACCACCTCCATCGCCACAACCCTCCCACCAGTTCACCTTCCGACCTCAATTCCCTCCTCCACCTTATTTATAAAGGCCATTAACAACAGTGCCACCACCACAACTATCATATGCTCCCCGTACTTCCTATGAGAAAATGGATATGGTTTCAATCATGGGTCATGCCAAGGTTGTTGAGAATCTTATCAAGGGAGGGAATCAAGTTGACAAAGATCTTAATGAAGAGCCATTGCCGGAAATTCCTTGTTCGCAAGTGTCCCATATGATTAAGAACCCTCTCTTTGATGTCTATGAAGACCCATTCCTCAAGAGAGAGAAAAACTATGTCATGAAATTTTTGAAGGTCATAAGGCTGCTTAAGATCTATGATGATGATCCCCATGGAGATTAAACTATTGAAAAACACTTGAGAAGCTTGCATGACCCTTGGGAGGAAGATTAATCAAGGAAAGCAGTTGAGAAGATTTCCTATGATGGGGATGGAAAAATTTTGTTTTTGGACAATGGTTGTGTTGGATAAATTGGACATTATGATAAACCCCTTTGTTTTGATGATGACAAACATTTCATTCTTGTCGATCTAACGAGCTACTTGAGTGTTGCAGGAATAAGGTGGATGACAAAGTACTAGGGAATCTATATGCTTGAATGCTTGTAAATTTCATGAAATGTAATCAATTGTAAACTTGTACACGTATATAATGTACAAGTACTTAGACATCATGTAAATCAAGCGTTAGATCTTCCCTAGACAATCACTACACTTAGATAGGTCATCCCCTCCAATAGTGTCACCTATGCACACTCATACACATACTTAATGCCTTAAATTGAAACATTGAAATAGGGTCAATCTCGGTCGACAAACTCCTCGACCGAGATTAAATTGAAACATTGAAACATGGTCAATCTCGGTCGACAAACTCTTCGACCGAGACACTCTCGGTCGAGGAGTTTGTCGACCGAGAAAGACCTGGGTAGCCGCTAGACACAGCTGACAGGGTAGTTGGCAGTTGGAGATGAACGTTGCAAACACTTGATCCAGAGTGCTTGTCGGTCGAAAAATCCTCGACCGAGTAGGTGTCTCGGTCGACAATTCCTCGACCGAGATGGACTCTGACAGCAACTGCAGAATTAATTAACTAGTTGTTGCTAATGCAACTAACTTGTACCTAACGGATAGTTAAGCACTTAGAACCCCCTAGAAAGTGTCTAGAATGTCCTTAAGCACTTGTAGGTCATTCCTATAAATAGGACATGCCTTAGGACACCTAAATACAACTAATCTACACTTGTGATACACTTGAGCTTAAACTTGCAATTGTCAATCTGTTTTGAGAAATTGAGCAACACTTGCATTGGCTATTCTTCTCCTTGCTCTAATTTCATATCCTATAGGCTAGTATCTCCTATCCACAACAATCATACTTCCATATACATTGGTTAGGAGATCTATACACTTGATATAGGCAAATCAAGCCTTGTGCTTCAAAGGTTAAGTGTAATTTCCTTTTTCCTTCTTGTTCCTTTTATTCTTTGTATTCTCCTTGCTACTCCTAGAGTTGGAGGCTGCGAATTGGAGAAGGTTCTTCTCGGTGGAGAAGGTGGACTTCGAGCTACTTCAAGAAGGCTATTGCAACGGGAAGCTACTTCAGGAGGAAGGCTACTTCAAGGGGGAGCTTGAAGTTACTTCAAGAAGGCTGCTTCAAAGTTGGTGCAATTACTTCAAGGTGAAGGCTGCTTGAAGGGTTTAGGGAAAGAATTGTAATTTTGTGTAAAGTCCTTGCGAGGTAATAAAATTAAATTCTTTCAAAATCCCAGTTGGGTAAGCAACCAGGTAGTGGACTGACTGCCTTAGTATTTGCTAAGGTAGGAACCACTCTAAATCCCTTGTCTCCTTCTTACTTTTTCATTTGTGGTTGTTTGAGTTAAATAATTGTTAAATCAATTTAAAAACCCTATTCACCCCCCCTCTAGTGGTTTTTCAATTGGTATCAGAGCAGGATTCAAGGAACCCTAACCAAGTCTTGAAGAATGGGTGACGGGGTACTCAACAACCTCAACCTTGAGGGAGCACTTGTGGCTAGGCCTCCTATGTTTGATGGAACAAACTACACCTACTGGAAGAGAAGGATGCAATTCTACTTCCAAGGCATTAGCTGGGATCTATGGAGAATGGTGTCAACCCCCTATGAGCTTCCTCAAATGGAATATGCAACTTGGGACACTAATACGGTAAAATCGGCTCAAATGAATGCAAAGGCTGTAAGTATTCTTTATTGTTCAATTTCAGTAGGAAAATTTAATAGAATATCAAATTGTGAAACAGTCTATGAAATATGGCATAGACTTTCTATAACTTATGAAGGGATGGTTCAAGTTAAGAATTCCAAAGTTAGTATGCTTAAATAAAAGTTTGAACATTTCCGTATGGATTCAAATGAATCTATTAGTGAAATGTATGAAAAATTCTCTTCTATTGTAAATGGTTTAAATGCTTTAGGTAAAGTTGTTCTTGAGGAAGATCAGGTATCAAAGATTCTTAGATCACTTCCTCCCAAATACAAGCCCAAGGTGACGACCATTGAAGAAGCAAATGACCTCACCCGACTAAAGATGGAACAACTCATTGGCAACCTAGAAGCTCATGAGGCAACGTTAGAAGAGGAAGAAAGAAGAGAATGTGAACTTCAACAAGGGAAAAAGAAGAACATTGCATTCAAAGCATCAATCAAGGACAATCATGACACAAGTGAAGATGATAGTGAAGAAGAAACTCTCATTGTAAATGGTAAGCAATATAAAAGTTTTAAAACTAATAAAACTCCTAGTGTTTCTTCTTCCAGGTGCTTTGAATGTGGCAAGAAGGGACACATGAAAGGTGATTGTCCAAAACTCAAGAAAGGGAAGAAATCATCTCACAAAAAGAAAGAAAAAGCATTTAAAGCTGCATGGGATGATTCAAGTGATGATAGTGATGATGGAAAAGAAGAAGTAGAATGCCTCATTGCTACAACAAATGAAGAAGAAGAGGTAAGTCTTTTTGATCTACCAAAAGAAGATCTAATTGCTAGTCTTCAAGACACTCATGAGAAATATATTGAGTGCAAAAAGAAACTTAAGAAATCAAATAAAGTAAATGATGATTTAAATGTTAAACTTCTTGCTCTTGCATATGAAAATGAAGATCTCAAAAAGGCAAATGAAGATTATGATCTTAAGTTAAAATCTGTAGAAGCAAATTGCAATCTTCTTTCCTTAGAAAAGTTAAACTTGCAAACTCAAGTGAATGATCTTCAGAAACAACCTGTTCTATGTTCACACTTAGATTATGATGAGGTTGTCAAAGAAAGAAACTCTCTAGTATCTAATTTAGATCAATAAAAGAGAGATATAAACAAGAAGATGGATGATATTGCTAAGTTACAAAGAAATATAAATGAGTTAAGAGGAAATGACATGCTTGAAAATATTCTGAAAATTTCCTCTAGTTATAATGGAAGAAGAGGATTAGGATATGATCTAAAGAGAAATGAAGTTGACTCCATTAGTTGTTGTTATTGCATGCGTCTTGGACATTATTCATTTTCATGCCCATATAAGAAAAAGAATGATGATTTAGCTTGGATTCCTAAAACTTAGAAGCTTAAATTTAACTAGTTGAGATTTGACCTAAATTGATTCTTGATATACAAATGTCATATCTCAACATAATCGAGCTCTAACTTGCATAATTTTGTTTTACTTGGAAGCAATTAACAGTTCTGAAAACATTCCAGAAACCTTGTCGGTCGACAAACTGTCGACCGAGAGAACAGTCGGTCGACAAATTGTCGACCGAGCAGGTCACTGATTTCCAGTCTGCAATAAATCTGCTGAATATGTTTTCAATTGATCAAATTGCTATCTATTTGTTGTTAATGACTGTTTGGACATGCAAAACAAAGTATAAATTCTAGAAACCATCCTTGAAAACTTATATGAGACTAATTTGGTTTATTCTCTAAATGGTTTAAGTTAAAACTGAAAATTATGAATTATGTTGATTTAAGTCAAATTACTGTCTTCATGGTCTATTCTAAGTATTCTTTGATTTATTCACATATGAGTGCTCAAATTGGAAATCTGCAAAATTGCCTCTTGGTTGAAATCGAGTTTGACCAAGGGGCGCTATGGTCGTAGTCAAGGTCGACCTAAAATAAGCTTGACAAAATGCTTATTTTTACATCATTTTATTGTATTTAATCTTAGTATCAAAATGTACTTTTGATAAAGGTCAAAATCAAAATTTAGAAATCATTTGTGACCTTAGAAGCTTTAAATTGCTTTAAATTATAAGATTAAGGGGGAGCTCATAAAAAAAAATTTGATTATTTGATTAAGAAGATTACAAAAACATTGTAAACATCATTTGAAGCTTGTTATGACCTTAGTATTTTTACTCTTATGAAGAAATCTACAAATTTCATAAAAATGATATATCTTGTTCTTAAAGGAACTCTCTAAACAAATCAGGGCTTAACATCCCGTGCATTTGGTTAAGAGACATTTTTATATACTCTAAGATTAAAGGATTCTCATTTCATTTTCAGGGCTTAACATCCCTTGTAAAATGGGTGAGAAATCAATACACATATGCCATAAACTTAGAAGGAACTCATATCATTTCAAGGCTTAACATCCTTTGCAAATGATTGAGAAACAAATTGTGGATAAATTTGACAATAAAATCCCTTGATTTTAATTGGATATCTCTTTAAGGGGGAGCAAAGCATAAAAAGAAAGACACAAAGTCATACTAAATGATTATATTAGATATCTTTTTGAAATGACAAAGGGGGAGAAATAATATAAAATCACAAACATAAAATTAAAATGAGTTTCATAATATCTTGGCCAGCAGTCACTTGCAAAACCAAAGATGGCTACAAAGGTAAATTTCAGGTATGAAACTCACATGTTTTATATTTCCTTATTTAGGAAATGTTTGTCATCTTCAAAAAGGGGGAGATTGTTGGCTAAATTGGACATTATGATAAACCCCTTTGTTTTGATGATGACAAACATTTCATTCTTGTCGATCTAACGAGCTACTTGAGTGTTGCAGGAATAAGGTGGATGACAAAGTACTAGGGAATCTATATGCTTGAATGCTTGTAAATTTCATGAAATGTAATCAATTGTAAACTTGTACAAGTATATAATGTACAAGTACTTAGACATCATGTAAATCAAGCGTTAGATCTTCCCTAGCCAATCACTACACTTAGATAGGTCATCCCCTCCAATAGTGTCACCTATGCACACTCCATATCCAATTTCGTGTCCTATAGACTAGTATCTCCTATCCACAGCAATCACACTTCCATATACATTGGTTAGGAGATATATACACTTGATATAGGCAAATCAAGCCTTGTGCTTCAAAGGTTAAGTGTAATTTCCTTTTTCCTTCTTGTTCCTTTTATTCTTTGTATTCTCCTTGCTACTCCTAGAGTTGGAGGCTGCGGATTGGAGAAGGTTCTTCTCCGTGGAGAAGGTGGACTTCGAGCTACTTCAAGAAGGCTATTGCAACGGGAAGCTACTTCAGGAGGAAGGCTACTTCAAGGAGGAGCTTGAAGTTACTTCAAGAAGGTTGCTTCAAAGTTGGTGCAATTACTTCAAGGTGAAGACTGCTTGAAGGGTTTAGGGAAAGAATTGTAATTTTATGTAAAGTCCTTGCGAGGTAATAAAATTAAATTCTTTCAAAATACCGGTTGGGTAAGCAACCGGGTAGTGGACTGACTGCCTTAGTATTTGCTAAAGTAGGAACCACTCTAAATCCCTTGTCTCCTTCTTACTTTTTCATTTGTGGTTGTTTGAGTTAAATAATTGTTAAATCAATTTAAAAACCCTATTCACCCCCCCTCTAGTGGTTTTTTAGGTTGTTGGTGAAAAAACAACAAGCCCAACTGAAGGCATGAAACTCAACACTTGTGGGAGGCAACCCACCTAGGTTTGGGAATTTTCACCCAACCCTCCATTTTTGATACTTTTGTTTTGTTTTTACACTTTTACAAGAAAAAAACACACACACTTTATACTTGATGGTTTTTGTTGTTTGTGAATCATTTTAGAACAGGTACAATGGAGGAAAGACGATGCATGCACTACTACAGAAATGGCTTATAAAGTCACTTTTCAAGGTGTCGGTTGTATACATAAACCGACACCTAAACTCTACAGTGTCGGTTTATAACATAAACCGACATCCACTCTATGAAGGGCGACCAGACACGGGTACCGCTTTTATTAAGTGTCAGTTAGTTAATAAAAAACCGACACCTAAAATCAACCGCCAAAACTAAAATTCCAATGAAAAAATTACCTCCAAAATTTGACATATGGCGTCGGTTCATAAATAAAACACCGACGACTAAAGGTATTCAAAATAGTTGTCGGTTGTCTTTTAGTTAAAAACCGATGACTATAATCTAGTATAGGTGTCAGTTTTTGGAAAAGAACTGACACGGTTGGTTTAGTTGTCGGTTTTGTTGAATAACCAACGCTTATTGTCAACTTAATAGCTCACCAGCGCGAGCGGCTCTTCCCGTTTCCCTATTTCATTCCCGATTTCAGTTAGGTCCGGCGATTTCTTGCTCGCCCCCGCTGCTCCGCCGCCGCCGCTCCCTGCCGCTGCTCCCTGCCATCCGTGCTCCTGTCCTCTCGTCGCCGCTCGGTGCTGCCGCCGGTCCGTGCTCCTGTCCTCTCGCCGCCGCTCGGGCTTCCTCCTCTGCTCCGCCAACTTCCTCTGCAAGGTAACCCTTTTCTCCTCCGCCTTGCTTTTCCCTGACGGCCACCACTTTCGCCCAATCCCCAGTGGCAGCACCAACATCCACACCGGCACCGCCTTCCTCTCTTCTCCTTCCAGCGGCGCCGCCTTCCTCTCTTCTCCTTCCTCTGCCCTTCTTCTTCCTCTACCTCACCCTAGCAGCGCCCGACCTATAGAGCAGCGCCGGCGGCCAGAAGTAGCAGCTGGAGCTATAGCGACGCTGTCCAGGAGTAGCTGGGCATGACAAACACTACCAAATGCCACCCTTGACTCCGACTAAGAGCCCTAAACTTGATTCCGCAGCCCCCTCAGCCACGAGCAGCACCTAGCTGCGTTTCTAGCTGAGCCCTTTCCACCTGTGCATGAAGCAGGTCTGAACCAGGGGCAGTTCTGCCCGGGAAACACCACGAAAATCGCAGCCTTGAGTTCGGCCTTCAGGCCCAGACCCGAATATACTTATTTGTATATTTCATCTACTTATTTGTGCGTCATGCTATTCTGAATTAAGTGTATATTTACTTCATAATTGAATGTTTAAGTAAGTTATAGATATCTTGATGATGAACTGTAATGCACACATGTGACATGCTTGGAATATAAATGATGAACTGTAATGCACACATGTTTAACTTGTTTCATTGTTGAGTATATTGAGAATCCTAATCACCCTTCTTGCTTAATGATGAACTGTAATGCACACATGTGACATGCTTGGAATGTAAATGATGAACTTTTCCCTAAATTGCCAATCATGCTTTTAAAGATATCAATAATCACCCTAACTTGAAGAACTAGGATTTTAGGTATAAGAATGACAACACATTATTTGTTGGCCTAGAAACCCGTCCAAGATTTACTCATTAGGAGTAAATCTTGGATAGTCCCCGGTTTGGGACTGTTCTTGAACACCTAATCTTGCTTAGGATGTAACTGTATAATGTGTATTGGGTTTTCAAGAAAATTTCAGCAGCATTTCCCCGTTTGTTCTCTAAGTACATATATACTTGGAGAATAGTGGGGAAATGCTGCCGAAATTTTCTTGAAATCCCAATACACATTATACACTTACTAGTGAGATTAGGTGTTCAAGGATGGGATAGGTGGTACATGTACATTTATTATATATAAGAATGACATCACATGTATTTGTTAACCCTAGACCCTAATCTTGTTGTAATATATACTTGTTTTCTCTTTGATCATAGAGCTTTACAATTTTGTTGTGATATATACTTTGTTGTAATAATGTGAACTTTACAATGTGAGCCTTACACTTTGAATTACTACTTTACAATGTGAACTTTACATTTTGAATGTGAATTTGCAGATGGCTGACCATTCTCCTGATGACCGTTCTGATGACTACCGTGAGGGTGAGGACATCAATGCGCCGCCTCACAATGTAAGTTTTAAAAATATATCATATATTTATATCTATATGTCCATTTATAGTTATATCTTGTAAATGTGAATTATTTTGTCAAATTTTAGGTTGATGATGTATAGGTACCATCTGAAGCACCTGAGGCACTTGATCAACAACACCAAAAAGTTGACAAGAGAAGGGGCATCACTATGATGAAGAAGTTAATTGCGTAAAAGGGAAATGGACCCAAACTTGTTGTGGATTTCGATAATGCAGGAAATGCATGTGGTGTGAATCACAATTCATTTATTTCATATCTTGGGTTTGTTACTCGTAGCCATTGCGGTTGTCGCTTAGATTCTTGACATAAAGTTTCTAAGGAGAAGAAAGATTTAATATGGAGGGATTTATGCGTGAGTTATTATTCATTTGCAATTCTATTTTGTAGATTACTAATTTTTTGGATACTAGTTAATAGCAATTCTATTTTGCAGAGTATATTTGAATTTGATGAAAAGCTACATCGTAAATGCGTGATGCAATGTTGTGGGAGAGTCCTAAGGAACTATAGGAAAAATCTCACCAGAGAATACATAAAAGAAGCCGACAAGAGGAAGAAGACAACCACTGAACAGTGGAACTTCCTAGACAAAGAAGAATGGGATGCGTTTGTCGCTTCAAGACAAACGGATGAATTCAAGGTATTAGGCATCAGTCTCAATCTCATTAATTAATATATGTTGTATTCACTTATTCAAGATTAACATTTAGTGTTACTAACCAAATCATTAATTTGCATACTAACTAGGCCCTCAGTGAGGCACAAAGATCAAGGCATGCACTGAATGTGCATGACCACAGAATGGGTCCAAAGGGGTATGCAGGCGTTCGCCAAAGACTACAGGCTGAGGCTACTACTTCTCAGTCTGCTGCTACTCAGGAGTCCTCTACCATAGGTAGCACACCTCTGCCTCGCCATGATGTCTGGATAGCTGGGAGGCAAAATAAGAAGGGAGAAATAACTAAGGCCACAACTGCTGAGGCGGCTGCAAAAATGATAAAATACAACTCTTACAGCAATCATTCGAATATTGATTATTTGTGTTGTTTACTTAAGTACAAATTTTTGTTTTGGCGATTAGCGGGAGCTGCACGAGCTGAGGAAACAACGAAAGTTCATCCCTGAGGGAACAAAGGATGAATTGACAATTTCTCTGGGTAACCCAGAGCATCCTGGATGTGTTAGGGCTGCAGGTGCTGGTGTGGGCATCAAATCTTTTTTTGGGTCATCCCAGCGCAAACATGTCCCAAAAGCGGGACTTTCACAAGAAGAGGTAACATATTCTTTCTTTATAATGTTACTGTAAAAGAGAATTCAAAAATTAGAATTTGACATTTCTTTTATCCATGTATAGGTGGATAAGCTATTTGACAGGAAACTCGAAGAAGTAATGAAAAAGTGGCAGGCATCTCAGACTGCCACTTACCAGACAATACCTACTGCAGACTCTACTCCTACTCCTACTGCAGAGGTTGGGAGTAATCCTGTAGAACCACCACCTAGCACATCCACTGTAAGTATTTTTATGACATAGTAACTAGTTTTTTAATTCAAGATGATACGTATATATGAAATTGTAGTCGTTTAAAAAAAAGATGATATGTATATATGTATATAACATTCTTTACACAAAAATTTGTAGGGGTTGAAGCCATGCCGTCTAAAAAGTAAAGAATATGTCATGGCAGAGGCATCGGATTACCCATCCCTACCAGGGGAAACGTGTCACGGGTCTCCAGTACCAGCTGGTTGGATTCGGGTGAGCCCGATACATATATTCCCCCAGTGGATGGATCTTCCACTGCAGATGCCCACCCAGATTGTGAAACACTTGGTGAGGCAGTAGGCGGAGTGATATTGTGGCTAAAAGCGGATGTCTTCTTTACTGATAAGGTATGGTAAATTTACATTACGTTCAATTGTTAGTGTGTGTATATGCTGGCAGTTGATCTGAAATTATATATATATACAAGTTAAAAAGAAGACACCCACATCATCTAGGCCTCCACTTCCACCTCCTGCATTACCTAGTTGGGTTCCACATGACCTACCTGTCCCGTAAGGTCCTAACTGTAGGGGTATGGCAATATGGTTAGGGGAACATGATATAAACTCCCCTATAACTGTTTCTTCTGATTCAGATTCTACAGGTCAGTCATACGAAACAAAACTATTTATACAAGATATATTGGAGTTGTTTCAATATGATTGGCTAAATACATCTGTGATAGAGCTATGGATAAGGTAAAATATTCTTTATACATCCATATACCTTGTGTATGATCTGGTGATCTGGTTTCTTATTTATTAATGCATGTGTAATTAATACATATTTTGCAGCTACTTAGACAACATATGTGCAGATTTTGGATTCGAACATGTAGGGTTTTTGATTCAATCCTTGATTAGTCTAGTAGCTAAAGACCCTACATCAGTTCAACAATAATGATGTGAGTCTTTTTCAAATTTTGCTGTAAAAAAGAAGACGGTGATAATGGCTCCATTCAATGTAGAGTAAGTTTACTTTGCTTATTATAATTTGGACATAAGAAAATTACATTTTATTGTGGATTTTGAGTTATTAATTTTTAACTTTTTTCCCTCTAGGGGTAGGCATTGGGATTTATTGGTTATTGCCCCCGGGACATTCACTGTGTATTATCTAGATCCTAAGGGGGGTAAATTGAATACAAGATTTGGACACATAATGAAAATGGCAATATTTCGGTGAGAAATATTTCATTTTTCATATCCGTTAACATATGTTATTACATTACTATTTAATTGCAATGTTCTGTGTTACATTAACATGTAGGGGTTTTGAGGAGTACAAAAAGGCTGGAGGAAAGGTCCCCACGAAAAAGAACCAACCAATAATTTGGAAGAACGTGAAAGTAAGTTCCCGACTGCAATATATGTATATATTATTTATGTGAACAATGCTTAATTAGTTGTATTTTTTAATATTTTGTATGTTTGACTTTATAGTGTGCTACACAAGACAACGGATGGGCATGTGGATACTATGTCATGCGATATATGCACATGATTATCAAACATGTCGTATTGGATATCGAATGTATTGCTCAGGTATTATATAGTCTCATTAGATAATATGATCGAAATATATCAATCTTATTTATAGCTCATTAATTATATATATACATCATTCTCTTTACAGGTGTTTAAAGCTGACCCCATTACAGGAAAGGACTTACCAAATGTTAATGCTCCCTATACAATGGGAGAATTAAATGAAGTAAGAGAAGAATGGGAAACAACCATACAATTAGTGGGGGCTTTAAAATATAATTGGGATCCTGATAGCAAATAATGACTAAACAATGATACTTTGTAAATGAATTTCTGAATTATAATATATGTGTGAATGTTTCTACATGTTTGGATGTTTCTACATGTGTCTGAGTGAAAATGAATGAAAGTGTTGGTTGCTATATGAATGTTTCTACATGTGTGAATGTGAATGAATGGAACTACAGATTGCTAGCATGTGTGAATGTTTATAAATGTGTGAAAATAAAATGGAACTGCAGGTTGCATTGCTAAATGCATGTGCTACTTTTTTATTGTTAATTTTGCAGGTTTGCGGCCTGTTGTCGGCTGATATCAATGGATGTCATAAAACTTGCAGTTCATAACTGAACTGAACAGGTTTCTCATCCTGTGACCAGCCACAGCATGTCTGCAGACTGACAGGAAAAAAAAACCAATAGGCGTCAGTTATTTGTAAATAACCGACACATAATGATATAGTGTCAGTGTTCCTACAATAAACCGACGTCTATGTCCTTAACACCATGGCCGTGCTGGACAGCACGGCCGTGAGGTGAAGATATATGGTGTCGGTTTTTTACGAATAAATGGCACTATCACACTGATAGTGCCCAAGATGGCGCCCTTTCTGTGGCGTGAAGGGTTTGGGCGTCAGTTTTTAACTAATAACCGACACTTATAGTCCCATGATGGCGCGTTTTCAGTGGCGCACGAAGAGTTTGGGTGTCGGTTTTAGAACCGACGCCTGATGGTTGGACTTTTAGTGTCGCCAACATAGGTGTCGCTTAGAAACTGACACTAAAGGCTTTAAATAACCGACACTAAAGGTAGGTTCTGTAGTAGTGATGGCAGAGTCAACCAAGGAGAAGATCATAATTAAAGAGAAAATTGCAAATTGGTAGAAAAGCTACAGGAAGGTGACCAACACGGTCATGCCACACAACATGGCCGTGGAGGATGCAATGAAAAATGGATGTGGTGGATATCCCCTACTCACTGGACACCTTGAGATACCCTATCATCATAGACTTCTATTTCATGCTGAGGATAACATGGTTTAAAATTTTAGGGTGGCAGGGCGGTAAGCCATTTCTCTACCCCCACTTTCCTCTATGTTCATTGTTTTAAATTTTTTCTCAAGATGATCAAATAGTATAACCATCTCTCATACTTGTGTATCCATTCTTTGTGTGCTTGCTTTACATACCTGCATGCCATGTAGTTCACTTTCTTGTAAAACAATTTGCTCTTTTTGCCATTCATTGCATATCATGTAGATTTTTGGTAATTTTTGCATGTTTTAGCTAGGATTTGCTTGTTTACTTCTTTAAGTTCAAAAATATAGGCTTAGATGTGATTGAAGGCAACTTGGAACTATTTTGGCCAATTTTGCCCAAATTTGAGATTTCTTTCCTAAAAGTATGTTTCGACCCAATCTCTACCTTTTGGATTAAAAATGATGACCTTTAACAAATGCAAGTAAATTATCATTATTTATCGCTAAATGGTATCAATTCTTGACTTTTTACATGTGCATTACCTCTCTTGTGTTTGTTAATGATTTAGTTGAATTGTGACTTGAGCAAGCTATGAGCGCTTAGTGCCTATGAAATCACTTGATTGAAGTATCGATTTCAGGTTGTTCATTCATGTGGTGTGATTTTGTTAGATGAAGTGTTGGATTAGTTTTCATGTAGGATACCTTATGTCGAGAATCACACCAGTGACCCCTCTTTGACCTGACTATTCACTTACCATCTTCTTACCCCTCCACCTCATGAAAGGATGCCAAAGTGCACATATCAGCCGTTTCCACCTCCAAAAGTTTGGGGTGGCCACATCTACATCTCACCGCTTCACTCTCATCACCATATGCCCTATCTACTCCAAGGGAAAAGAAAAGGAAAAGAAAAAAGTGCAAAGGAAATAAAAATTGATCCTGTTTAAGAGCATCTAAATAAAGAAAAGATGAGTGCTCTATGTAATAGCACTCCAAAATCTTACAACAATCCTTTCTTCCATTTTCATACCCATTCAGCTAGGAAACATCAAATCCAGCTCATTTTGCCCTTTCCGCAGCCACGAGGGTCATTTGGTGTGATTTGAAACATAAGGTTGAATGAATGAAGGTGAAACAACACTCCTAGTCATCCTTGATTAATGCCATTATGAAACGGTCTACCTAGAACTACATGAAAGAAATATGGATAGCTTGTGTGTTTTATGCACTATATTTGAAGTTCATATGCTTTGTGCTCTTTTCATGATTGGTTTGTGAAAGTAGGAGAGGAGAGAGGTGGAATGCATGTACTTAGTCACCATTAATCCCATTCAGCAATAATCATCCTTTACTTTGCATTTGTCATTTCTTGATTGTGAAAAATTGTAGAGAGATTGAGTTGGAGCACACTTGAGGAGAAGTATGTTTTAAGTTTGGGGTGGTGATTCAACCCTATTTTAGGATTTAATCTTGTCTCATTTTACATTTCAATCACATATATACCTATTAGATTACATGTTATTTCCCTCAATATGAAAATTTGTGTAAAATGCACTTATGGACATTATTTGCTTGTTTTTCAGGCATTTGGACAATGCTTGATGGAAGAGAGAGAGAAGGATTGATCCTAGGGTTTCTCTACCCTTGGAGAGAACCAAAGTGAAGTCTGATGCTCCCTAAATCTACCCCTAGTGGCCAAAGATCTATTAAAGAAAATATGTCCAAGAAAATCGAAAGAATCAAGTCAAAGTGAAGATCCAAAGACCAGCACGACTGTGGTACTACAGAACGGCCGTGCTAGGTCACTTGCAAATCAACAGTCATCCTCAAGTAAAGCTAGAATCACCACGGTCGTGCCACACAGACTGGTTGTGGTGAACTAACCTAGAACGACTGTGAACCCTTGCACGACCGTGTAGTAGTAAAGGTAGAACGACCATGGAGCACAGAACGACCTGGGCATTTTGAGCTACCATGACCGTGGTGATCACTATGGCCGTGCTACCCTTACCCCACCACGGCCGTGGTGACCACCACGACTGTGCCAGTTTCAGTACAAAAGTGACCTCAACTTGTGATCTCCACATTTTAATTCCCATGATCATTCTACCCCACCACAACCGTACTCACCTCTACCCACCACGGCCATGGTGATCCACCATGACCGTGCTGCTCACAAAACCTAGCAACTTTTGCACTGCTTTTCCCATACTACCCCTACTTGACCTAGTGCTTCCCCCACACCTATATAAACCTAGGTGGTGGCTCCAGCATGAGGTAATCTACCTCCTACCACCTCTTAGCTCCCCAATTTTTCCCCTTAGCCATTCCACTCCATTTCCACCTCCATTTCACTCAATTTCACCATTTCCACCATCAAAACCCTAGTTTCCTTCCATTTCCACCCATTTCCACCATCATTCCATGCCCCTACACCTTGGAGGAGAGAGGAGGATGCCCTACAGCAGTTGGAGAGGAGGATTCACTCATCTACACCGAGCTCTATGGCTTCTTCTATCTCCTTCTCTTCTCTTTTTGTACTTTGCACTGTTATGAGTAGCTAGGCCCCTTGGGTGGGTATTTGGGGTGTAAAATGTTACTTTGATACCATGTTGGGAGAAAATGATATGTAAACTTTGTAATTCCATTTGGTAATGATTATGTTCTATTTGTATCTCATTCTCCATAAATTTCTTGTTGGTTTGTTCTTGAAATCAATTGGAAATTTAGGGAAATTGCTTATATGTGTGAATTTTAGGATTTGCTCCTAGGTCCAATTCTAGGATCCCTATCTAGCTACCCATCTTCCTACATAATAATGAATTCTCCTAAAACTAGTTGAGAGATCTAAGTAGCTACTTTAGATGAAATTGGTGTGTTTAGAATGGAGCTTTCTCAAGGCTAGAATGTGGGTGATGGGAGGCCTAAAACCTCACTTCCACCCCCATTACTAATCTCATCCCCTAATCATCCTAAGACCATCTAACCTAGAAACCTAGGATTGCTTAGAATATAATTGAATTATACCCAAGCCCTAACCCAATTGAGCCTCACAAGGGTAGTGGGGAGTGTTAGGGACTAGTTCCCCTATACACAACCTATCATATCCATGGCCGGTTAGTAGCTCAGATTAATTCATTAGACTCTAACTTGTTGTTTTGTTTGGATAATCTAAATGGAATCATAATGTTCATATGTCACCCCCAACCTGAGTGATAAGTGCATCTCCTAAATAGCCCACATCTTTATTAATTGCTTTAAAACCCTAGTTTCCATCTTGCTTAGCTAGTGTTAGCTTAAGTAGCTATTTTCTTGCTTAGATAGCTTCTTGCCCTGTTTTTGCCTTGTTCTTACTAGTTTAGCTCTTTAATTACTCTCTTGATCTTCTTGCATGCCTTAGCATAAATTTCCTTTTCATACCTAGCTTATTCTTTTCCTGCTTACTTAGCTTTAATCTAGTCTAGGATTAACTTAGATTTCATTCTTGCCTTTAATTGCTTTCTTTCTCACCTTAGTTTAACAATCAAAACAACCTTTAAACCCTCAACCCTAGTCTCCGTAGTAGGAACCTAACAAAAACTAGCATAGCTCTAGTGCCCCCTTTTCTCCCTGTGGATCAACCCTATACTTTCCACCCTCCTATACTATGACATGACCTCATGTTCTTGTGGGATAGTGTTTTACTAGATGTAGGTGTGTTGGTCTAGGTTTATAAATTTTGAAAGTAAATACACCGTCTGTTCCGATCTCGTGGGGCGCATCTAGTCAAATCCAATCGGTTAGTGTGCACACCGCTACCAGACACACCAAGCTTTGTGGTGTCGTTGCCAGGAGGAAAGGCGCTCGGCCTAGCTAGTTAGTTTTTCTTTGCCTTTTCCTATTACCCTCATCATTGCTATTATTTATTCTTTATTCTTTGCATTCTTTGTGTATATTGGTTTACTAACTTGTTCTATTTTGTTTAGTTTTGCTTTGTGCATGTGACAAGCCATTAGAGGAAGACAAGATGGAAGGCTAAAATGCACAAACCCATCCATTTCCTCCACCGCCCTACCTCCAAGGCTATCCTAAGCCTTACACACCCCACCACCTCCATCATCACAACCTTCCCACCAGTTCACCTTCCAACCTCGATTCCCTCCTCCACCTCAATTTCAAATTAAGACCATTAACAACAATACCACCACCACAAATATCAGATGCTCCCCCTACTTCCTATGAGTAAATGGATATGGTTTATATCATTGGGCATGAAAAGGTTGTTGAGAATCTTATTAAGGGTGGGAATCAAGTTGACAAAGATCTTAATGAAGAGACATTACCAAAAAGTCCTTGTTCACAAGTGTCCAATATGATTGAGAACCCTCTCTTTGATTCCTATGAAGACCCATTCCTCAAGAGAGAGAAAAAATATGGCATGAAAATTTTGAAGGTCATAAGGATGATTAAGATCTATGATGATGATCCCCAAGGAGATAAAATTGCTGACAAATAGTTGAGAAGCTCGTATGACCCTTGGGAGGAAGATCAATCAAGGAAAGCATTTGAGAGGATTGCCTATGATGGGGATGGAAACATTTTGTTTTTTGGACAATGGTTGATGGTGAAAGAGAAACAAGCCCAACTGAAGGCATGAAACTCAACGCTTGTGGGAGGCAACCCACCTAGGTTTGGGAATTTTTCACCCAAACCTCCATTTTTGATACTTTTGTTTTGTTTTTACACTTTTCCCAGAAAACACACACACACTTTATGCTTGATGGTTTTTGTTATTTGTGAATCATTTTAGAACATGTACAATGGAGGAAATATGATGCATGGAAGAGCCAACCAAGGAGAAGATCAAAATTAAAAAGAAAATTGCAAATCAGTAGAAAAGCTACAGGAAGGTGACCAACACAGTCGTGCCACACAACACAGCCATGGTGGAGGCAATACAAAATAGTCATGGTGGCCACCATGATCGTGGTGGATATACCCTGCTCATTGGACATCTTGAGATCTCTCTCCCTTTTTGGAATTTGTCTACCAAGACTCCATTCCTGCTACCCTATCATCCTAGAATTCTATTTCATGCTAAGGACAACATGATTTAAAAGTTTGGGGTGGTAGGGTGGTAAGCCCTTTCTCTACCCCCACTTTCCTCTATGTTCCTTGTTATAAACTTTTGCTCAAGATGATAAAATAGTATAACCATCTCTCAGACTTGTGTATTGTAGTTCACTTTCTTGTCAAAAATTTTGCTCTTTTTTCCATGCATTGCATATCATGTAGATTTTTGGTAATTTTTGAATGTTTTAGCTAGGATTTTCTTATTTACTACTTTAAGTTAAATAACATAGGCTTAGATGTTATTGAAGGAAACTTGTCACCGTTTTGGCCAATTTTACCCAAATTTGAGATTTCTTGCCTAAATCTGTGTTTTGACCCAATCTCTACTTTTTGTATTAAAAATGATGACCTTTGACAAATGCAAGTGAATTATCATTATTTATCGTTAAATGGTATCAATTCTTGACTTTTTACATGTGCATCACCTCTCTTGTGTTTGTGAATGATTTGGTTCAATTGTGACATGAGAAACACAAAGTTCAACCTCACCTTTGTCTAAAGGTCTACTTCTTTTCAGAACTTTCACATTTGAAAAATGTGTGATCCACATTCGGTATCTAGTACCCATGATGAATAAGTAGTGAAGTTATTCTCAATAACATATATACCAGAAGTAGTTATCTCAATCCCTTTCTTCATCTTCCTAGGTCCCCTTTATGTTTCTCCTTATTTTGAGTACAGACGACTTGGACTTTGACTTAGCCACAAAACTCTTCTTAGTTTTGCCTTTGTGCTTGTAATAACTTTGTTGATCATCTTCTCAGATTTGTTCATCTTCATTTGTTCTTTGTCACTTATCAAAATGTCAAGCCATGTTACTCAAGTGATAACACTGAATAAATTGGCTATATGATTCATGCTATTATTGCAAAATCATATATGTGGCCAACTCTTGACCTAAAGGAAATCCCAATCTTTCAAGATTCTTCATATGCCCAATCATATTTAGCACATGAGGCTCTACTAGATCTCCCTCTATCAGTTTGCACTCAAGTTGCGCCTTAGAGACATTGTATCTTTCATGCTTATCATGCTATTTATGCAACTCATAGTTCATACAACTCAGCATAAGGTTCTTGATGTTCACAACATCATTGGCATGCTTCAAAGAAACATCCATATTAGTCTTAGGAAAATTTGGAGTGGATACTGGCTTTGGTGTTTTAGGAATATGCATAACATTTTTCAAGGTCATGAACTGGTTATGGAAATAAATCTCATTTAATTCGTCCAATTGCAACGATTGATTGTTTTCCATTTGATTCTATAAGAGAAAATTTGCATTTGTCAAAAACCATTTTTGATATGATTTGATTTGAAAAGTCAATATCAATTAGGTATTTAATTAATTATCACTCCCACTATTTTATTCAAATTGATAGCCCTTACTACCAATTTAGAAGATTGCAATGTACAATCCTCTAGTGGGCCAAGATCCATATTTCATCAAGTCATGATTCAGCTTTGGCTAATCACCCACAACTTGATTATTTAGGTAGGCCAAGTGTCAATTGAAATTGAATGCAACTTTTGGATAGATGATATGTGCAACTCTTTGCCATAATCATCTGCATGCCTCTAGCACATGGTCTCACCAAGTTATCACCAGTTAAGCCCAACCAAAAAGCCAACACGATAGGCTATGTACCCTGCTTTTGCAGACCGACATACCTACCACCACACTTCCATGAGATAGACGGTGCACCATGCTTTAGCATAAACTACCCTTGGTCGATCAAGCTTTTCATGTGTGCTTCTTATGGAAGGCATCTCAAACTTAATATTATATTAAGGGATTTTGTTTAATACATATACATTAACCAATCACCACATATATATAGTACATACATATACATGCTATAACCCACAATGAAAACATGCAATAAACAAAAAAACAATGGTTATGTCCATCCTAACGTAATTCCTCAGATCTATAAGGAATTACCACATCTAGGTCCACATCACATGTGTAAGGACCCTGACCCACGTTTCGGGATAACCCTATTTGTTTTTCTTAAGAATGTTGCTTAGTACCTTTCTCTAATCATTTGAGATGTAATTAGGGCATGTTGGAAGATGGAATATCCTTTCTTGAGCTTGTTTGGTTGATGCTTGTGTTTTATGGTGAGGTTTCAATGCAAATTTCAATTCACCCACAATTAGGGTTGATATGCAAGTTTGCCACCTCGTGTGTTCCTTCTCTCTCTTGGCACCATCTTGAGGAGAGAGAGAGATTGACACCTTGCTTGAGTCTTGGTTGTGTGGTGACACCCTTGGTGATGTTTTGGGACACATGTTTGAGGTGTGCCTTACACCTAGATGTGTTGTCTTGGGCTTGAGAGCCCTAGAGTTTCACCCTATCAGTTTGTGGGTGTGTAGAGTTGCACCCTATCAATTTGTGGGTGTGTAGAGTTGCACCCTATTGGTTTGTGGGTGTGTAGAGTTGCACCCTATCGATTTTTGGATGTGTAGGGTTTCACTCTATTAGTTTGTTGACGTGTGGAGATGTGGTATCAGGCATGACCTTAGTAAGAGACCAAGTGGACGAGACCTTGCCTAGACCTTATCACCATGTCTTGCATGATATTGTGCATGTGGCTTTTTCTTGTGGACAAGTGGCACCTAAGATCCTAAGGTGATGACACCTCTTTCATTATCCCTCTCTCAGTCCTCTTGTATATATACTCCTTTCTCTCCATTCAAGAGGATCCTTTTGGCCATCTTTTCTTTCCCTCTTCCTTGGTGTACGACCCTTGAGAAGTTTAAGGAGCTAGAGGATCTCTCTTGGAGCTTGGCAGATGAGTTCCAAGTTGTGATATTCTTTGCTAATCCTTCATCTTCTACCTTGGTAAGCTATGTTTCCTAGATCTTCTTTCTTCTTCTTCTTGGCCATGGACCTTGGATATCTTCTTTCTACCTTGATACATCTTAACCTTTGTATCATCTTCTTCCTTGGAGGTGTGGTGGTGACCCAATTTGGTGGATCATATTTTACCTTGAGCTCGTGATCTTGGAGCTTGATCTTGGAGCTTGGATCTTGGTGGTGATCCTTGAGGTGGGTTATATAACTCTTAACCTCCTTTGCTATTTTCACCTTTCATGTTCTTATGTTGTTCTTCATTTTGAAAATGTTAATCTCTTATATACTAGTAGTTGTTAATGACTTAAAAATTGTTTTGATGGTGGAATCTTGTTGATTGCTCTTCATATCTTGTACCTTCTTATTGGGTAGTAGATGGACTAGTGGCCAACTTTTCTAAGGTTGAAGACAACAAGCCCACACACATATACATGCACCATGTGGAGGATAGGTCATCATGGCTTGTAGTGCAACAACCTATCACCTTATGTGCTAGGTTGTCATTGCTTGTGATGTGTCAAACGAATACCCTTTGTGGCAAGTCATCACGCCTTGGAGATGCCTAGGTCATCGTGCCTTGGATATGTTTGGATATACATGTGTTGAGAAGGTTAGATCATTTTGGCTTATGGTTGATAGATCTTGAGAAGATAGCCCATCATGACCTAGCAGTACTTAAATCGACATATGTGATTTCTACCCGAGATGCATGGTGGGTGTTAGTCATCATTCTCTTAAAGTACCTGAAGTAAATAAGACGTTGCTCTAGAGATATACCCTTGAAGGTGTTAGCCCATCACGACTATGGATGCATCTTGAGGAGTTGGTCAGTCTTGAAGGCTAACCGTGACGCCCTGGTTGAGGGGAGGCCGACACACCTTAGAGGTGATGCTTCCCAATACACCTTAGACCATGATGCATAGCTAACCCTAACCCTAATGACTGATATACCTATGGTTTCCTGACATGACTTGGATGCCCGACACCCTTAGGTGGTGCTGGCCGATACACCATGGGGTGGTGTTGCCCATCACACCTTAAATGGTGCTGAACACCACACCCTCTAGAGGTGGTAAACTGATACATCTCGTAGTGAGGTTATGTCTTATGCCTTGCATAGTGGTAGTGACATGTTGTGATGACGACAAGTCGATACCTTATGGCAAGTGCTAACCGATATGCTACATGTTAGCCCCAACTGATACCTTGTGATAGTGGCTAAGTTACATCATGTTGATGATAGGGTTACCCATATGATGTGATACCCTATGCGGTGGTTATGCGAATAGTAAGGAAGTGTTGTTTTCTATGATCTTTATCCCATAAAATACCTTGATACAACGTTTTTTTGGATCAGGTAAAATATTACTATCTCAAAAAAGGTGTATAGGTGAGCCTATATAGTACAGAGGGCGGTTTAACTACAAAAAACCCCACAGTGTAAAGGTAACTGGGTCTAAACCTTTATAAATATTAGGTTTAGACCTTACATTAATAGCAAGTCTACCAGCAAAAGACTCAAAAACATCAAAGTTATCAGTAGCCCGCCCCCTGTGGATTCTAGTATTCCTCTCAAACCAGATACAATAGATGATGGCAGAAATTCCCATGCCTCCAAAAACCCTCATAGAAGAGCTCCTGTTAGTTCTCTGCCTTATCCACTTTAGCCCGTCATCCAAACAACCGGGAGGGTAACCGCCCCAACCATTTTTGAGGGACCATCCGCACCAAATGTACCTGGAAAATCTACACTGAAAGAAGAGGTGTACACGTGTTTCAGCTACGTCACCACAAAACACACATTTAGGGTCGACATTAAGACCCCAAGCTGCTAGTTTGTCAGACGACCAAGAACAACCCTATATAAGGTGCACCCCCATTTCGGAAGCTGACCTTTGTTCCAGATGATTTCAGCCCAAGGCATAGGTGGATTACATATCTTTAGCTCCCAAGGCTTGGCAACCAAGCAGTCCCAACCTCCACCACCTCTCAACCGATAAGCATATTTCACATCATGCCACCTCTCCAGCATTCTTTTCCACACCACGGAGCTGACACCCACAACCACTGTGTCCAAGGAGCAACCATATCTTTCCTTCATCCACACCATCCAAATAGAATCTTGTTGGGTGATAAATCTGTGGATCCATTGAGAAGTAGCAATCCCAGCCAAACAGACCGGATCATCCACTCCTAGGACACCTTGAGCCCGTTCTTTGTTAATAATATCCCAAGAAATCCCATGCGTCTTCCCACCCCACAGGAAGCTACTCGTCAAGCTTCTTAATTTATTCAATATGAACCCGGGAAGCTCAGCCTGTCTGCACCAAAACCTGGTCTTGGCACCCAAAACCGAATTACACAAGACTAATCTCCCCACCATTGATATTTGTAGGCTTGCCTACTTGTCGATCCTGGCTCTCAACTCATCCACCAAACTACCGTAGTCTTTGCCTCGACCTTTACCACCAGAGATAGGGACACCCATGTACTTAGCAGAAAACCCCCTCGTAATACCCACTGCTTCCTTCATTCTCCCCCGTCTCGAGTCACACGATCTTGAAAAGAAGACTTTAGATTTTACATCATTAATATACAATGCAGTGAGGCACCCGAAAATAGTGAGGATCATTCTGACTTGTCTTAGGTACTTGCAATGACCAGCTGTGAAAACCATCATGTCATCAGTGAACATAAGATGCAAGATGACTGGGGTATTCTTCACCTTGAACACCTTCAATCTCCCCTCACACACGGCTGTAGAAATAGCGGAGGACAAATCCTCCATCATAAGAACAAAAAGCATGGGAGATAAGGGGTCACCCTGTCTCAAACCATTGGAAGCAGAAAACAATCCATGTGGGTCCCCATTCACCAACACCGAGAAAGAGGTGGCTTCAACACACTGAATCATAAGCTTGATCCATCTTCTCAATAACCCCAAAGCTTCCATAATACTCCATGACGCTGCCCACTCCACGTGGTTGTAGGCCTTAGTAATATCTAATTTGAAGCAAACCTTTCTATTGGAGTTCTTAACACCAAAAAGGTTCAAGAACTCAGCAGCAAGTAGAGATCCGTCCGTAATATACCTACCTTGAACAAAGGCCAGTTGGTTGGGGGAGACTACCTTGGGCATAATTTTCTTAAGGCGCCTAGAAAGCAGCTTAGCAAATATCTTGAACAACACTGAGCAACACGCTATAGGCTGGAAATCAGCCATGGAGGACGTCTAATTCTTTTTAGGAATGAGTTTAATAAAAGCATGCTTGACTTGCTTGAGCATTGTGCCACCTACCATGAACCAACGTACGACACGAAAAACATCATCTTTGATAATGTCCCAACAGTACTGGAAAAACTTGCCGTTAAAACCATCCGGTCCAGGCGCCTTGGACATACCAATAGAGAAAACTGCCTCCTTAATCTCCTGTTCCGACACAGGACCACATAGAGCTCTATTCATCTCTTCATCCACCTTCATGTCTGACATCTCACCCTGCACCACCCGGTGATCTTTTTTGTACATATTTTTAAAATACGTAACAACTTCCTCCACCACTTCTCTTTGTCCTCTCACTGTAGTACCATCTTCCTTCATAAGCCCATGGATACAATCCTTCATGTGATTTTTCATTGTGGCATTGTGGTAGACCTTGGTATTCCTATCACCATCCTTTATCCATCTAACTCTGCTTCTTTCCCAACGATACAACTCTTTAGACTTTTCTAACCGCAACAGCCTACTAGCACTCTCACCTTCCTTCTTTATTTTATCCTCATCCAACGGGTTCAGCCGAAGAAGACCAGCAGCTTCCTTATAATCATCGTGAGCTTTGTTAACCATATTGGGCAAATTAACCAAATCAGTAGACCATTCTTTGAGGCCTTTCTTGGTCCTTTTAAGTTTTTCCACCACACAGAAAATGGGATTGCCTATCACCTTCTCAATCCATGCCTCCTGGACCACGTCTTTAAATCTAGGCCACTCCACCCAAAAATTGAGGAACCTGAAAGGTTTGTTCTTCCTCTGGTTCGCCCCCATATCCAGGACCATCCAAGAATGATCGCTGTTGGGATGACCCCCTAACAAAATATTAGCTTCAGGGAAGATGTCCAGCCACATGGAATTGACCAGCCCCCTATCCAATTGGCTAGCAATCCTATGATCCAGACACCTTTTATTCTGCCAAGTTGTGATCCCGCCATTCATATTCAGCTCAATCAAACCAACACTATCTACAACATCATTGAACCTGTTGAGAATAGAATTAGGTATGGGAAGCCCACCATACTTTTCACCTGCCTTCCTGACATGGTTGAAATCACCCATCACCAAATGCGGCACTTGATGTTGGGTAGTCTCCCTAATGGTATTCCAACAAAACCTTTGTCTACCTTCGTCATTGTGTCCATAAACACCAGTGAAGACACAATGAAAGCCCCCATTGTTGATGCAACTAGCAACCATAACCTGGTCTGTAGCATGGATGATCTGCACATCCCAAACCTTGATCCAACCTTGTAAACCCTAATTGATTAAGAAGAACTTAATCCTTAATGATGTAACATGAATTGCATGAATCTTACGAGATGGTTATGCTATTGATGTACTGTCCTTCATGTTGTAAGTCTCTAACCATGAAGGTGATACCCATTCATAAGCATAGCTAGGTATGAGCTATGTTGTATATGATACATGTGAATGGGCCTTGTGAGGCATATGTGATGTTCGTATTATCGAAAGAGGAAGTAAATGGTCGTATGGCCCAATGAGGGCTTATTGCCATGTATGTGCTAATGAATTCCTCAATGATGAGAGGAGGGGTTGTTACCCCATGATATGTGGTCCTCATGATGAGAATTATGGTGAATGACAAGAATCAAGTGATTATGTGATGAGATCACACCTTATATGCTATAATATGTCCTGGTGATGTGTTATGCCCTTATTTATGAATAATTTGTTTAGAGGTTGTACATTGTAACTTTATTGATGCTAAAAGATACTCAAATGATCTAACTGATCTAGTGAAACCTAATCTTGTATCTCTCCCTGTGCCATAGATCCATTCCGTGTCAGTACTTGTTGAATGGTGAAACGAGTTTAATTGGGAGCACATATTTTGGAATATCTGGGGGTGAGGACGAATATCCCCTTACATCCAGGATATGTGATACAAGATTGGCTATGGGCCATACCTTGAAGAGGATGGCTTTGGGCCATGGCTCAGTAATATGTGACATAGGATTGACTGAGGGCCATACCCTGGAAGAGTGTGGTTGTGGGCCGTAGCTCAGTTTCACTAGCGCGGTGACCTGTACCAAGGCGGTCTAGGTTTGCACAGTTGGACTATATGTCACTTGAAGTAGTTTGACTGGTGATGTCACTACATGTTTTCACTCGTGTACTGACCATGAGGTGGTGAGATCGTGGATTTAGGCTCTTCAACTAGACCTGGTATGGCCCTGATTTCGAATTAACAGTGGTCGGTTGGATTTGGGTGGTACGACTCAAATCCTCAGGGCATAATAAAATATGTAATCAACCATATAGTATATATGTATAGGATCAAATATGGAAACTTTGGATGAGTCCTTGCTTGATCTTTATACCATGTTGTTGATAGGGATTATACATGTTCTAAATATTCCTTTCTAACTAGTTAAGATGTTTCACAATTCAACAGTAATTTATCATCCTATAAATTATGATTATTTGTTTCTTATAGTTGTAACTTTACTACTACTTTATTTATCTTATCTGTGATAATAATAAAGTTGGTGGAGAGTTATATCTCCTACTGAGACTCTGGAATCTCACCCCATGGGTTTTCTACATTCTTTTTAGGTGGATGACCATGAAGAGGTAGAGATCATATAGTGGAGGTAGAACAACAGTAAGAAGATCCGTAGTTGACAAGTTGGAAGTGCTGATGGATGTCTTTTGTTGATAGAGTCCTAGAGTCATCCCTGTACACTAGGGTCCTTGGGAATGTTTTGTAGATGGTTTGTGGATGTGTTTTTGATATATGGTTGGCATGTGTGCCCTGTTGCACATAGCTATAATGGATGTATGTATATATGTTCTGGAATAGGTTCTCTGGTAACAGGCTGATGGCCCACCCAGTAAGTGCTTTGAGGCATGAAAGCACCTGTATTTAAAAGTTCTTGCTGTTTGGAAATTTTTATGAAAAAGGTTTTAATTTTTTAGTGTTTTTTCAGTAATTTGGTTACTTAATCTTCTTCCATGGTTTTGTTTTGAGTAATCTCACTTTTGTGTGACATGAGGCATCACAACATGTAGAAACATGTTGTTGACGAATATTCTTGCTTTGCTAATCCGGGTTGATCGATTCAACCCTTGAACCGATTGGATCACCTCCTAGCCGGTTGTTTTGTCATCTCATTAGTCATCTGGTTCTATCAGTCTACCATCTAATAGCTCCTCCAGCTGATCGGTCAAGTCTACCAAATGATCATATCGACTTGTCTACCTGGTCCTCCATCCGGTTGACTCATCATCGGGACGGTCGTCTGGTGTCATCGAGACGTCCTTCTTCTTCATCTTAATAGGAAACTAAACTATCCTACTATTACATCATTATATGGAAACCTTGAGTACATTTGAGGGGAGCAACTGTAGAAGAGAATAATATTTTACATTGGGAAGATAAGGTAGATGCTCATTTAGCAGATCGACATAAACATGATAAGCCAACCACACAACCTTGCATGGATAATAGGGGTTATTGGCCATAACCATGATGCACATCCACCATAAAAACTTATTTTTAGGGCGACACATGTAAATTGCATATATATCATATATCATATATCATATATATACATTTGTTTGGGTTATTATATGGTGATTAGTCAGAGGTGCACATTAACCAATTTAAATATTCACATCACATGCAATAAATAAATTGATAAAACCAAAAATATGATCATATCAATTATCCTAAAATATACTCAATTGACGTGGCCGCGATACCACAGTTGGGAAATATGACATTAGGTAAGCAGCAGAAATGAACATTTTATTAACATATTTCCCATAAACTAGTAGATCATGTCAATAATTATGCAATGGAAAGGATGGTTTCACGAAGATATACCTGGTCATGGAGCAAGGGTAGCAACAATCTTCATGGATGTAGATGCACACTCTATCTTAGGCAGTGTCACTGTGGCTCTTGGTTGCATTGGGACTCGTCTGATTGCTCCTCCCAGGATAATAGACTCGGAACACTGCTACATCGGTCTCTCTGATCTCACCATGACCTGTGAGTGTATGTTGTCCTCCTAGAAATAGCCAAAGGACTCCTTCCTCTAGAGTGGTCCACACAAACCAACTAGAAATCCTCTCATCCTACTACAATGGACAAGAAGAAGTTGTCCCCCCCGTCGGTATACTAGTCACCAACTAGCTCTCCCACAACAATGATCTCAATTGTTTCTCTCCCTGGGATATCTCTCCCTAGACGAGTAGGACTTACCTGGGCTCTCTTGGTTACCAAAACCAGAGAGAAAAATGTTTTTCAGAGCAACAAATTCTCAATTTTCTATGTTGTTCTCTGGGAAGCCCCCAGTACCCCTCTATTTATTGGTGGGGATTTGCCAGGGTTCCAAATCTACGTGGGATTGGAAGGGACCGGAAGATCTTAATTTTTTGCAACAATTTTAGAAATCTCACAACCAATGATAGCCCAGAAGGTCGTCTGGCATGCCATACGATTGTTTGGCACATCCCAGACGACCATTTGGCTTTTTCCTAGTTGTACACAAAATTGGCAACTCAATTCCCATCAATGTTGGACATTGATTTCCTTGTACAACAAGTAATGTACAAGAGAAACAAATAGGGAAATGTCTGGAACCTTCCCTCAACCAAACTGGACCATCTTGCCCATATGAGATGGTCATCTCGGTCACCCAGATGGTCATATGGTGAACCGAGTAGAGCCAGTCAGTTGGGTCAGTTCGCTTCTTAGCCAATTTCAACTCAAATCAACCCTGACTCTCCAGACACCCATCTCAACCCTTGAGGCGGTCATTTGTCACTCTTTAGACACATGTATCAACACTTGAGATGCCTATTTGTCTGTGATTCCAGGCTTCTTATTGCACAAATCAATTACCTAAACATTTTAGCAATTAATTCAATTGTCATTCAAGATTCAACCCTCTTCTAGATGAGTTCCTATGTGTGTTACCCTATAGGTCCCATATTATGTTGGTAGTGAATGTCCATAATACCTTATGACACCACAAGCAATGAGCGGTGCCTAGTCACACATCATTTCTACATATGTAAATGAAAATATGGAGAACAAATTCAACCTACAATCTGTGTATGGTGTTATAATGTTTGTATAGTTCCTTTGTCACTGATTGATTGAAATTGAGGCATGGAATAGTCATCGTCATTAATATTCAACCTTATTCCTTGAACTAGAGTAGAATGTCAGAGATATATGTAAGCTCAATGTCACATATTGACTCACATGTGCATGCATGCTTTTCTCAGTCTCGCTAATCAAGAGGTCTAGGATATCATACTCCCTTAGGAGGGACAAATCCCATATCTATCACTCACTATCGATATCCATGTGTCACAATCACCAAATCATCACCTTTATAACAACCCATGTTTTAGGATTATGTTTGATGATGTCAAAGTGTATTGAATGACATGTGATGAGTGCAGTGGTTTTGGATCTAAGAACCACAACCACCACCATCACTATGATAGTTGACTATGACTTCCATTATGATTGATTCCATGTGTCAGTCTCATGGTGGGTCTGTCTAATACATTGTTCCCTAACATGTATCTATGTGCTTTGTTTGAAATTGCCATATCATGACTAATGAGATTCTACCATCAACCAACTCACACTATGATCTTATGTGTTATTGCTGTCTATCTACCTTCCACAACAACAACCGATCCAGGACATAATGAGAATGTATGTACTCTTAACATCCATATGATATCATTCTTCCTAGTCACGTACTTGAAGACATACATCATTGAATAATATCATTCTCTAGATATTTATTATGTTATTTCATTATCTCATAATTGAACAAACTGAATAAATTGGAAGCTTGCCTTTTATTAATAATAATACCATTTACATTTATACCATTAAAATCATCACATGATTGGCTCTCTGGGCATATACACCAACAGACTCCCACGTGAACTTAGAGCCAATCACCCATGTATCCTATACCGAGTGACCTAACATGACCATCATGCTTCTACTGCAAAAGTGCCTTTGTCAAGGAGTCAACAATGTTTCTTTCAGTTGGTACTCTATAAATCTTTACATCTCCTTGCTTTATGATCTCCCATATGAGATGAAACCTATTTTGTATATGCTTGGAATGCTGATGCGATCTGGGTTCCATAGCTTGTATGATAGATCCATTGTTGTCACAATATAGCTCGATTGCATCGTTGATGCTCGAAACGACCCCAAATTCAGAGATGAACTTATTGATCAATACAACTTCCTTTGATTCATTTGATGCAACAATATACTCAGCCTCTATTGTAGAATAAAAAATTATCTCTTGCTTGAAACTCTTCCAACTCACAACTCCATTGCAGTTGTCTTTCACTGGGGAATTTTAAGCATCAATGAGCTGCTTGGAGTCATCCAAGTCCTCCAAAGAATCATAAGATTTGGGATTGTCACATGTTCCCCTGATGAACACAATGGAGTGGGTGTGTGGAGATCCTTGGCATGAAAAATTTTCTTGTGTGTGCCAACAAGACCTAACTGGTGACTATTTTTTGAAAGGGACCTAGAACTAGAGGCCACATCTTTGGGTTGAAAGACATGAATTTTCCTTGTGAGAAAACTAAGTACATAAGAAGGAGGATTTAAAGAACAAGGGTATACACAAGAGTTTAAACAGAGTGTGCTAGAGAAAAGGCCAAAAGGTAGGATAGAGCATGGAGGGGTGGACCATGATGGTCGGAGCAGCGTGTGTCGAAGTAGAAAAGAACTAAGTAGGGGAAAAAGCTGGAGGGTCTATAGAACAAGTGTAGGAGTAGGGGGGTGACAGAGCAACATGGGATCCACTACTAGGGGCATAACAGAGGATGCCTAACAACCTAGATCAGGTGGTACGACATGGGATACTATATTGGAGGCCAAAGTATTGGGGGCTAATATGTGATGTCAAACTCTCCTTGTGAGTTCTTCATTCCTCTCCTCCTTCTAGTGCACTCTTTGTTAGACTCCACATGCTGAATTGTATGGATACAATTATCATGGCATACACTCAGTAGAAATTGATGCTTATGCATCCAAGAATAGGAATAAATAAGTGTTGAGATATCAATTGATCTCATGATTAATAGATGACACTAGGTTTAGGGAGCCGAGGGGAGAGCGATCTAGAGATAGGAGATGTATCGATGGAGGTAGAGTCTGGGGTTGATAACCATCAGACCATGACCGTATAGATTTTGACTACGACAATAGAGTTGGAAAGGAAGCTATAGAGGTGCATAAAGAAGGAATGAGATCTAAATATATGTGTCTAAAATCATTAGACCTCAGTATAGGTGCCATGTAAAGTGAGGTTATGTGTGAATAAGGGATTAACCTGACATATGCCAAGAGTGACAACACCACCATTCTACAAGAGACTTCTCATGGTACAAGTATGGAGGTTGGCATGCAGCCTAACATCCTCGCCAATCAATTTTCCCTCTCTAAACCAGACACCATGTCACAAAACTATTTGTTACCCTCATCCTATCCCACGGACTACATAATCAGTGGTAGTAGGGTTTGGGCATCCATTTGTAGAATGGAACAAACATTTCAAACATGTAGTATATACATAAAAGCAGTAACAATATATAAAGATATATATAAAGGAGATATAAACATGTACCCATTTCTATTTTAAAGATATCCCATCGACATTTCATTTCACCACTTAGAGTCTTAATGCAGCAAATCCTCATTTAGCAACTAAAAATATGATAAACAAAATATATTAATGCTAAAGCAATAAGTACGCTAAAAAAAGAAATGCATGCATAGTTTAAAAGTAATATGAAATTACTTATGTGGAAATTTATATTAAGAAAAAAGAAGAATCAAGATATGAGGGCACTTTAAATGACATTCTTTTATACAAAGCATGTTTTAGGTTTCTTTATCCATTATATAACCATCAGACTTTTGAAAACTTCCATAGGAAGGGTCCATGAGGGGCATTTTAGGTTTAGAGACTAGATGTCACCCTATTTTCATGTGAGGGACCTCATGACCAAAGTTAATGAGCTAACACTATTTCTAATCACGCCTTGTGCCCTTATCCTAAGAATTCTGATAGGTACATAAGGTTATCTATATTATGTTCAAGGTTTGTCAACATAGTATAGTCAAACACGAAGTAACATTAAAAAAACCAATAACTTAATATAATAATTAACTAACAAATCATTCATACTATCATAATACAAACAAGCTAATATCATAGTAGAGTCAAGATATTAAGCGTACCTTGTCATTAGGGAGCAAGTTATGATTATTAAATGAGATTACTAGAGAGGGTCCAACCCAAAGAAGACCTAAGAAGTAAAAGACAAAATAGTGGGTCTTAGATCAGTAAAAATTTGATATGATGAACATCATATGTGCCATGTGGATGTTCCCCTAGACGTACGTTTCAAATAGATCAAACTTAGTTCCAAAGTTTTGAACATTCATGCAATTATTCAACTTAGTTCAAGAAACAACATTAAACCTTAGCTCTAGGTGAAACATACACATAATTGGAACTACAAGATAACGATGATTTTTTTTAAAAATAGGGATAGCATGATAATAAGTCTACCATCAAAGAGTAATTATGTAAGATCATAACTAGTCACATAGATAAATTTCATGCAACATGGTCATATCATAAAGTCATATGATCATAAAAGAGCATAAGGTAGTTCAAGTTGGGATTTAGTGCTGCAAGTATGATAAGTTTACTGATTTTAAGTCTTAAGATGGATCAAGTAACACTAGATCATGATACTAGAATGATTAAAGTAAAAAAATCAACATATACATTAAAGCATGTTAGGTGTCATGAGTATGTCACTAGTAGTCAAAAGTGTAAATGAGTGTGCTAGATGGCATTTAGTGTCACAAGAGATTATAGGGGTTAATTTAAAGATCAACATAGATATTTGAACATTAAGGATACAACTTTATGTCAGTATTAAGGATCCAAACATATAAGTGCTCAAACATCACACATTAGGACATTTTAGTGTACATAGGTAAGACTTTTAGATCATACGAGTTATTTAAGGCAAAGAAGCATAAGTTCTTAGTTAAACTAGAATAAAACCACATAAATGTTACCTATTTTGAAGTGGGGTAATCATATGATAGCAAAAAAAGAGGTTCCATCTTTTTTGGATATACCAACAAATACAGAGAAATGGTTTACTTTTAGCTGAAGGAGGCCAATCAGAATACATCTATATGATCCAAAGAATTCATCTTGTCAAAAATAAGCAAAGGTATAGACTTGGAGTTACCATCAAGGTTAGGAACATATAAGATCAAGATTCAAAAAATAGTAATATTAAACATCCTTAAAAGAGCTAAAGCAAAAATTTTAGGAAAAAGTATAAGATCTAAGACTGAAAATAGACCTTACGACTATTTTTCCTAGACATACCATAAGTTTTTATCAAAAGATGTACATTAAGTGAGTTGTAAGATATGATTTTCCAAAGATTAATCTTGAAAAGATCCCTTATAAATCATTGAATTAAGATCCAAGGGCCAGGGATGGGGCACCTAGGGTGGCCGCCACCCTATATAGGCCTTCCACACTTAGCTCGCCTACCCTAGGTCTGAATGGCTATTAGTCAGGCCGACCACGACCTCCAATCATTCCTAGTCACCTTCAAAGCTGCAATCATGTTCTGTAGTGTCACCCACTGCTACATAGTCATTGCCTACTATTACATGCCAATGTACACTCAACTATAGAGGGGAAGGACTGGACCCCACCAACCCTTAGATTTTGATCTGGAAGCTAGGTGATCCATCTGTTAGCCTCACGATCTGCCAGCTATTGCAACAGTCCTCTACAACAACATGTGGAGGCTTCTCACTAGAGTAGAAGCAATGCCAGGGTCCTAGGCCTCAAGGCAAATTGTAACCCAACTGATTTGGCTCAATATGACCCACTAAAGCTGGTGTCAACCTTCACAAAGGCTGATGGTGACCAGGGTGGAGATGAACAAAGACGAAGGTGGGGCTACAATAGAAATAAGAAGGCAAACGAAGAACTTAATTGGGGCACTAGGGCTCTAAAAAACAAAGAAATACGAGGGAAAGGGGAGTGGAAAAAGCTTTATAGGCAAAAAGGGGACCATTTGGGATCAAAATGGTAGAAAATAGGGTATTTGGAACGGTACTTCAACACATGTGCTAGCTAGGGTACAAAGATGGAAGAAGATGTTCTAGCCACTAGATTGAGGATTTATCTATGGTGCTAGATCCAAGGACTGACATCCATGGTCCACAAGATAATGGCATGAAGTTGGTCCATACATTAGGAGTCAGATTGCCAAAGAAGAAAGGATGGGGTGATGTAACCTAAACCCACTAACTAGGGTTTAGTCCGATCAAGTAGGGATTAGACTAACCATCCTCTTTTAGTCATTTATTGATAAACAACCTTAATATGTTTTTATATAGAAACATCGTTTAACTAACTGAATCATTTTGTTTAAGCATAACACGAAAGGTTACAAAGGAGTTTGACTTTTACATAAAAGAAAGAGTTACTTCATCATACATCTCTTACTACATATTACAAAACATCTCTCATTTATAACTCTTATTCCCAATATCTAGAGGAAGGGTAAGAGACCAACAACCTAAAATAACTACTTCATAAGACCTCTAATCTACTCTTAATAAATGTTTGCTTCTTTATCTTATGGAAGAGTTGGTCTCTTACATGAAAAATGTTTCTGTAGGTTGATGAGCTATTAGCTTAGTGTGTAGAAAAACAACAGATGACCATGATAAATTACTTGAAATATATTTATTGTTTAGGTTATAAGAAGTTTATACAATTTATTTGAGTCTATCATATCGATCCAGCATAGCATGAGTATCAATTATATTTGAACACGATCACATACCAACTATCTTTTAATTATTTAGTCCATTTATTATATGGCACATACCCTCATGATGTGTACCACAACATGTGAAAGTATCACATAAAGATATGATCTCATTGTACATGACTTAGAAACATGCCCGAGATCCTACGTCTGAAATCTCAATCTACATGGTTTGTAGAGGGCCTCACCACGTCTGGCCTCAACAGATAATGGGAGCGACCAAATATCTGGACTCCTCCTATAAACTTAGGTACCCATGTGGAAAGTCGAAGCATACTATCTTATTCTACATCAGTGATTCCACTAGGGATAACCAACTGACCAACATCACAGGTACCACCAACACCTCTAGTTATTGTTGGGTACCACACTTTAATTAGGAGTCTACCCTCTTTGGCCTAAACCCCCACACCGTGATCTGGTGTGATCTGAATATTTCATATGGACTTATCCTCTAATCTGAAGCATGTTTCCTCCAAACATCACATGCCTTATGTGATGGACTATATAGTGTTAAGGAATTCTATTATCTAGTGATGTGTAATTTTTCTAGATAACATATTTTTTATTCCTAATATTACCCCACACTCAATAACTAAGAATTTAGAAATATTTAAAGTAATAATCTAGCAAAATGTAACTATCTGAATTGTCTCAAACTCCTAATTCAACTCCTTAGATTGAGATTAGGGCCAACCTAGGACTTGCTACCTCTAAATCCACCACAACATTCATTTTGTTGCAAAACAACTCACACATTAATTGAACATATCTGCATCATAGCACATAATATGTTGATTCATGTTTCTTCTTCAATTGAAAACCATCAATCATAAACATTAATTTTGTAGTAGCAATATTGAGAAAGAATCCACAAAGAAATACCATTATTAAAATTTGTATAATCTAAATCAAGGTTAGAAGGTATTTTCCACTCATATGCACATGTTCTACCTTACTGATCTTGGATTTTAGCTTGAACAAGTTTGATTGAAGCTTCAAACCTTAATATCTCATCCAAAACCACCCACTTGAAAGCAAACAAACCCTAAAGAAGTCTCATGGAGGTATAAGATGAAGAATGAAGGTTAGAGGTGACTTTGGTTTATGGATCAGACACCATCAAAAATATGAAAGAAAAAAATAAGAAGAAGATCTAAGTTCAAAATCTACTTGGCATGCTAAATCTACGCAAAACCTTCAATTTCTACTTCTCACCTTGTTCTTCCTCTTCGTCACCCTAGAAATCACCTTTTCAATCACCCTTATCACTTTCTTGAAGGTTTTTAGAAGAAAAGAGAAATTGATATAAATCTACTGAAACCCATTCCATTGGTTTCTATCACATATATATAGAGGTTTAATCTCTCTATGATTCGATGAGTTGGGTTGCATCACAACCAAACCATTAGAAGGAAAAACCTTTGGTTGGTACTCCTTCGGGAGCCTTTGACAGATGAGCCATTGTTAGGCCCTATTGATGCTCTACAAAATCATCAGTTGCTTGACCTTTGGTGGGCACTAGCCTTCTATCTAGAAAACCTTTGGTTGTCACCTTTGACCATCATATCTTTAGTTCATGGCTGCTAGCGGGACCTTCAGTTTCTATAACCATAAATCTGGCCTTCCTTCAGTTGGGGTTCATCCACGACTCTACTCTACCTTCGGTTGATGTTCACCAGTCAATCCTTTGGTAGGTTGAACATCTCTCTAATGATCCATTGGTTTTTGCCTCTAATGGATAGCCATTGATTATGGCACCTAACAAAACCTTGGGATGGTACTTACCTGCTAAACCTATTGTCTACCCGACTTTTAGTTGTTGCTATTAAATAAACCATTTGTTTATGGTTAATTCTTCCATCGATCCACAAAACCATAAACTTAGGGTTTCATGCAATTGTTGACATGTGCACTTAACAAA